>JAZGTQ010000603.1:600000-945000 GCA_037953605.1 Necrosyrtes monachus | reverse complement strand
ATTACTTTGTTTAGTACTCCCTCCTATCCTCATGAAGTGTTTAACCAGGTAGCTATTAGTCCTGTCTGATGACAGTCAGTGCTCTTTCAGTGTTTTTTTTAATGCCTTAGCTGCTGAGGTCCTTCTGCTGACTTTGCTTGGAAAGAAACAGATTTACACCACCAGAAGTGCCTTCAAACCATGCTGGTGGCATCCAGCAAGCTCAGCCCAGGAGTCCTGCTCAGAGATCTTCCTTCTGCAAGAAACTCCCCAGCTGCTCCCGCTCTCCCTCCTTGTTCAGCATTGGGGCTTCGCCGCTGTCGTGATGGATGTTGCTTGCAGCCCTGATGGCTGATTTCATGGCGGTGTCAATCCAGGCATGTGGCTGAGCTGCGTGTTCTCCTGCAAAATGCACCCTGCCCTCGTGCTTGAAGAGAGCCTGCGAGTAGTCAACAAACTGGTAAGGGGTGAAGGCAGCAAATGCCCCCAGGGAGTGTTTGTCCAGCTGCCACTTCTGTATCACGTACTGGTCGCAGGTGTACTGCAGGTACTCCTTGCTCACTTGGTGGATATCTGACAGGTCTTGGAGGACCACATCCAGGTACTTCTCATCTGTGAGAGGCAGGAAAAACTCAGCATCATCGTTCCAGGTGTAGGAAGCCAGGATCACGCCCAAGCCACTGGAGAAGTTGTGGCTGGGGTAGTAGATAAAGCGGGAAGGGCGGTCGGTGATAGACTGCCCTCCTCGGATGCCGTCCTTCTCCCAGAACTTCTCGGTGCAAGCCAAGGCTATTTTGGAGGAGCTTGCATAGTGGATGGAGCGCAGGGCGTGGGTCTTTGCAGAAGAGAGTGGTGGCAGGAACTGGATGTGCCTGGTGGCTTTGGCGGTGGATGTGACAAGGACGTAATCTGCAGTTACTATGGTTGGGGCCAGAGTGTCCGGAGCACGGTAAAACACACGGACTTTGTTTCCCTTGGTCATGATTTTCTCCACTGTGCAATTGAACTGAATGACATTGGGCAATGCTTTATGGAAGGCTTTGGGCAGTTGGTCAAATCCCCCTGTGATTTCATCAAAACTGAAAGGAAGAAGAAGCAGGAGGTGAAAGAAGGACATTGGGGTTTAGGAACTGTAAAACCTGACCCCTCTGAGAGATGCTAACAGAGCTTGGTGGCCCTTTGAGTTGGAAGGGATTCCTATTCAGACATCTAAATACCCTGAAATTTCCTTTTCTGGTGGATTGCTGTGGACCAGCACAAAATGGGGTTAGCCATAAGAGCCATCATCTTACCTCTCGTTAGAGAAGATATCAAAATCCCACAGTGAGGCAAGGAAGGAGAGATAAAATCCAGAGTCCTCGTTCAACAAGTCACCAATCATCTGAACTGCTCCTCGGCTTAGATTTCCTACTTTAATCAAATACTCCTTGAAAAGCCAGGAAGAAGACATAGCCTGATGTTATTATCTCAGTTAGTGCATGTATCCCCTTTATATCCCAAGCCAAAACTCATGCCCTGCTGCCTTGTTCCTGCTCCTGATCTGCTTAAAGCCTGGACCAGAAGCTTTTTTTTTTTTATGCAGCTCTAGCTTCTTGCAGGAGACCAACATTTCCTCCAGTTTAGCACAACAGAAGTTCTGGAGATGAATGAATAAGGGATTTGTGGCTTGATGGACCCACTCTGAGAAGCTGGATCACACGAAAATGTAGTGGATTGCTCAGTAAATCCTCCCCAGTGCTTGATGGAGGAACACAGCTAATCTGGATAAATTTCCAGAGCATTTCCAACAGCCCCTGCTTCTCATTTACTTCCAAATGATGAGACTGCTCAAACTCCTGCATCAGAGGAGTCATGCTTGCTCCTTTCTCAGCATTTGAAGTAGAAGGCAGCATTGATTAGGGAAAAGGCATCCAGAAGTGTTGACAGGGGAAGGAACTAGAGTGATTCAGATCCTTTCTCAAGGCAGGGATGGCAGGTTAATAATCAGCAGGGGGGATTAAATCTACTCTCAAGCCCCAGCCCTTTACCTTGGTGGAGAAGGAGTCATATTTAGCTAGATATTTCTTGCAGTCTGCAGTCTGGAAATTCTTGAAAGCCTGGAGAGGAAACATTGATATATTCATGAGAAAAAGCACATTTCCCAAAGTGTTGCCCCAAATTCTGTTAGGATTCATCTAGGATATTTAGTCTTGGGGTTTGGTAACCCCTGGAGATGAACTAGAGCTACTGGTTCTTGCTGCTTGGACTTCAAGTTTGGGGAAGTTATGCCTTGGTGTGGCATTTTCTGCTTCATCCAAGTCTTGGTGAATCTGTTCCAGAGAAAGGAAGCCTTGTGTATAAAGAGGGGTTTGCAATCAGCAGCCCTCATTTCTGAATAAGCCTTTCTGCTTTTCATTCTGAAAGGACCCTACTCTTCCTCAACTCATCATCGAGCCTTCCTCAGCCCATCATGCAGGTGAGGGTCCACCACAGCTCAGAGGAAATAGCTTCAATGTCTCTTGGATGAGCAACATCACTGGAAGGTAGCATCCCTTCCTCATGGGCATGTACCTTGTTTAGTGCTTCTCTGTAAAGCTGGCTGGCACTCTTGCCTCTCTCTGATGGTTCCACTGTATAGTTTAGGATCTCGGGGTTTCTATTAACTTCCTCAGCTCTTATCCGAGTGCCGTTCACAAAGTACCAGGTGTTGTCGTCTGTCTGGATGAATGGGTTTAGCTTCAGGTCAAATTGCCTAATGAATTCACGGACGAGCCTAGAAAAGAGAAGAGCACATGGGGACAAGTGCTTGCAAACAACCAAACCCAAAACCCCTGCCACCAAAACATTAGAAGCATAAAAGCATGCTTTCCCATCGACTATGTTGGTGTAGCCATGTATCATTTTGGCTTGTGAGTGGAGGCTGTGGCTATTTAAGGCACTGCCATCTCTAGTTTTTATTGCTTGACATTTTCCTGCCTGCTCCCAGCTCAGTGCAGCAACCATGTGGCTATGGAGAAAGGTGCCCTTTGGCTTATGTTTTTTCCAGCTACAGGTTGCAGAAGGATGTAATCAAGAGTAAGAGCAATGCCCTGCTGAAGTAGGAGGCCAGGGTTCCCTATGGCTCCAACCTTTCTCCTTGGTACATGGTGTAGTTGGTGACTCACCTACAGCCTCTTCCCACAGCATTTTGGCTAATGGCTGAACCTTGTTTGACTGAACCCTCTTGGAGAACCCAGGCTGGGTGCCCTCTCCGTCAGACCCAATGGAAATTCACCCATCTTCTGATGTTGTGACTTCCAAAACAGAGGTCTGACTATGCATGGGCATGATATTGAGATGAGAGGTCTTCTTTCATTCTCCCAACTCAAACGCAGGTGATCATCTGTTTTTTGTCCGTTTTAAGTAGATGCTAAGCTCTGGGGGAGAGATGGGGCAGCCAGCTCCTTTCTCCTGCTGTGCTACACCCACATCCAAGCCCTCAGCCCCTTCTCAAAGCACAGCCTTGCTCCTGAAGACAGGCTGGTTCCTCACCTGATCATGGCTATGCAGTAGGACACTGCCTTACCTGTGCTTGCCTGGCAGGCGCATGGCTCCCAGCTCCACGTACCAGTCCTGCCCCTCTGGTCGGTACGTCCTGATCCGTCCACCAACCTGATTGCTCATTTCCAGAACAGTAACCTAAAATCAGGGACTTGGTGAAGTTTGCAGATGTTCAGGCAATGACTATTTTAAGCAAACCACCTACAAAGCAAGTTCACAGGCACTTTGGCAGTCAGCATTTATGGCCCACGGGGCGGGACAGGTCCCCTCCAGGTGGCAAACAAACCATCTGTAGATCCAAACTCTTCTCTATGTTGGCCAAGATCCCTCTACCTACAGGGCAGTTTCTCAGTTCCTAACTTCTGTGTCATGTTTGGGCACCTGCTCTCTGATGAGAGGGTCCAAGTGTTGGTTCAGATGCTCCCTGTGCTGGAAGTGTAAAACAAGGTTTTGAAAACAGCCAGAGGAAGGCACCAACCTGTCCCTCCATGCCTTTGAAACCTTCTTTGCAACTCATGGATTTGAATTTTGTCTAGTACCTTGGGATGGTCAACACAGTTTTGAAACCCCCAGACTATCTGCCACCTGAACAAGGCTGGATTTGAAGGGCTTGTGAGTCTTGTGCTGGTTGATCTACAGCAACGAATGTCACTGTTGGGCTGCAAGTTGCAACAGGTTGGAGAACTGTAGAAGTTGAGGGTGGAGGTGCCTCAAGAGGGGTCTAGTCCAACCTCCCACTTGCAGCAGCGCTGTCTCCAAGGCTGTTGCAGGGCAGCTGTAGCTCTGCCTGACCTCAAAAACCCTCAGGGACAGAGAAAGAAGGCTGCCTCTTTTTACTTTTGCTGCTTGCATTCATTTGGGGAGCATCTAAATGAGTTGCTTTGTGTACAGCTTCCCATTATCCTCCCCTGTCAATGCCTGTGGTTTTGAAAATCATGCCTAAATCAGATTAAATTACTGGGGCCCAATTGCTTTTCCTTACTTCTCCCACCACTATGGCCCACTCCCTTGCATTTCCTTTTCCGTCTCCAGGATGGAAAATCCTTAGTGTAGGAAAACAAGACCCAACGACACTCATGGCTCCCATGCAACTACTCACCCTGTGGCCAGCATCTCGGAGCAACTTTGCTGCTGTAAGCCCGCTTATTCCTGCACCGACAATGACCACATTTGCTGGATGAGTTGCAGGTTCTAGCCCATCTTTGACAATCTTCAGCAGTTCCTCGTAGTCTTTGTCATGAAGGCAATATTCAGGGAAAGACTGAAACCTCTTTGCACTTAGGAGACCTACTAGCAGGAGTATTTGGAAGAGGACTAGGGAGAGAAAGAAGAAGAAAATAATGCAACGAAGGCACTTGGCAATTAGCATGCAAGTTCATTCCTGACAGCCCGGGAGGGACGTGACAGCACAAACTGTCTCTGAGTATGTTGGTGTCCAAACCCCAAAGAGGAACATCTAGCAAATCTGTTTTCAAACCAACTGGCATGATTATGAAATCCATGGCATCAGCATATCTTTTGTGACCACAGATAGATGTCAAGTGGTGTCAGTGAATGTGATTTTTTTTTTTTTTTTTTTTTTAAGGAGAAATCAAGCCCATAGATGATTATTTTCACATTCATATTCTGCTTTTGCAGCTGCTGTGGCGAGTTCCCCAAATGAGTTTGACCACTTTGAATAGCTCAAAAGACTCCATAATGAAGAGTGGTAATTAATGTTGTTCATATGCAAAGAATCAAGGCAATCTTGTCCCAAATGCCCTTTCCTATACCTTAGTAATTCAGGGCATTTTTGATGCAGTGGATAGAAGGGAGGAGGGAGGATACAATATTATATAGAAAGATGGATAGACTAGATGGGCACTATTGCATAGATGGGCAGAATAGATGAAGACATTACATAGAAAAATGGAAAGATTAGGTAGATGAAGATAGGTGATGGGACTTCTCTGTTTATTTAAAATGATTTAGTTTCTGAGATACCCTACAGGGAACAGCAGGCAGAGTGCAGCCATTCAGAATAACCATTTCTACCAGAACAGACACAACAACATTATAATAATGTTTTCACAGGGAAAGGAAGTTTGAACAGAAACCACCTTCGGATTGTTCTAGTTTTGGTTTCTGTTCTCCAAACTAACTACAGGATAAGCTTAATTTTCTTTTCCTTCCCCCAAATACTGCCAGTTTTCTTCCAGGGAGCAATAAAAAAAAAAACTTTTAAAACCACACCCTGGGTCATTCTTACTGCTTGGAAACCCCTGGGGAATGACTGCTTTTGCTGGAACAGCCCCAGATCTGCAGACAACCTGGGTTGAAGTGCCCCTGCTAAGAATAAATCAAATCATTAAGTTTGGAAAAGACCTCTAAGATCATCAAGTCCAACTGTCAACCCAACACCACCATGCCCACTAAACCATGTCGTGAAGTGCCATGTCTACATGGTTTTTTGAATGCCTCTAGGGATGGTGACTCCACCACTTCCCTGGGCAGCCTGTTCCAATGCCTGACAACCCTTTCAGCAAAGGAATTTTTCCTAATATCCAATCTAAACCTCCCCTGGTGCAACTTGAGGCCCTTTCCTCTTGTCCTATATAAACCTCAGAGCTGTTATCCTACAGGTGGTTTTCTGAGAGACCTAAGTCCAACTCCTGAAAGCAGGTCTTTCTACAGCTTGTAGAGCTGATCCAGCTTCCTGAAGACACTGACTGTGGCAGTAAAAAAAAAAAAAAAAAAAAAAAAAAAAAAAAAGAAAAAATTGGAAAGAATCTGCTACAATTAGCCTGTTAACAGCAGGGTTGCCTTCTTCCAAGCATGGCAGACAGTGATATTGTGTTGATAAAGCTGCATCAACCTTCCTGACCTGGCACTGCTGCTGCCCTGATCTTCCTTGAGGACCAGGGATGCTGCCTTGAGTTGTGTTTTTGGTGTGTGTGTGGTTCATAGTGGTGTAGAGCCACCAGCCAGTCTTGCTGCCCTCGTCTCACCCAGTGTGGCAACCCCAAAGACCTAAGGACCTTATGGAAAAGAAAGGAGATCCTTTTTGGAGATCAGGCTTTCTGTGGGAGGAGAGCAAATACATTGGGACCAGCTCTTGGAAACGTTTGATGGATCTCCATCTTCCATCCGACCTTCCTGTGTTGTGGGTACATGTGGTAAAACCACAGACCTGATGTGAGGAGGAGGTGTCCTCCAGGAAGGTGCCTGGAGATTCTGAGCTTGTGCCTATGTTTCCATCTCTCCCTGCACAACTAGGAACATCCCACTCCCCAGACTTGCAAGGGAATTCTCCCACTGCCCACAGTGCTGCAAAGTTGAGCTCCAGGTGATCGTGAAATACCTTAGCTGAAGAAAGGGAGGTTTGTGGTTATGCTGTCAGGAGGTGACACAAAAGGCAGATGTTCTACCAGATGGAAGAAAAAACCCTCCAAAAACCCAAGCACTGAAGATGAAAGAAAACCAGAAAAAAACAGCGAGAAGAGCTCAAGATTCAGGGGAGAGTCACTCACCAATCCTAGACATCGTTCCAGTAGGAAGACAAGTCCTCTGCTGAGATTTGATTTCATTTTATACCCTGGCTTAAAAAAAAAAGCAACCTAGCTCTGGTAGTTTGAAAAAAGTCCCCCAATCAGTACACGCCGGAAGAGGGCCAAGTGTGATTTGTCATAAGAAGGAAGAAGGTGAACCAGCAATTGAACATGTAGTTTGTTCCTCTGCCGTAGTTTGGTTTTGTGGTTTTCTTTTTTACTCACTGGTCTTACCAGCTTTGGACATGAGCCATCAGTCTATGGCATGTTTCTGGGAGTGTTATGATTATCAGAAAAGTCAGGAGTGACCGCACCCTTCCCTGTGAAGGGCAGAGAGCTTCACAGCAGTGAAGTATAAGGTTTGGGGTTTTTTTTTTGGCTTGTACTGCACAAAGGGGCATCCATTTAAATCTATCTAAATATCATGGGTTTCATTCTGCATCCCAGGGACACCTCTGAGCTAGCATCCAAAATATCCTTTCTGGCAATGGAAATGGGTATTTCCAGAAAATAGTTCATCTGTTGGACACTTTTGTGTTGTGTTGCGCAATTTTGGTTCGATCCCGTCTTCATTACTGTAGAGGAAACTCAGAGCTCAGATGCCTTCGCTGAAATGGCAAAAACTCCGTGATTTGTACCAGCATTTTCCCAGAATGGAGAACTTTGACCTACCAAAGCACCATGAACCATCCCTTGGCTGGTTGACCACATCTTACCCACCATATGGACATACTCTACCCTGTGTAGGCACCTTGGCTGGTCTGTTCCTAGGAAAAAAAAAAAAAACAAAACAAAACAAAACAAAAAAACCCAACCCAAACAAAAACCCCACCACAAACTACCCTTCTCCTCCAAACTTTCTCAACCCTTCTGTCCTTCGTCTTATGCCTAAAGACTGTATTTTTCAGTGTCCTGGGTTCGTCTGGGATAGAGTTAATTTTCATCCTAGTAGCTGGTGTAGTGTTATGTTTTGGGTTCAGTCTGAGAAGAATGTTGATAACACACTGATGTTTTCTGTTGTTGCTGAGTAATGTTTAGACCAAGACAGGGATTTTTCAGCTTCTCCCGCCCAGCCAGCAAGAAGGCTGGAGGGGCACAAGAAGTTGGGAGGGGACACAGCCAGGACAGCTGAGCCAAATTGGCCAAAGGGGTATTCCATACCATGTGATGTCATGCCCAATATGTAAACTGGGGGGAGTTGACCCAGGGGATCACTGCTCAGGAACTAACTGGGCATCGGTCGGCTAGTGGTGAGCAATTGCATTGTGCATCACTTGTTTTGTATATTCCAATTCTTTTATTATTATTATTCTTGTCATTTCATTATTGTTATTATTTTCTTCCTTTCTGTCCTATTAAACTGTTCTTATCGTGAGCTTTACTTTTTTTTTTCCCCTGATTCTCTCCCCCATCCCCCTGGGAGGGGGAGTGAGTGAGCGGCTGTGTGGTGCTGAGTTGCTGGCTGCGGTTAAACCATGACATTCAGTTAATCAGACTATGTGCTGATTTGATTGAGGAAATGAAACGCAATACTTCCCATCCTTCTGGTGCTGAGATCACCAGTCAGCGTTCAAGGTAGATACCAGTGTCACGGAAGGGGCTTCCCCTGAAAAGCGTTTTGCTGGAAATGGTTTTGCAAACCTCCCTAGTGATTGGCTTTTCTTAATACTATTTTCTTACTGAAATCTTCCCCCCTCCCACTGCTTCCCCCCCCCCCTTTTTTTTTTTACTACAATGCTTTCTGTTCTCCTTGTGTTGGGGCCCACAGCTACGTGCAGCAAAGCAGAAGCAAACTCATTCCCTGTGCCATTAAAAGTTTGGTCTTTAGATGTCTGGGTGTCTTCCCTAGCCATCCAGACAGCAAGGTTGAGAGCACAGTGCAGCTTTGGTATTATTATAGGATCGCTGGATCCTAGGGTGGTGATACCTTTTACCTCTGTCTCTCTTTCTCTCTCTCTTTTCTACCTTGTTCTTCCTTTTCTCTTGGCAGCCAGCACCTTATTTTGCTCTTTCTCTTTCTCGCCTCATTTATCTTGCTTTGTGTACATAGTTTGATGATATTAGTCATCTGAATAGTTCATCCATAGAATTTAAGTTTCATGTTGAATCATTTTGGTAAAATCAGGTAAACTTCTCCCCTCCAATTTCCCTTCGATTTTGTGACTTGCTTGGCAGACAGCAATTTCTTGAGTTATCGCATGATTGTTTCAGTTTTGTTTATGTTTGTGCTCAATAAACAATTTGATTGGTTGTTTGGTGTCGTTTCGCCTTAATCTACTCCGAGGGAATTTCCAGCTTTCCACGACCTCCCGCACTACCCAGGGTAGCGTGCTGGTTGGGTTGTGACAAAGGGACATGGGGCTTTGGAAATATCAGGTAGTGGTGCCTGCACGTGATGCTACATCGGTCTACTGTTTTAAATAATGCCCGGGAAGAGTGGATTGCAGAACCATGGCAAGGTCAGGACTGGGAGCATTGCATGGACATCCCATGTGTTACCCCTTCCATGAAGTCATGCTCTCAGGAAGTTACAAATTAAGTTCCCCCTGCATGACTCTAGTCTTTTGGGCATGGTGCTTGCAAATTGTTTAAGCCACTGGTGACCAGTTTGATTCAGGCTTAACATTTGGAAAAGGCAAAGGCATTATTTTTTCTGCAAAAAAACCTTTGGTTTGTGTCTGATTTTTTTAGTAGCTTGTGATTACCAGGTTGTTTTCCTGATACCTGTGGGTGTCTATGCTGAAAACCCAGCAATATGTATTATCTCTTCATATGAAGCAATGATACTTCTTGTGGGATTTGGGGATTACATGATGAAACCAGTTTGTACACATAGTCCCAGGACTGCTGGAGATTTTGGAGTGACAGCAGTTTGTTTCATCTTGTTTTTATAAGAGCTAGATTAACACATGTCCTAACAAGCTGCTGTAGGATCAACCTCAAATTATACGGTTTATTGTCTGAGTATAAGCAATGCATATCACCAATTGCAAAAGGAGTTCCTCCCATGTTCCTGTCTGCTGCTTCACTGCTCATTACTGGAAACCGAGTTTCCATTTGAAACCAATTACAACAGGAAGCTTGCAGAAGGCCAGTGGGAGGGATGAAAACCAGATTGAATCAGTTGGTGTCAGATGAGGGAAGAAGGGACAATTCCAAATAATTCCTTCTGGTTTTGTGGGTTGATTTTTTTGGTATTTCTTCCAAATAATTGTCTTCTGGTTTTAATGTTGGTTTTTCTTAATGAAGGGAGGAGAGAAAAAGTCAGGGTTTGGTCCTCCAGAATCAGAGCAGGTAGATGTTGGTGTGGGACATCAGCTGCGTTTTTGACAGTAGATGGAGGAACTTGAAAGAAACATGGGAGGTATGTGTATGAGCATTTACATGTGGATCTGAAAAATGAGCTATGTATGTAAAGCATGAGGAGGGAAAAACCTAGGGTGTATCTGCGTGGACTTGTTAACTAAGTAATTAGCTATGATGAGTCTTCAAGCTGGAAGACACAGGTCTAAGGTGTGCAGGCACCTCTGTTGAGGAAAGATGCTCTTTCAAAAGATTTTCTTGTCATTCATTTCCTGCTCACCCAGAAGATTCCCAGGACACGTGTTGCACGTACTCAGCTCAGTTGTGCGTTGTGCGACTCTGAGACAAAACTTTTGAGACTGGGGCTATACTCTGAGAAATAAATGCTAGTTTTTTAGGTTGGGTGGAAGATTTCCACTGGGAGGGTGAGCATGCCAGAGGGGTGGGGTGTCCTGGAGGTCTTCAAACCTTGCAGGCACCCATCACGCCTAGTTGCCCTGGCCAAGAGGGACCCCAGTGCCCCGCACTGGCCAGGATTCTACCCATTGTGAATTTGGGGGTGGGAATTGCTCACTTGGTCAATGGTAGGGCTCAGAGCTGCCCCTCATTTGCGTGCTCACTTGCATAAAATGGGGAAGGTGGGGGTGTTTGTAGGACTGAGGGGTCCAGGCAGTGCGGGGACAAGGCTGAGCCATGGCATCTGCTAGGGGGAGAAGGAGGACCCAGCAGGGAAGGAGATCCCAGAAGGGAAGGGGACCCCAGCATGGAAGAAAACAGAAGAGCCATGGCAGGAGGTCTCTGGCCAAGCAGAGGAAGCATCGGGGCCAGGCGAAGCATTAGAGGAAAAGGGCTTCGAAACGCTTCTTCCACACGATCAACACCAAGATGCTCAACAAGATCAAGCAAGACAGACGGTTCGTCTCCCGCCAGGCAAAGAGGCTCACGATCAGCTTCGTGGAGGACAAATACGAGCAGGGGTCGAGCGAGGCTGAGCAGCTGCGGAGGGAGAGCCGCCGATCCTCCTGTCAGCCCTGCGCATGTGCAAGCCGCCCTGCAGTGCGTGGTGCCAAAGAGGGGGAGGCACGTGCCCACCATGGTCTCGAGAAACAGGCACTAGAGGAAACATCCTCCTCCCCTTGAGGTTTGGATATGTGGAAAGACCACCAGTTAGGGAAGAACTGAGCAA
Organism: Necrosyrtes monachus; assembly: GCA_037953605.1. Lineage (NCBI taxonomy): Eukaryota > Metazoa > Chordata > Aves > Accipitriformes > Accipitridae > Necrosyrtes > Necrosyrtes monachus. Next base: position 933,486 of record JAZGTQ010000603.1, on the reverse strand, counting down.
TGTACCAGGTGGAATGGGGAGTTTGTCGAATGAAATAGTCAACATGGTATTGCAATAAAGCCCAAATGCAGCAGCTTTTGCTGGTGTCAGGGGTTTCTTTCACAGGAAAGGATGATGAGGGGTTGCTGCAGTTCTCCACTGCGACAATCTAGGCAAAACGATGCATCGCCAGGGACTCGCCCTGGGGAGAAAACGGACTAACACAGATACTGTGGATCAAGCGATTTCTCCGTTTATTAGCTGCGCAATACTTGGTTATATAGTGTTTTAGTATCTATTCACGCGTAGGTCATTTGTTGATTGGTTAACATGTGCCGTTCACGCACCTAAACAATAGTCTAATTGGATAATGTCTTCTGATCATGCGAATGATGTCTTCTGCCTGTATTCTGTCTTGCATCCTGCTGTCCGTCATGTACGCCCGACCTTGTTCTACTTTCTGTGCCTGCTTTATCAAACTTGTCCTTGAGCAGTATCTACTTTGTGCTGCCCAGCAAACTTGTCAGCAAACTTGAACAATCGTGTCTTGTGTAGTTTCTTTAACAATTATGCCTTGTACCGTTTCTTCTCCATTCGTGCCTTGTTCCCCTACAATTCCCCCTCCTTAAGCTCAATAGGTGAGTACAGGACATAGGCGTGCATGGTTTGTTTAACTACTCTATCTAGCATATTATTCAAAAGCACCAAAGTACATGGAATGATTATGCAGAGGACAGCCAAAACACACAGGCCTCCAACTATGAAAAAACCCCAATTTTTCAACCAGCCGAACCAATTTCCAGTAATGTCTGAAAATCCTACCATTTTTACAGCATCTTGGAGTTGTCAAATAATCTCGGCTTGGTGTCTGATGGTTTTCAGCGTATCGGTGTTGTTTTTGAAGTCTAAACAACAAAATTCTGGAAAAAGGGTATTGTTTTGTTTACATCCTACCTCAAATTGAGCCAGTAAGAAATCTATGGGTGGAAGTAGCGCTTGTAATTGGTTTGTTGTTGTTTCCTGAAGCGTTGCCAATGCGTCAATGGCTCGAGCAGTGGCGTTTCCCTGTTTTAAAACCAAACAGGCTAAAGCTTGAATGTTCTTTGTGTTTACCTGTCGTGGTTTAACCCCAGCCAGCAACTAAGCACCACGCAGCCGCTCACTCACTACCCCCCCACCCAGTGGGACGGGGGAGAAAATCGGGAGAAAAGAAGCAAAACCCGCGGGTTGAGATAAGAACGGTTTAATAGAACAGAAAAGAAGGAACTAATAATGATAATGATAACACTAATAAAATGACAACAGCAGTAATGAAAGGATTGGAATGTACAAATGATGCGCAGTACAATTGCTCACCACCTGCCGACCGACACCCAGCTAGCCCGGAGCAGCGATTCCCCGCCCCCACTTCCCAGTTCCTATACTAGATGGGACGTCAGATGGTATGGAATACCCTGTTGGCCAGTTTGGGTCAGGTGCCCTGGCTGTGTCCTGTGCCAACTTCTTGTGCCCCTCCAGCTTTCTCGCTGGCTGGGCATGAGAAGCTGAAAAATCCTTGACATTAGTCTAAACACTACTAAGCAACAACTGAAAACATCAGTGTTATCAACATTCTTCACATACTGAACTCAAAACATAGCACCGTACCAGCTACTAGGAAGACAGTTAACTCTATCCCAGCTGAAACTAGGACATTACCCAAGATCCCAATGGAGCGACTGATGAGAGTGTCATATATAAAAAATTAGTGGGTAATCAAATGGTGGGGTCACAAGAGCCGTCCAGTTTCGTCATCAGTACATTTCTTTTTTCTCAACGTGTTACGAGTAAGTCTGCTTCTGTGGGTGTCCAGACTTGCAATTGTCCTATGGAACATAGTCCTCCTCGCAGTCCTGGGGGCATCACCTTGTAGGCTGTTAATCCACAGAGAAGTGTTAAGTTATATGGTAGTTCTAGAGGTGTCGAGGCTGTCCCCTTGATTTGATTTAGATAGATGCTACTACTGACACTAGCATTGTCACTGGATGTATTAGTTGCTGTGATGATGAAGTCTGATAGGAGAACGTCTTCACTGGGTGTAGCCAAAGTTTCTCGGTTCATCTCTCCCACTAGCCAGATCCATGGTACTGTTTCATTCGACATAAAGGTTCCGCCCAGCTGCCAAGGTTGCGGTGTGATTCCAGGATGTGGTTTTGCTATCTCTAATAGCTTGATGGTGCAGTTCATCCCTCGGGTACCTTTCATAGGACCATTTACTTCTGGCTGCGCGGTATCTAGCCAAAGACCATCAGAGATTCTTTTGCCAAATGTATTCACAAAGTCCGTAAAATTCACCTGTGGCAAGGTAAAATTAATTCGTCTAGTCTCAGGGGTCCAGACGTGCTGTATGTGACTTAGATTCGCTGTCAAATTACAGAGTTTGTCCTGCGATAACCGGATCCCATAGACACATGCGCTGATCGGGTCTGAGAGGGACGTCATCCGGATACACATCGGTCCTCCCATTTCGTCTTGCATCCATTGCCAGAAATTCCGACATCTGGCCGGATCCATCTGGCAGGTACCCATTTGGGTCCACAGTCTGTCTGGACACAGGCGTATCCTCGCCCCCATTGTAGAATGGGTACCGGTCCTTGCCATTCCATTGTGATTGGATCTCAATATCGAACTGGTGCTCCTAGTGCACAGTCAGATAGCGATGTGACGGAAAAATGTTGTTGCGCCACGGTGTGATGCTGAGATGGGTCTGAGTCACCTCGTGGCATATGATTTAATACCACGCAGGCCTTGGCTAGCAGTTCATTTTGGTATCCAACAGGTACTTTCTCCCCCTCCCTAAGACGATCTAGCTGCGTCTTTAGGGTTTGATGGGCTCGCTCAACGATTGCTTGACCTGTAGAATTGTAGGGTATTCCAGTTATGTGTGTGATGCCCCACTTATTTAAAAATTCACGAAATCGAGAACTAACATAATTGGGACCATTATCTGTTTTTATCTCCTGAGGGATCCCTAAAATACTGATGGCGTGACAAAGATGTCGTATGGTGGCTGTGGCATTACTTTTTGTCTCGGCAGTAGGGCAAATATAGCCGCTGCAAGTATCTATAGTGACGTGTAAATACTTCCGGGGTTTGAAAGGTTCATAGACTGTAATGTCTTGTTGCTAAATTTGATTTGGTCATAGACCGCGGGGGTTAATTCCCCATGTCCAAGAGTTTGTTTGACGACAATGTGGACAGGAAGCAACCACTGCTCGAGCTTCAGAGAGGGGTAATTGGAATTGTCTCGCCAATGCTTTGGCTCCTTGATGAAAAAATTCATGAGAAAGTTTGGCCTGTTGTAAAATGGGAACACCTACTGACTGAATGAGAGTTCCTGCTGCTTTGTCTGCATGAGCATTTCCGTCTGTTAAGGCACCTGGTATCTGTGTATGACTGTTAATATGTGCAAAAAATACAGGTGTTCGTCTTTTTTCTGAAATTAATAACAGCTCTTGAGCAGGTACAGTTCCCCCCGGTAAACTTTGTTTACATCGTTGTGTTAAGTTATATACATACTCGCTATCTGTTACAATGTTTAGAGGGGTAGTAGACCAAGTCGTTAAAGCAGTTAACACAGCATGCAGTTCTAAAATTTGAACAGATCCTTGGCCTTTCCAAGTTTTGGTGTGCCATTGATTGTCCAAAAACTAGGCTATAGCTGCCTGTTGAGTCGATCCAGAGGCATCTGTAAACACAGTAAGGCCTTGGAGGGGTTTCTCTGAAATGGGTGTTTGTGGCTTGAAGGTTGATGATAAAAGACTCTTGATGAGAGGGTCACCCCTAGCCGGGATAATTTGTCCCATAAAATTTGCTAAGGCCGCTTGTAAATATATATCAAACATTATTAACTGTTCAAAATGGCGGGGACTAACAGAGGTTGAAAGAAATTTAGGATCTCTTCCAGATAACTGCTGTGTTCGCCGTCATCCTCGAGAGATTGCATCTGCCAATGTTACTGAAAATTGTGGTGCGGCTTGTTTTGGATAACTGGTATACAGCCATAGCAAAGGACATACCCGTGAATCAATAAATTGATATATTAGACCGTTCGCTCCTTCTCGTTGCATAGTTATATGTAATTCTAGTGGGATTTCTGGGGTATAACGGCTGAGACTCTTGTGAGCTAGTTTAGTAGTTATCTGTTGTAACACATCCTTTTGTGTGTTTGTTAATGTTTGAGGAGCTGCAACATCTGGGGTTCCTGCTAAATCTGTTAACAAGGGTTGTAACTCCTTGTGTGTTATGGGAATATATTGTCTTAACCACTGTAGGTTACCAACCAATACCTGTAGGTCGTGTAAGGTTGACACTTGATGTTCAATTTGTAATTTTTGAGGCTGCACCGCTCGTTTTTGAATGAGTGTTCCCAAATATTTCACTGGAACAGTTTTTTGTACCTTTTCAGGTGCTATTTCTAGACCATGTTCCTTAAGAGTTTGAACCAAATGTTTCAAGGTGGTGTTAATGTCTCCCTCCCCACATAGCAAAATATCATCCATATAATGATAAAGAACCCAGTTTTGATGTGTATCTCAGAACTGACGCAACGCGCGAGAAACAAACCACTGACACAGAGTTGGGGAATTTTTCATCCCCTGTGGTAACACCATCCAATGGTACCGCTGCACTGGTTCTTGATTGTTGATCGTCGGGATCGTCATCGCGAACTTGGGTTGATCGTCTGGATGGAGTGGAATAGAAAAGAAACAGTCTTTTATATCAATTACCACAACTGCCCAATCTTGGGGTAACATGGATGGCCAAGGTAAACCTGGTTGTAAAGGCCCCATGTCTTCAAGAACGGCATTAACCGCCCTGAGATCATGTAGAAGACGCCAGGCACCTGACTTCTTTTGAATGACAAAAACAGGGCAATTCCATGGACTCGTGGTTGGGACTAAATGTCCTTTTTCTACCTCACGCTGTACTAGTAACTGTAGCTGGAACAATTTTTCTTGAGGGAGAGGCCACTGGTCAACCCACACGGGGTTGTTATTCATGTGATTGCAAAATGCAGCTGTAACTGCTGCAACTACAGGTGCCGCTGCATTTTGAGCTTCTGCTTCTAACACTCGTTTAATCATATCTGCTATTGATGCTTTTGCTGGCAACTGCGATAAAATTTGCCTTGTTTGATCATTTGCTTGTGTACGAGCTAGTTCTTTTGCAAGAATCGGCTTAACCTCCTCCGGTATGTCTGCCATCTCAACCGCCTTCTGCAAACGCTCTAAAAAATCCTGATATGGTTCGTTAAGTCTCTGAATAACCTTGGTATACGGAACTCTTTTCTTTTCAAACTTACTGACCTTCATAAATGCACTCCTAGCACAATGTGAAGAAGCTGCTATCACCCGACCTCGCAATCCAGCCTGATTTTGAGGGGCTGCATGGTCTCCAGTCCCTATTAACTGTGCCATAAAGACCCCTGCTAAATTATGTCCTGGAGTAAGGTAGTCCAAAACAACCGCCTATGCTTCCTCTTTAAACGCTTGCTCCCAAAGGCACATCAAAGGTGCCGTGAGTGCTGCACGCGCCAACTGTCTCGAATCAAATGGTAGTAACAGTTGAGCATATATCACATCTAACAGAGCTCACGTTCTCGGGCCATTCAGTCCATCATCTCTACAGCTCATCTGCCATTCCTTTACTAATTTATAATCTAACGGTTGCCATCTTGGTCCATCTGGAGTAATTAACAACGGACACACTAATGCTCCCCCTTCATCTGAAGGTTTAAAATCCACACCCTCTAGAATACAATTTTTTGCTATTAATTTCCAATCCGTAAACACCAGAGGTTGTGTCGCATGATCTACAACGCTTTGAGCATGTTGCACTGTCTGTCCAGTAGTCGCTGCTAGATTCCTAAATTTCGCCAAAACCTCCGCTACCTCAGTGCTCTGATTCTGTCCTGGATTCAGTGGGCTCTCCTCATTCGAGTCTGGCAATGGAACCGTATCTGCTTGCAATTTCCTTCTAATACAACTCTCTTTCTCATCCGAATCTATCTCCATCAAAGACATTGGTGGTGCACTAGCACTAGGACCCGTGGTTGTACTACGCGCTGGTGAGACATACTTGGGGGGTCATCTGCCTCGTGTGAAAACAACCCTGGCGGGGGAAGGGGTGGATCCCCAAAAGAGGGATCCCTCACTTGCCCGCGGGAGACTGGAAACGCCAATGTATCCAGAGCACCCTCCACCTTTTTCACTCTCTCTATTTGTTTTTCCAATACCTCCTCTCCTCCAACAGCTGCAGTATCTCTACTTTCTTTGTCAGCCTGCACCTCTAATAAATCAACCACCTCTCCTCCCGTCTCTCCGCGCAACATCGCCGTAGCCGCCATCCAAACCGCTTTTATCTCTCTCCCCTTCTTTAACACAGTCAGCACTGAACCAAGAGCTGCGAGCTTACTGGCGGCTCCTTTCTTTCCACTTAAACACTCCTCCACTAACTCCTCGCGCGCAGCCCGCAGCCGCGACGCATCAAATATCTCTCCCGGCTTTACTATGAAGCCCCGTTGTATCATCCACTGGATGAGAACCGTGACTGGAGATGTATGCACCCCACAGTCCACCTCCCTGCCTACCGCTTTTAGTACCTTAATAATTGTTCCGATGGATGCCATCGTTACCGGCAGGGTCGCTCCGAGAGCTATCTTCCACTCGCCTGGCCAGGCAAAACACTCGCGCACTCCGTGCCCGCGATCACGTCGGGGTCACCACTTGCCGCACTTCTCCGCTGCGACAATCTAGGGAAAACGACGCATCGCCAGGGACTCGCCCTGGGGAGAAAACGGACTAACACAGATACTGTGGATCAAGCGATTTCTCCGTTTATTAGCTGCACAATACTTGGTTATATAGTGTTTTAGTATCTATTCACGCGTAGGTCATTTGTTGATTGGTTAACATGTGCCGTTCATGCATCTAAACAATAGTCTAATTGGATAATGTCTTCTGATCACACGAATGATGTCTTCTGCCTGTATTGTCTTGCATCCTGCTGTCCGTCATGTACGCCCGACCTTGTTCTACTTTCTGTGCCTGCTTTATCAAACTTGTCCTTGAGCAGTATCTACTTTGTGCTGCCCAGCAAACTTGTCAGCAAACTTGAACAATCGTGTCTTGTGTAGTTTCTTTAACAATTATGCCTTGTACCGTTTCTTCTCCATTCGTGCCTTGTTCCCCTACAAGGGGTCGGGCTGTGGCTTAGTGTTTCATTAGTGAGGATCTGTAAGTGGCTTTTACCTTAGAAAAATACAGGCTTTCATGGCCTCCTTGCTGCAAGTAGATGGTTATATTTGAATAGATGGACTTTAATTACCAGCAGATGATGGGAATTGTTGTGAGCAGGGGAAAAGTCCCACCAGTCTAAATTACCCTAGGATAGTGATGGTAATATCCCAGTTCTGCTAAACCCATCCCTCATCAAGTTGTTACCCATGACAACTAAAGCAGTGATTCTTAAAAAGAACCAAGATCAGCCTGGCCACATGCTGTGCAGCAAGGGTGCCAACCAGCTTTTAGACTAACAGGTGGTGTTTGCCATCGCTGTGTGTGCACTTCGAGGGTTGAATTTGCTGCAGAAAAGCCTATTATTGATATCATCAGAGGCAAAAAAAAAAAAGTAGTTCTTTCATTGAAGGGCCGGGAGAGAAAAGGAATTTCCCTGACCGGGAATCGAACCGGGGTCCCGGAGGTGAGAGTGCCGGATCCTGACCACCAGGAAAGTGGCGACAACTTTTTGCCGCCGCGAACCCACGCGTGTCCGCGTCACGACAGACCCCGGGGAGGGGGCGGCTGCGCTGCCCCCGCCTCCCTCTGCAGCCCAGAGACCCACGGAGAAGCGTGGACCCCGCTGCCACCTCCTTTCCCTCCTCATCCTCGTGTTTTTTTCTCCACGGGTTGGTGCAGTTTGCAAGTAGAGTTTGGTATAGGACCAAGGCGGGGGGGGGGGGGGGAGAATCGGCATTTTTCTTAACTCGGGTGCGGGAGTGATGGGGGAGTTATTTTAAAATAATATTAAAAATTGTAGTTTTTAGAAGGAAGGAAAAGGTGTGTCAGAAGTGGGATTTGAACCCACGCCTCCATTCGGAGACCAGAAATCCCCGAGCAGGGAAAGCAAAGCCTTGAGTCTGGCGCCTTAGACCACTCGGCCATCCTGACACTGCCAAAAGCCTTCCTCACCCTCATCCTCAAGAATTAATCCCGCCACAGCTTGATCTTTCCTGCCTCCCATGTACACCCACCCCTACCCCCAAATTTGCAGCAAGTTTATTTTTTGCAGCAGTAAAGCCCTCCACCAGAGGAGGCAATGCTGGGGGTCCTCCATCGGTACCTTGGAGTTACAGGCTGCTGTGGATAAGGTTATGAAAGGTGAAGGTGGAGTGTGTTTTGCCTCCTCCATCCCCAGCAGATCCTCTTGTACGAACTGAGTAACAAGGGCCTGTCCTCTCACCATGGATATCTTTCCTTGTCTCCCTCATTGCATGCCTGGGAGAAGAAGAAAAGAGGAGAAAAAAAAAGAATAAACTCAGAGTCTTTCTCACCAGCCTGATTAAATATCATTCCTGTAAAGACGACCACAAAACCTGGCATCCCACCAGTAGCCCTGCACCCTGCAGTAGGTAATTTGGAGGGCAGCTCCTGGATGGGAGCATCTTCAGCATCCTGCCCACATAAGACTACATTAATTAGTCCCCCGTGATGCTGGTGGGAGACCACCAAAGTCCATCTTGACCTCTTTGAAGACCCTCTCCATGCAGCTGTAAGCTGAGACCTTGGCACCTGCAGGGAAAGACTGCTCCCCATCGGGAGATGCCATCCTTATCTCAGACCACACCAAATGTCTGGGGAGGTTGGAGATCCACTGGGGAGGTTTGCTGTGGTTGGAAACAGGGCCGTGGCCTCTGAGCCATACCTGAAGTTACACTCATCTTGGCTTGGTACTGAGTAGAAGGGAGAAATGGTGGTTTTTGCCACTGATTCTCTTTATTTGCGGTAGGGGAAGTCTGTGCTTATGGGTCTGGTGTGTTATAATGTTCAAGGAAGTGGGAGATGGGTGGGTACCACACCAAAGCCCGGTGTTGTCTGGAGCTCCCTAGCCATGTTCTCTAGACAAAGCCCAATGGCCTTACAGCTCAAATGCAAAAAAACCCAACATTAAAACAGGAGTAGGTAAGGTTGCAAGGACAGCCTGCAGCTCAGCAGGGCAGTGAAATGGCTGCTTACCTTGCCGTGGCCAGAGCTCAAATAGCTCCAGGTGCCTGTGCAGCTCTGGGATACCCGAGTACATGAGTTCAGCCAACAAGGGCAACACTTTGGGCCCATCTGGAAGGATCAGTGACCTCCCCTGGCATTTTTACCCTCCCAGCTCAGGATTCCCCACCACGGGATCCAAAGTGATGTGGAGTGGTAGGAGGAGACCAATCCTCGTGGTCTCTGGCCCCTGGGCTTGCTCCTTGCTGGCTGCTGGAGCCCCTTTGGGGCCCCTGAGGCTCTGGGGACTTCCTCCTGTGCAAGCCTGGAGGTAAAAGGGGGCTGTGGGGGTCATGCGTCTCGACTCCCTGTGGGTGCACACCCATATGCGCACAGAGATCACAACTGGTATTTATCACACCACCTTTTATTCTTGAAGCTGTTATCACTACTAGCAGATCACTGGAGGAGAGGAGAATGCCAGATGGGAGATGAAACAGCCCTTGGGCCCATTGTATCAAATGTCATGGTGTGGGGAGAGTTTGGAGCAGCGAGGAAAAACAAAGGTCCTTTTTTTGTTGTTGTGTTTGGGCAGGGTGAGAGCAGGAGACGCCCTGGACTAATTTGGCTGGGAGGAACAGAAGCAAAGCAGGAGGAACCTCACCCAGAGTTGGTGTTTTCTGCTGATGGTGGCCATGCTTGGTTCCTATCCTTCCCTTCATACCCCCCGACACACAGGTCTTTCTTCCCTCTCCCACATGTGCCAAGATAACCAAAGTCCTGGTTGACTTCCAGTCTCTGGAGAAGACCTCCTGGCTGGGCTGGCATCACTAGGCTTCACCAGCATGGTGTGGGAGCTGGAGCCACTCATGCACAGAGCTGGTGCACCCCGTGGCCGTGGTGAAGCCGCCGGTGCGTGATGACATTGGAGCTCTGGCTGAAGCTCTTCCCGCACTCAGGGCAGTGGTAGGGCTTCTCCCCAGTATGCACCCGCCGGTGCTTGGTGAGGGACGAATTGACATTGAAGCCTTTCCCGCAATCCCCACAGACATAGGGTCGCTCGCCGGTGTGGACCCGCTGGTGGGTGGTGAGATGAGCCCGTTGGCTGTACTGCCGTCCGCACTCCCCGCACCGAAACGGCTTCTCCCCAGTGTGCACACGCCGGTGCCGCGCCAGGTTGGAGACCACCGTGAAGCTCTTGCCGCACACGCTGCAGAGGAATGGCGTCTCCCCAGTGTGGCTGCGCTGGTGGGTGAGGAGGTAGGAGCTGGTGGTGAAGCCCTTGCCACACTCGGAGCACTTGTAGCGCTTCTCCCGCCAGCTGGCACTGCGGTGCCGGACGAGGTGGGGTCGGTCGCTGAAGCCCTTGCCGCAGTCAGCACAGCTGTAGGGTCGCTCGCCACTGTGCGTCCGTTGGTGGGCAATGAGCTTGGAGCTGATGGTGAAGCCCTTGCCGCAGTCGGCGCAGGTGTAAGGCCGCTCGCCGCTGTGCAGCCGCTGGTGGGTGATGAGGTTGGAACTGCCGCTGAAACGCTTCCCGCAGTCGCGGCACTCATAGGGCTTCTCCCCAGTGTGGGTGCGGCGATGTTTGATGAGATCAGAGCTGACATTAAAGCTCTTCCCGCACTCCTGGCACGGGTACGGGCGCTCGCCTGTGTGCAACCGGCGGTGGGTCACCAGGTGGGAACGTTGACTGCAACGCCGGCCACAGTCGGGGCATTTGTAGGGCTTCTCCCCACTGTGGCTCCGCCGGTGGCGCACCAAGTTAGAAATCACGTTGAAGCTTTTGCCGCAATCAGCGCACTGGTAGGGCTTCTCACCCGTATGGATGCGACGGTGCGTCACCAGCGCCGAGCTGTGCCCAAAACCCTTCCCGCAGTCGGGGCATTTGTAGGGTTTGTCCCCACTGTGGCTCCGCTGGTGATGGAGCAAGTTGGAGAAGACCCCGAAGCTTTTCCCACAGTCAGGGCAGGGGTGCTGGGACCCCCGTCTCTGGGGATGGAAGCTCTTCTCGCTGGTGGGATGAGGGATGAGTCTATCCCTGGGGTGAAGGCTGTGGGGGAACAGCAATTCCCTGCATGTCCCTGGAGTTTCCCTCCCAGGACGGCCCTGGACCTCCTCTTGGCCTTTCTCTCGGGAGCTCTGGTGGATGTTGGTTGGCTCGTGGTGCTGGGAGATGTCCTCCAGGCAGGTCTTGATATCTGGGTCTGCATGTGCAGTGCTGTCGCTCCTCCCACTCACCATCCCATCCTCTGCAGAGGAAAGAGAAAAAGACCATGACAAGTTAGTCCCTGGCTGGGGTGGAAAAGGGAACCCACTGATGAAGCAGGGTGGGGAAAAAATGGAAGGGGGAAAGCCTAGAAAGAAGAAAGATCATGTGAGCTCCACCTTCAGCTCAGGCCCAAACACTGACCATTGGACAGCTGGTGAAGCTTCGGCTGAAGTTCAGCTTCAAACCCCAGTTCTTAAAAACCTCTGGAACCCAAAACATCTCCCAAGGGACCAGGAGAGGTTCTGGGACCCCTCTCCTAGAAGATACTAAGTTCAGGCTGGCTGTCTTAGGGCCTGAGTAGAAGTCCCAGGTGTTTTGCTTTTCTCCCAGATGCCTTCTAGGTTATTTAAGCCAGTTCCTCACTTGTGGAAGAGCTGTTAGAGAAGGGCCTTGCATCTGAGTCCTGGGGAGCTGGGGTCCACGTCTTCTCCTCCAACTCCAGCCTAGAGGAGATCCTGTCAGGTCAGCAGAGCTGGTTCCTGAGACAGAGCAGGGGTCTGAGTGCATTTGAGGAGCTACTACAAGAAGATTTGGGGGCTCTGCTGGAGAAAGGATGATGCAAGGGCTGGGCACAGCTGAGGAAGGTCTCTCTCCTTGTTCTCTGACATAGCATCTCCTTCCACCGTGGCCGGAGAGAACACAGGGCCAGATGGACCATTGGTCTGACGTGGTAGAGCATGTGCTCCTCTGAAGAAGGTGGGGACAGAGGGTGCTATGGGTCCCCAATATGTGTCCCAAGGGGGAAACACCATTGCCAGAAGCAATGGGGAAAGACACCTTCACCTCCAAAGTCTAGAGAAGCATCCCCTGTGCCCACCCAACCCCAAGACGTAGCCCAGGAAGGAGGGAAGGTGTGTCCTTACCCAAAGAGGAGTCATTTCCAGCACTCTCCTGCATGGCTTCCTGGTACTGGGCCCGCTGGCCAGGATCGGTAAAGTACTGAGCCACCTCCTTGAAGGTCACTGGACACTGGAACAACAAGGATTTCCCAGCTCAGCATCTGCTGCCATGGGTCAGCTCAAGCTAGCAGGGAGAGGAGCCACGGCTACGTTCAGCAGAGCTGCAGGAGAGCCAGAAAGGATGCTGGCAAGGATCAGAGATATCAAGGTATTATTCCGCATAGGGTGTAGTTAAGCTGTGGAAAGCCTTGCTACAGGACATCACGGATGCTAAAGGGCCACATGGGTTCAGAAAGCAGCTGGCTAAGCTTATGGGGAAGGAAGAATAGGAACTGGAAAACACTGAGGGTTGTTAAACACCCAGCAATACCTGATGGGGATGATGGAGCTGAAGGAGCTCAACCAGGCTGGGCTCAACTTCTCCACCCTGTTCTCTGTGCCTTTTCCTGTCACGTGGAGACGCAAAACCCCATGCCCTGCTGTGACTTTCCACCTTGCTTGTGTTTCTGAGGTGGGCATCTTGCATCCAAGGCTCAGCCTTGTAGCATGCCCACCACAGGCTCCACCCTTTGCTCCTCACCACCTCTCCTGCACACTGACCATCTGCACCGGTATATGGGGACCTGTTGGTCCAAAAGGAGTTGCAGGAAGGCAATAACCCACAGCTATGGTCACAGAGCAGCTTGTACAGCCCCACTGGACCAGGCAGAAGGTACCTGGCACTGATGTTTCAGGTCAGCTGAAATGCAATTGCCCACCCCAAAGGAGAGACTCTCCCTCACCTGTGCCGGCTCTGCTGTGGCCATGTCCCTCTCCGTCCCTCTTGGCAGCGACAGGGACGCTCTGCTGGAGCCTATGGGGGGAGAAGTTGGTGCTGAGCTGTTCCCTGAGGGGGAAAAGCTGGGATAAACCCTGGAAAAACGGAGGCAGCGCCCTTTGCATAGGCATCTGTGCAAGAGAAGCAGCAGCCTCCTTCATTCCTGCGGGGCTTTTTCCCCTCGGGACACAAAAGGGCTCAGCCAGCCCTTGCCCAACAAAGCTCAGCTTTTTCCACCTTCTTGGGAGCAGATCTCCTGCTTGGATCACCAGGGAAGAGCCAGCTCCTGGGAGCAGCTCTGGTCTCCCACGCCCTCTCGTGGCACAGCCCCAAGGGCCAGGGGCTGGTCCTCCATCTCGCTGCTCCTTGCACTGGTCCCAGTAAAGGGACTGGGGCTGGACTGCGAGACAGGGCATCCCGTGTGGGTCTCTCCCTCCCTCCCCGTGCCCATCACCTGGAGTCTCTGGCTCAGGATTTGGTGCGGAGAGACCCCCAGAGCAGAGGGCTGTGGCGTGCCTCCATGGGCCGGGGGATGCAGGCAGGGCTCTGCCTGCCCCATGCCACCACCCACTGCCACAGCCCCTGCCCGGAGCACAACCAGGATCCCTGGAGGGTCTCTTTCTCCCCTCTGCCTTCAGCATCCAGCGGATCCAGCCCCTTCCTCTGTTCTCCCATACCCAGCTGAGCTGCAATACTCCCAGAGCCACCCGGGTTGCTTGGTGTCCCCCAGCACCAGGACTTGGTCCCACAGCATCCCTCGGGGACATTCGTCCACTGCCACCAGCCGAGGAGTGATGGAGAAGGGAGAGAGGATCAGGGAAACTGCAGAAATCAGCTCCGCTCCCTCCTTTGCCGGGGAGGCAGGGGTTAAACACCCATGCATTAGGGAAGGCAGGATTTAGGGATAATTCCCCATCCTTGCACTCTTTCCAAAGCAAACTGAAAGAAAATTATTGCTTCCCCTCTGCTCCTGGCTTTTCCCAGCCAGGGAGGGATTAAACCACCACCCAAACGCCTGCACCCACCGTAGAGAAGAGTGTCTGTGTGGTTTCAAATCTCCTGGGCTTTCTTGGAGGCAGAAATCCAGGCTCCTCTCATTCCCCTGCTGCAATACTTTATCTTCTTGTTCACAGGGTTGTGTTTTCCTTGGCTTTCGTGATCTCCTCCTCCAGCAACAAGAAGGGATAACTTGGTAAGTGGAAATTCCCCCTTCTTCCCACCCGCAAGCGCATGACTCCTGAGCCTGGAGCTTTTGGGGAAAAACAACCCGTTTTCACCAACCATGTGACTAAAACATGGTTTGGACCACTTTTCCAGGTGGAAAACCTAATTTCTTGCTTGCACAGCTCCCATCACTGATGCTGATCGGGCAACCAGCCCGGTGTCCCCCTCTCCCACCTGGGGGAAGCCCTGTTGCCCCAGAGAGACCCCCATCACCTTCCCACGCTTCCCCATGGCTGCAATACTCAAAATATCCCTCCTGCTGCTGCTGTCACAATCCCCCCGGAGGAGTTCCTAGCAAGGTTGGGGCTCTCCCAAAACCGCTGGGTAAAAGGGAAGAGCATGGGGGCAATGCGGGTGATGGGGCAGGACTGTAGTGGGGTCCCCTGTGCCCCCCACGGGTGCTGGGTAGCCTGCAGGGAGGGTCGGGATGGGGGGGAAGCCAGGGTTGGGTTACCTCTAGAGGGCTCTGGGTAAAAGCTGCCGCTGAGGAGCCTGTTCTTGGCGTCTCCTCTCTCCCGGATACCGGCTTGGGCTTCCGGAGCAAAGCCATGCCCGGCATCGCCTCCATTGTGCCCTGCTGTCGGAAGGCTTGGCGGTCCTTGGGGTGCAAAGGGGGGGTCTGCAGGTCCTGCCCCCCCTTGCAGCCTCAGCCTGGGAAGGGAGGACGTTTCACCCAGGGAAAGGCCTACGGAGGCAGCTCCAGGCTCGGCCGACAGCAAGTCCTGAGCCAGGGACTCCAGGTAACGGGGAAAAACCCTGAGTAGGGATGTGCTCCTGCTCCGCAGCAGGTCCTGAGCTGTGTCAGGGCTGGAGCTTGCAGGATCCAGCCCTTGGGGATGTTCCCAGGAGTGGCAGCTCCTTTGGGAAGAGGACAGTGCATCCAGGGCTCCCCAGGGATGGGGCATGCTGCCCGGTTCCTGGGACACGTCCCCCAATAACCCATCACCCTGGGAGGGCTGATTCCCAGTAAGATGAGGACCAGGGGAACTGGGATGCTGGAGGGAGGAAGGCAGAGATTGCTGTGAGATGCAGTCTGCCAGAAAGATGGGGGGAAAACAGGGAAACTCCTGCGCCCCCATCCCCAAGCTGTTCCATGCGGGCTCAGGCTTAGTCCTGAATGGAGGGACCATCTGTGTGTTGCAGCCAGGGGAGAAAAAAACCCAATATTTGTCATGGCATCCCCAGAAAAAGCATCAAAAACCGAGCAAGAAGCACTACCCAGGGGATTTTCCCCATTTCAAGGGATTCTTCTTCCCCACAGGGGATTTTCAGGAGCCCTGAGTGAGGAACGGAGGGAGAAACCCTCATTCTCCCGACCGCCGGTGACTCTCCCTGTCATGGAGCCGTGGGTGATGCTGGACCCGCGGCAGAAAGCCCTGTACCGGGATGTGATGCAGGAGAGCTACGAAACGCTGATGTCTCTTGGTAAACAAACACACAAAATCCTCTTTCCTTCTCCTTGAACATTCCCCCCGTTTCTCCTTGCTCTTTTTTTTCCTGTCTCTGGCAGGGAAGCAAAGGGATCGTGAGTGGGATCAGAAGCAGGGAGGAGGAATCCAGGCAGGTTTTGAGGGAGATTTCCCCAAACCCCAGCCCTCTTCTTAATTTTTTTTTCTGCAGGAAAATGTTATTGATCTCTCTGCATTTTTTTTTTTTTTAATTGGAAATACAGGCAATGGGGTTTGCTTAGCATCTCCGTGTTCCCAGTTCAAACTGGAATCAGATCTCCCATCACATCCCTCTTCCTCCTTTCTGGGAGACCAATTTTTTTAGGGAATCCTGTTCCTGCTCTTTCGATTTAAATGCCACCCCCTGCTCCGGTCAAGGCCATGCTCTCCCCTTTTTCTCCTTTTCCCATCTCCCCAGCAGCACAGGGGCTGGTGAGTGAAAAAGCAGCGGAGGAAGGAGCAGCGGAGGAGAGCTGCAAGGAGCTCGAAGAGCACTCGTCCTGCAGCCCAGAGAGGGAGAAGACCCTTGGCTCAAACAGGCGGAAAACAAAGCGCCCGGATAAAGCCATGCCGCATGGCACAGCCAAGATGTCCAAAGCCACAGCGGTCCCCAAACTGGAATGTGCCAAACCCTTACATGGGGCAGCCAGCAAGGGACCGGCAAGGGACCGGCCGTTCAGCTGCACCGACTGCGGCAAGAGCTTCCCCTGGGCTTCACACTTGGAGCGTCACCGGCGGGTGCACACTGGCGAGAGGCCTTTTGGGTGCCCTGAGTGCGGCGAGACTTACAGCCAGAGCTCCCACCTCCTCCAGCATCGCCGTACCCACGCCAGTGACCGACCACACAAGTGCGGCGACTGTGGCAAGCGCTTCGCCGGCGCCGCCGAGCTGGCGGCTCACGGCCGAGGCCACGCCGCCGAGAAACCTCACAAATGCGGTGACTGCGGCAAGGGCTTCGTCTGGGCATCCCACCTTGCCCGGCACCAACGGGTGCACACCGGCGAAAAGCCCTACCGCTGTGCTGAGTGCGGCGAAGCCTTCAGCCAAGGCTCGCACCTCGCCAAGCACCGCCGTAGCCACACCGGCGAGCGGCCCCACCGCTGCCCAGCTTGCGGCAAGACCTTCTGCCAGAGCTCCGACCTGGCCCGCCACCGCCGCACCCACCTGGGCAAGAAAGCCCTCCGCTGCGGTGACTGTGGCAAGCTTTTCCGAGCCGGGCCAGCGCTGGCACGGCATCAGCGGTGTCACCGGAGGGAGCGCACCCACCGTTGTGCCGATTGCGGGAAGGGTTTTGTCTGGGCGTCCCACCTGGAGCGGCACCGGCGGGTGCATACGGGCGAACGCCCCTTTCCCTGCGGCAGCTGTGGCGAACGCTTCGCCCAAAAAGCTCACCTGCTCCAGCACCGCAAAACCCACTCCCCTGACCGGCCCTACAAATGCGGCGACTGTGGCAAGCGTTTCGGTGAGGCCCCCCCCTTCCTTGCCCACCAGCGGGGCCACGCCGCCCAGAAGAGCTACACTTGCAGCGAGTGTGGCAAGGGCTTCGCCTGGGCGTCCCACCTCGAGCGGCACCGCCGCGTCCACACCGGCGAGAAGCCCTACGAGTGCCCTGAGTGTGGCGAAGCCTTCAGCCAGAGCTCCCACCTCACCAAACACCGCCGTAGCCACCTCCCCAAGGCTGCTTTCCCCCTTGCCCCCCAACCGCTGCCCCTCTCCAGGACCCGGCTGGTGGGGGAGAAGACCCACGGTGCCACAGGGCTGGTGAAGCCACCCGGAGCCTGCAATGGTGAGGAGCCCTGAAGGACGGAGACTCCCCCATTGGTGTGATGGATGGGGAGGAAGGATCGTTCCCAAGGGAAAACTCGTCTTGGGGACAAATCAAAGGACACCAAGTGACATTTAAAGGGCAGAGGGTGGCACTGGGGTGGGTGATGTGGCTGCTCCAGCAAGGTATCAGGGTGGGATTTATCCTTCCTGATGTCTCCCAGCAGCAATGGGTGAATGGTGCCTGCGCCCTATTGCAAAGCAGACCCTGGAAAACGGACATCTTGGGTGACAGGGAGCCTCTTCCCCAGGGATATGGTGCTCTTCTGCACCGGGAAACAATGGGGGTAACCTGGAGCTGGTTCTTATGCCAAAATACGGTGTCATTTGTACCTGCTCCTTGCTGCCACAGGCAGGAGAAGGGGATGCCGCGTTGCACTGATGGAGAGGGCGAGATGCTGAGGGTGCAGAGGGCTCGCCGGTGGGAGATGCTGGCATGGGGCGAGGAATAAAAAGGGAGCCCGGTACCTGGCAGCCACCTGTGTCTGGCTCTCCTTGTGCACCGACCCTGGGCTCCGTCGCTTTTCCCTGCTTCTTGGTAGGAAACACCGCAAGCATCTTCTCCCTCTCCAAAGACAAAAACACGCTGAGACATGTGAAGGGGTTTTTCTTTTTTGCTGAACTACCTTCTACTTTATTACCTACTAACCCGAGCCGAGGCAACCCAGCCTCTCCACCCTTGCCAAATTCCCGGCTTGATGCATCCCAAACCGCCCTCAGCACAACCCAAGCAGCATTTGGGAGGGGTCCCAGCAAGGACACAGCAGAGCTGGTGACTGATGCAGGTCCCCATGGCTCTTTTCTGAGCCATTTGCCCCCAAAAGCACCCTGTGGAAGGGGGTTCCCTGGGTGATTTTTACCGATGGGTCCCCTCCCATATGCCCAAGCTGTGTCACCCCTCGCTTCTGCCTACCACCACAACAGTGGGGCAGAGGATGAGGAGGGCTGTAGGGAGAAGTGTCATCTCCCCACCACCCTAAATTATCACCCAGCCCCCCCTAAATCCACCCCCAGCCTCCCTTGTCCCTCCTTTCCCAGTCTCCCCCCAAAGCACCTATGCTGGTTGCTAACCCCCGGCACACACCGCTCACCCTCCCTGTGCCCCCTCCCCACCACTTCACCCCTGCTTCCCCATCCTGACCCCCATCCCAGTGTATCCTGGGGCCCCCCAGCTGCTGCAGCAGCCCTTTCCTACCCTGTGCTGGGGAGGGAGTGGGACAGGCCAGCCTCCCACCTCAGCCTTCGGGCGTCCCCAAAGGCGGAGGGTGCCTCTGAGCCCCCCCCCACCGGTCCCCATGGCCCCATCTCAGGAGCTGGGCGGAGGCAGGGAAGCCCAGGGCTCCTGGGGGGCAGAGGCATCGCTTTGCAGGGTGTCCCCCTCCCCAGGCCTCCATGCCATGGTGGGGGGCAGGAGAGCCTTGGCAGCCCAGCCCCTGGGGGCTGGGGACGAGGAAGAGGAAGGCACAGGGTGCTGCTGGAAAACAGAGCTGGACTCTTCGGGCCAGAGCTCGGATGGGGTGGGCGTCCCCCCTCGCCTCTCACCCTCCCACCAGGCAGGCGGCAGCAAGGAGAGGGGGCTGCGGCCCCCAGTGCCAGGGGCAGCGGCGTGCAGTCGCTGGTGAGCTGCCAGGGCCGTGCCGAGGCCGAAGGCTTTGCCGCATTCGGGACAGACGTGCCGCTTCTCTGGGCCGCCCTGCGTGTGGGCACGCTGGTGCCGGTTGCGGTGGGAGCTGCGGCCGAAGCATTTGCCGCAGTGGGCGCAGGAGAAGGGTTTCTCGCCGGTGTGGGTGAGCCGGTGCCGGTCGTAGTGGGAGCTCCAGGCAAAGCCTTTGCCGCAGACACCGCACTGGTAGGGTTTCTCGCCCCGGTGAAGCCGCCGGTGCCGCTCCAAGCTGGCTGGTGTGCTAAAACACTTACCACACTCGGGGCAGGCGTGGGGCCGGCCTGGCTGGGCAGCATGGGTGCGGCGATGAGCCAGCAAGGTGGAGCTGACAGCGAAGCTCTTCCCACACTCACCACAACGGTAGGGCCGCTCGCCGGTGTGTACCCGGCGGTGCCGTTCCAGGTGGGAGCTGACGGCGAACGCCCGCCCGCACTCCCCGCAGCGGAAGGGCTTCTCTCCAGTGTGGATGCGGCGATGACGCTCCAGGTGCGAGACCCAGCCGAAACTCTTCCCACACGCCCCGCACGGGTAGGGTTTGCCACCTCCTCCAGCACTGGCTTCCTCAGCGGCTGCCGGCACGGCTTTGGTGGCGTCGCTGGCTTGCTGCTGCCGGGTGTGGGTGCGCTGGTGCTTGGCCAGGGCTGAGCCCCAGCGGAAGCACCGTTTGCAATCCGGGCAGGGGTACGGCCGCTCGCCAGTGTGGACGCGTTGGTGCTTGAGGAGGTTAGAGCTCTGGCCGAAGCATTTGCCGCACTGCTCACAGCGGAAGGGCCGTGGGGGGCTGCCAGCGGGTTCGGCACCGGACGGCAGTGTCTGAGTGCCCTTGTGCTTGAAGCGCTGGGGGTCCGTCTGGTGGTTGAGGCGCTTGCCGCAGTCGGCGCATTTCCGGGGGGGTGGTGGGGGCTCTTCCTCTGCCTCCCCGTCCTCCTCATCCTCGGAGGCGGCGGCAGCAGCGTGGGTGCGCATGTGGCGGTCAAGGTGGGAGCTCCAGGCAAAGGCTCGCCCGCATTTGGCACACTGGAAGGGCTTCTCGCCGGTGTGGATGCGCCGATGCCGCTCGAGGTGGGAGCTCCAGGCGAAGGCTTTCCCACACACGCCACACTCGTAGGGTTTCCCGCCCAGGTGGCTCTTCTGGTGTCGGTCGAGGGCTCCCGGATCAGCAAAGCTGCGGCCGCATTGGGGGCAACGGTTGGGTTTCTCCCCGCCGGGCGCGTGGGTACGCTGGTGGGTGAGCAAGGAGGAGCTGACGCTGAAGCGGCGTCCGCAGTCAGGGCAGGCATAGGGCCGCTCGCCCGTATGGACCCGCTGGTGGATGGTGAGGTCCGAGCGCTGGATGAAGCACTTGCCGCAGTCAGGACACTCATGCGGGCGGTCGCCAGTGTGGATCTTCTGGTGCTTCACCAGGGCTGACTTGTGGCTGAAGCTCTTCCCGCACTCGCTACATGTGTTGCTAGGTTGGCTCTCACCCGGGCGCGTGGCCGTCTCCCCCAGTCCCCCACTCCTGCTCGCCTTCACCCCAGCCTCGGCAGGGCTCGAAGGATGCTCCTCACCCGCAGGTTTCACTACTTCAGGCTCTTTCTCAGCAGCTTCTTCTCGAGGGGGTTCCTGCTCCACTCCTGCTCCATCCTCTGTGGGGCACAAAGACAAACAGACACAATCCAGGCAGGAGACATCATCTCTCCCAGGGCTGGGAAGATTGGAAGGTGGTAGAAAAAGGAAAGCAAGGAGGGATTCCTCCTCCTTTTTTATTTCACACACTCTTCCAGGCAAGCACCTATAGCAGAGGCATCTCCAATCCCCATCGCTCCTCTCTGCCACCAACATGGACATGGTAATTAATCCACCACCACCTCCACTGCATCTCCAGAAATGTGGCTCTCTAGGAAGGGGGTCCAGCATTTCCATTTTGGCCAGGATAACCCTCTGGCCTTACGTCTCTCCTCCCCAGCATCCTTCTTCCATGCCATGGCCAAACCAGGGCTTGCAGCCGGTGGCAGCCGCTACAGTGGGGGTTTGCCCATTTTGCGGAGAGGTTGGAAGCAGGGAAAGCCCTTGACACTTGCAGGAGCTGAACCCAGGCTTTTTCCCTGCTGTGGCTGAGGTGCAATCAGAGGCTCACCTGTGGCCAAGGTGTCCCTGGGCACGTGGAGATCCAGGGCTGTAGGTTCATTCCCGTGGTCCAGGCGGGACAGCAGATCGGGCTTGGAAACAGGGAATTCTGGAAAAGACGGGGGGGGATGAACAACATGGGTCAGGAGGGTCTGCCCTCCCCAGCAGCCCCCCAACCCCAGCACCCCTTGCATGATGACATGAGGATCCAGCAAGCTAGATCCTCCATCCACTCCAAATTTCCTGCTGCGGGATGGGTAGGCTCCTCACCCAGCGCCATCAGCGTCTCATAGCTCTCCTGCATCACGTCGCGATACAGTGCTCTCTGTCGCGGGTCAAGCAGCACGTACGGCTCCATGGCTGGTGCCACCAGACCCCTTGAAAGAAGGAGGTAACCCCCCGTAAGCACAGACCGGCATCCCCCCTGCAAGGAGGGGGTAACCCCCCATAAGCAGAGCCCAGCGTGCAACCCACTGCCAGCCACCATCCTACGGTTTGTATCCATCGGTTGGACGCTTCGTGCAAACCCCTCTATTTTATTAACCTGTTAGATTCTCTAATAATCTAACAGATTATTATTCTCTAATAAGCTAATATAAAGGCTTAGCTGAATCACAAAATGAGGGTAAGGCATGGGGACAGGCAGCTAATAAAAAACTCCATCCTTTACATATTTTCCCAAGTCTTGCAGGAACTTTATACCCTCTGCCTCCATCAAATCTGGCTAAACAATTTTTTTTCCTGAAAGTTAATGGGGAGGAGGAGGAAGCAGAAGGAGAAAACAGAAATACAGAGAGCATGATTCCTTAAAAAAAAATAGAAAAAGAGGTAAACCCCAGCCCATTGACAACAAACATGTTTCTGTAACCTGCAGACAACGCTCTGCTGAGAGATCCTTACCCTAAAATTCATCTTCACCCAGATTTTACCTAACAGCTAAGTCCTACTGCACCAAACCCTGGGTGCTCCTCCTCTTCCTGGAGACTCCTGTACCAAATCTTCCAGAACCCCTCCCCAAAAAAACCCATAGCAATCGCTCCTCCTTCTCAAAGAGAATAAATCACCCAGTTATTTCTCTACGCAAATCTCGGGTGCTCAGAGCCCGTGCTGGAGGAGGAAAAATGAGTTTTGCCAGCTGTAGGAACTGGGTTTGGTGCTCTCCTTCGCAAAAATCATTTAAAAGCAAATTACCACCACTCCCCCGACCCCTTCCTCAGCAGGCAGATTAGGATTCTCAATGCGTGGGTTGATTTTTTTTTTTTTTTCTAGCAGCAGAGCTGTTACAGCTGCAGAGGACGGAGGAGGTAGGCTGGGAAAAGGTGGATTTGCAGAAGGTTGTTGCTGACTTACTGATGCCAGGAATAAAAGGGTGATTTCAAACACGGACCGCAGATTCCTCCTGCGATTTTTGCCCCCCCCCTTTTTTTTTTTTTGAAGCCCCCACCAGCATCTCAACCCGCTTCATTTATTGTCTGGTACTTTGCCATCCTGCTAAAAAAATAAAAATAAAGGGGTCAATACCGCATGCCCTCACAAACACCTCTGCTCCCCCCCACCCCCACCCCACCCCGACAGCCCATCCAAAAATGAAACCCACCCACCCGAATGAAGCGAGGGCGGAAGGACGGACGCCTGCAGAAAGACAACGGGGCTGGGGTTTTGGTTTGTTTTTTTTTTAAATTATCTTTCCCCCCTCCCCGGGGATGGAGAGCATCCGGGCACCGAGTTTAAGGCTAGTGTGTGTGCGGGCAGCCTGGGGAGGCGAGCCGGAGGGGATGGGAGGAGAAGGAAAGGGAAGGATGGAGGGGGGAAGGAAGGGAATTAAAAAAAAAAAAAAAAAAAAAAAAAGAAAGGAAAAAGGAGCCATTTTCTGCTCCCTCTCCACATCCAAAGACCGAACCTCCTCATTACCTGCAGTCTCCAGCTCGGGAGGTGCTGTCGGCAAAGCCCGGAGATGCCCCCTCCCCTCCCTCCCAACACTTTTTCCCTCCAGAAAACCCCTTTTCTCCCCCCAAAAATGGAGCGGGGGGGGGGCAGCGGGGGGCTGTGTGTGGTGTGTGTGTTCCCCCTCCCCGGGGATGCGAGGGCCACAGGGAGCCGGTCAGCACGGTGCAGTGGCCGCGGCTTGACCGGGGAAGCCCGGTTCCTCTGATATCCCGAGCAATAAGAGTTAAAAAAAAAAAAAAAAAAAAAAAAGAGGAAGGAAGGAAGGAATTACAAAAAAAAGGGGGGGGGGGGGGAGAGGGGAGAAAAGAGCTCTACACAACTGCCAGGGCCCTCTGGCGGCAATAGCGACGGCGTCCCTGGGCGGAAATTAAAAAAAAAAAAAACAAACCCACACACCCAAAACCCCCCAACTTGCAAAGTGAAAAATGCTCACCGGTGTCCTGGTGAGGTGGGTTTTTTCCTCAAAATGTGGGGGAAAAGGACAGTTTGGGGGTTCGCCTGCCCCTCTGTGGGGACATTTTCCTCACGGAGGGCTGTGGAGCTCCTTGCTGCCGGCTGGAAGCACAACACTATAAATTTATTGGTGATAAACCCATTAAGGACCACTTTGGCACCAAAACCCCCTGAATTTGGAGCCGGGGGAGGGTACTGGGGGATGTTTTAGCAAGTGTGGACTGAGGGGACTGGGCTTGCCTGCCTGCAGAAATCCTCCCATTGTGGCAGCAATCCCGATTCTTTACAGCAAGGAAAAAGGTCTGGTTTTGGGGGTAAAAGAGGGGGGTTGTGTTAACGAGGGGTGGCTGCCTACATGTCAGGGATGTCATGCCAGCAAGGAGCATGGCCCGAACGTATTTAAGAGCGCTGTGAGGGGTTTGGGGGTCACAGATGCCTCAAAAATGGCCTCTGGGCCACAGTGGCCCTTTTGGGGGGCGTTGCCCCCTGACAGGGCTCGTCGCCGTGGCAACGCTGGCTGGCTGCCCTCACCCAAGATGGACCCTCAGGGCTTCGTCCCCCAGGGGCCATCTTGAACAAGGCCCTCCTAGCGGCAAGGGGAAGGCCGCGGCCATCTCGCCCCGCTTGCCCCGACCGCCCTACGCTGAGGAGGAGGCCGCAGCCATCTTCCCTTTCGCCTTGCCTGAGGGCGAGGCTGCCATTTTGGAAGCGGGCAGGGGGCCGCCATTTTGGAAGCGGGCGCGGGCCGCCATTTTGGAAGCGGGCGACTCCCCTCTGAGGCCGTCCCGAACCACAGGCCCTGAATCAACGGTTTTTCCACTCCCAATTTCTGCTCCCCCCCACAACCCAATAGCAATGTCTCCTGCAAATATTTCATCCCCAATGCAAATTTTAGCAGAGACAGTAAGGAAAATTTAAAGAAAAGCAGAGAAATCGGGGCATTGTGTCCTCCATCTGCCTTGCGCTTCTCCCACAGCAAGAGGGACGGTCCTGGTAGGGATTATAAATCTGGGGAAGGGCTTTTGCATGGTTGCAGGGAGGTTTTGGGTTATTTTTGCCTGAATTCAGGTCCACTGAGCCATTACATGACACCTGTGGTGATGCAGAAGAAAGGCCAATCCTGTGAAAACAACCAACAAAAAAATCCTCCCGCCTTCATGCCGGAAACCCCCAGTTCAGTGACCGCTACCCCCTGAAAATGCATTTCTGAAGGAAAAAAAGTCCACGGGGAGCTCCTCCAACTTATTTTTCACAGTATTTAATCCTCTTTGCTGGAAAACCCAGCTGCTGGGTGACAGGTGAGAAAGCCTAGGCCAAAAATGTGCCCCTTTCCACAAAAAGCATGAATTTTGAGGCAAAATGGGCTGCCTTGAAGGTCGTCTGTTGCCCAGGGCAGCTCCTGGTGTTTCCTTTCGTTAGCAAAAAACTGGTTGAAAAATGATAAAAAGCAAAGCCAGGCAAACCACCCTGGTGGCTGATAGCACCGTTAAGGCTTAATTATGACTGTGAAGCTGCAATTTAAATTAATTAAACCCTGCAGGGGTTGTTGGGGTGGGTTTTGAGGACCCACATCCACCCCCTGGGATGCTCCCTGCACCCTGGTGCCTTTGGCACCCCAACCCCGGTGCCTTGCTGGCGCTGGGGTGAATTAACCTGATTTAGGGGCACCCCCAGAAACATCCCTTTGCTCCGGCCTGGTGGTGAAAACCAAGGGGAAAAGCAAGAAAAATGGGAGGATGTTTCAGCAGGGTAGGGGGACAGCCCTGACTGTTAGAGGAGTAATTAAGAAAAATTAAAATAGGAGATTGCCCATGTTCAGCCTAAAGAAGATGCTTCGTTGTCGAAACTTGAGACATTAAGATGACCATTTTTAGTGATTATTAATATGCGATTTAATAGTTTAATAGAGGCAGGATGAGGAGATGTGGGTAAATTCATGTGTATTTAAAGTTTATTTTCAGGGAAGTCTTGGGATTACGGAGCACCGTGGATGGAGGGATGCTCCGTGGGGCTGCTGCCTGCCGTGGGGCACCCCGGGGATGCTCTGTGGGGCTTGTACCCCAATACTGGGGGGGGTCTCAAGATAAGAGGGGGGAGTCCGTGGCCCTGATCCCCCCCCCCCCTTTGAAAAGGCAGGCAGGGGAAGCCAGGGTGTCTGGCTGTCCCCCCCCCATCCTATAGGCACTGATGCATCCCCCAACCTCCTATAAGCACCCAGATATCCAGGCCTCCCCCCGCCCTGAGCAACCTATAGGGAGGCAAACCTCCCCCCTGGCACCTTATAGGGACCGAGACGCGTTCTCCCCCCACCCCACCAAGCTATAAGGACACGCCCCCCCCCCAGCACCCTATAGGCACCTATGCATCCACCCCCCCAACATCTTATAAGGACCCAGATATCCAAACTCCCCCAGCACCCTATAGGGACTCCCCCCCCCCAACACCCTATAGACACCGATACATCCACACCCCCAACATCCTATAGGGACCCAGACATTCAGACTCCCCCAGCACGCTATAGGGACCGCCCCCCGTCTCCTCCGAGGTCTGCAGGCCCCACCCCCCCGCCTCCCCACGCATGCGCAGTCCGCCCCTCCGGCTGGGAAAGACGCAGGCGTCCTCGCTCTCCGCCTCTCACCGCGCAGGCGCGGCCCCGCCCCCTCCGCACCGCGCAGGCGCGGCCCCGCCCCTCCCGCCCGGCAGACGGGGCGGCGGAGCGGTGCGGAGCGGGAGCGCGGAGCCCAGCGTCAGGCCGGGGAACCGGGATGGAGGCGCCGCCCGCTCCCCCCGCCGTACCGCCGGCTCCCTGCAGCGCTGCCCGTAGCCTGCAGGACGAATTGACGTGTCCGGTGTGCCTGGAGTACTTTAACGACCCGGTGCTGGTGGCCGAGTGCGGTCATAACTTCTGCCGCGCCTGCGTGACCCAGTGCTGGGAGGACTCGGCGCGGCGGCTCTGCTGCCCGCAGTGCCGGGAGCCGGTGCCGCAACGGCTTTTCCGTCCTAATCGTTCTCTCGGTAATATCGTCCACATCGTTCGCCAGCTGGGGTTGCCGCCGGGCCCCGCTGAACCGCCGCCGGGGCCTCCCGCCCCCGCCCCGCCTCTGCCCGCCGCCGCTCCTCCCGGCCCGCCGGGGCCGCCGCGTTGCCCCCGTCACGGCGAACCGCTGCGGCTCTACTGCGTGCAGGATCGCCGCGCCGTCTGCGTCGTCTGCCACCTTTCCCGCGAGCACCGCACCCACACCGTGTTGCCCGCCGAGGAGGCGGCACACGCCGCAGAGGTCAGTTTGGGGGGCGGGATGCACCGGGACCACGTGGCAGGCGCGGCAGGGACACAGCGGGTGTGCTAAGGACCCCCGTCCCGGATTGGGGGGATGCAGTAGGGATCCCCCCCTCCTGGCGGTGGCAAGGCACCGGGAGCCCACCTCGGGTGTGGTAGGGAACCCCCTCCTGCCCCGGGAGGGAGAGTACTGGGAGTCCCCCCACGCCTGGCATGTTGGGGTGCAATGAGGAGACCCCCCGGAGAGCCCTTCTTGGGTGCAGGATGCCCCCCCGCCCCCCCCCAGGAATGGGAGGTGCAATAAGGATCCTTCATGCGATGGAAGAGTACCAGGGACACCCCCCACCCCCAATTGCAGGTGCAGTAAGGACACCCCGCGGGGTGGGAGTGGTCCAGGGAAGCCACTCCACACGGGAGGCAATGCCCCTTGGCTGCAATAGGGACCCCCACCTTCCCGGGGGGTACAAATGTGAGCCTTCTTACCCCCCAGTGTGTAAGGTGCAGTAGGGACCCTCCGTGCTGTGTTCCCATCTCCATTCAGAGGTACCTGGGATGCAGTGAGGATAGTGGGGCCCCCCCAGGGTGTGGGGTGCAGAATGGGGCCCCACTGGGGACCCCCTTTCCAAGCTGTGTGCCTGTCCATGTGGCGGGGCAGGATATGGGGTGCAATAGGGACTCAGATTTCCCCCAAACAGGGACAGCCTGGGGTGGGGACTGACCAAATGTAGTAGGGCAGGATGGGGGAATGTCCCCGGTCCAAAATGGAGCTGGGTTTAACTGGGAAGATACTGGGAGGGAGGTGTTGGCCGGTTTGGTCTTCTGTGTGAAAGAACATTGAACTGGTATGGGAATCCCTGGGCTCGCCTTTGTGCAGGTGTGAGTGTGCAAAATACCATCAGGCACCCCAAAATCCTGAGCCCCCACTTCTCTGGGCAGAAATGCTCTGGAGTGAGCATGGAGCCTGGCTCCTTGGGATTGGGGGGGGGGGGCTTATTTTTTTAGCACTGAGCACAGTCTGGGGCTAAAGTGGAGCAGGAATCCCCCAGGAGTGACTTTTGCCCCTGCCCCCCAAAAAAAACCAGCACAGGGCGGTTGAGCAACGTGACGCAGAGCAAATACAGAGCCTGGCCTCTGGCGGCGTTCGATCTCTGCCGAAATGGCCATGGTGACGAAGGGGAGACCCCCACGTCATGGTGAGGGAGGCTTCCTGGTGGAAATAATTATTAATTACTAATTAAGAGGCATGTGAGCATGGTGGCCTGACACTGAGCAGCCAGGCCTCGTTTCTCTGATGGGGTGGAGGAAAACCAAGATGCCGGACAGGGAGCGGATGTTTACTGCGCAGTGGCGGCTGGAGGAGGAGGAGGAGGGTGGCACTGACGCTGCCGAGGCGATCACAGTGGATCGGGGAAGGGGATTGCGTGATCGTTACTGCTGCATATTAAGTCTTGCAATTGTTGGTGTCGAGGCAGGTGGCACCAAAGGCTTTTATATTGAATTTTGTACTGAAATTGCTGCGGGTGCCCGGTTGTGCCGTCCTTGCCATCTTTGGTGGCTGTGGTTGCTCTTAGTGGGAAGCTGAAGCTCAAGTTGGCATTGTCCCCTCCACCCCCAAATGCGGGATCTTACCCGTTTTTAGGACCACGGCATCTTTAGGCAGGTCCACCAGTGAACGCTGCTCAGGCTGTTGCTCTCTTGGTTTTTTTTTTCCCTCGTTAATCTGCTTTTATGCATTTTTAACAACCAGTTGTTGCCCCTTGGGGGCTGCTTGGAAGCCATGCCCCTGTTTTTCCGATCTTTGCTTTTATCTCACACTTAAATTCTGCATTATTATGAGGCGCGTGGTAGGAAGCACTGGTTTGCACAGCCACTTAACAGCAGCAAAATCTCTGTAGCTTTGCGTTTTATTTATAAAAGATCTGTCGTTGCTTGCTCCAAAAGCCCTGCTGCTTTTTGTTTAGTGTTGCTAGGTGCCTCTCTGTTTTTCTCAGAGGTCAAATGACTTAAACGAGGACAGGCGTGATGGTTTCCAGTAATAAGCCGTTAATAAACTTAACGAGCAGCCTGGAGGAGGCCGGCCCCTCCATCCCTGTGGGGTTCGGGCAGATGTCGGGGTGCCTCAGCTGGTCTCCCCAGCTCGTGCTGGGGCTGGGATGTGAAAGCTGATCCCAAGAGGCGCTGAGGCGGAAGGGGTTTTCACATGGGTGGGACTTGGTGGTTTGCGTTTGCAGCTGCGCTCTTACAGGGAGCTACAAATTGGCTCTAATTTATTTTTTTTGCCTTGCTGCCCTTTTCTTCCTTCTCCTGTACCTGGCTCTGAGCTGCTCAGGCTGTTTTGGGGGACAGTTTTTGGGCTGGCTGGGGAAAGTTTTTGGCTTTCTTGGCATGCCCAAAAGTAAAGGTTGAAGATAACAGGGAAGGGGAGGACATGGTGTGGTGATGGCCTGACTTCAGGTTGGGCTCATGGTGTTCTTCAGCTTCAAAAAAAACACGTTTGATGAAATTTGGCCGGTTTTAGCAGCAGAGCTGGAGGGAATCTGCCACCATTCCTTTCCTCCTTATTCCTGATCCTAAATAGGAAGAATTCCCAACAGATCTCCTCTTTCTCCTTCCAGGAGGTGCCACAGGAGCATTTGAGCTCCCTGAGGAAAGGACGTGAAGAAGCCAAGGCTGAGAGGGAGAGGCAGAGTGAAGACTTGCTGGTAAGTGCCTCAGGGTGGGGGTTTTGCTGAACACCCCTGGCCACGGGGATGTCGGTCTCACGTGGGTTTCCCCTCTGGGTTTTGCAGAAGCAGACGGAAGTGGAGAGGCAGAAGATTGTGGCTGAGTGCAAGGAGCTCCGGGGCTTCCTGGAGGAGAAGGAGCAGCTCCTGCTGTCTCGTTTGGAGGAGCTAGACAGAGACATCGTCAAGAGGAGAGATGAGAGCGTCTCCCGGCTCTCTGAGGAGATTGCCCAGCTTGATAAGCTCCTGGGTGAGCAAGGAGGAGAAAACTGCTCAGGAAACCAGTCTGGGCAGGTGAGACTCCTGGCATGTGTCCTCCCAGCCCAGAGGTTATGGTATAGCAGGGTGTAAAACACAGGACAGGTTGTGGTTGGGATCCCTGGGGACAAAAATCCATTTACAGGGACTGCAGGTGATGACGTGCTCTGCTGGGGAGCAGCTCGGGTCCATTAACTCTGTGCTGGAGCTGGCCCATCTATGAGTCAGGGGGGTTGACTTGCTGCAGGACTGCTGTGCTGCTTTTTCAGGTGGGAGCCCAAATTTTAGCACAGCTTTGGGGGACCTAAATTGGCCCTTGTAGTAGTGAAGCTGCTTGGGCCCCCTGTGATGCCAAGAACTAACAAATACCCAAACAAACCTCCCAAACATTTTTGGTTTCTGTCACTCCATTGTTGCTGTGAGCCCTGAATCCTCATGGTTTTGGCAGCTTGATGGCAATCATGATTTTTCTTAATTTCTTTAAAAAAGAAGCTTTTTTTTTTTTTTTTTTTTTTTACCCACCCATGCTAAAAAAGAAAAAGGGGAAGGAAAAAACCCCATAATTATAAACTAATTCTGCCATCTCCATGAGTCCAACTGTGCTCTGCTTTGGAAGCAGCTGCTGAGAGCTGATCCCCTCAGCAGAGCAGCCGTGGTGCCAGTTTCAGGGAGGATTTTGGAGGCTGTGAGGTAGAAGAGAGACTTTTACTGATTAGCTTCTTGTTTTTTCACTCTCTCTCCAGGGTGTTGCCCCGGCTGGAAGCAGGTGAGTGAACCTGAGCCCTTGCTGCATTAACCGGGAGGCTCACACCAGAGGCAGAGCTGGTGTTGTGAGGGCGTACGCCCTGTCCAGCTTCCCCCCCGCCTGCCTTGGGGTTCTCATCCACACCCGGGTGTTACCTTTGAGGCAAAACCAAACCTTCATGAAGGGGTTTTGTGGCAGCTGGGTTGTAGGACAGTTTTGAGCGTCCTTCCCGAGGAAACCACAGAGTAACTCGGTTGGTGCGGGACCAAACCCACGCCAGCAGGAGTGACATCAAAAGCCAAGGTGTAGAGATCCCCCCACATCTCAATCTCAGTGGCCTCCTGTGTGCCTCGTACTGGGCAGCCCCAAACTGGACCAAGTCCTTAGGTGTGGCCTCACAGGCACTGACAGAGGGAGAATAATCCAACACCAAAGCTCTCAGTACCAGGGCAGGTTTCTTCCCTGCCTCTAGTTTGGAGATTTTTTTTTTTTTTTTCCAGAGGGGACCTAATATTTATTTCTCCTCCCCAGCTTTGAGAGCTGGATGTTTTGCAAGCCAGAGGCTGGCTTCACGGAGCTGGAGAAGAAGCTCAAGAGCTTTTCCCAGAAGAGTGCAGTGCTGAAAGAGGTCTTGCTGGAGTTCAAGGGTGAGTGCCGAAAAAGGTTTTCTTTAGAAGTTGGTGCCTCCTAACCCCTATGTTTAATTCAACCTGAAGGATGAAACTCAACTTAAAAGATTATTTGGTTTGAGCTGTACTCTTGTTTCTCCCTTGGGCTTGTTGGGAGAACTCTTTATAGTTTGAGCATCTGCTAATCAAAAATAAAAAGCCCTGCTTGCTTGAAAAACAGCACATTTCCTTTGGATTTCTGCGTGGAAGTTTGATGTGGCTGTACACGCTTGTTCCCCAAGCGGCAGTGTTTGGTTGCTTGCCATAAGGCAGGGAGTGAGGTCGTGTGTGCATAGGCAGTCCCCAGGGACTCCCTGTGCACAAAGGGATCTAAAGTTTTTCTTCTCTTCCCTCAGAGAACCTTCGGTTTGAGCTGGAGAATGACACAGGTGAGCACAGTTTGGTTTTGGGAGTGTGACCTTCATTTTTGCAAGGCTTAATTTGGGAGTTTCAGCTTCCCCTGGGAGGTATCTTGGCGGTAAGACCTTCAAGCTAGCCTTAGAGGTCAGGAGAGGAGAAAATTATTGCTGGTGCTGCCAAGACAAGGGGGGAAAAAAAAAATTATTCAGCTGCTGGGAGAGTCCGTGAAAGGCACAGCCCTCGAATTTGTTAGGAAACTGTGGGGTTAAGAGGACTCTCCAGAAGCTGATCCGCTCTACTCAGAGCAAGGAGACCTTTAGCCCTGCTGCTGGTTGTTGGAGTTGGCTCAGAGATGGACTTTGCAACCTTTGCATCTGCTGTTGGTAGTTCAGGGCTGTCACTGGGCTCTGTCTTCTTTCCTGGGTGCAGGAGAGACCCGTCTTGCTTTTAGCAGTCTCTGATGTTCCCCTCTCACAGTCATTTTCAGGCTGTGCAGCCCTAGTTCCTGACAGTCCCCTGAGTACAACAAGAGCCCTTAAACACGAGGATATTTGTGCTCATTCCTCTCCAGCACTTGGCAGTGATTAAAAAAAATGTTACTTCTGCCCAGAAATTTCTATTCCAGAGCAAGGAGGTGTCTTGAGTTGGGCAGGCTGGTGGGTTTGCAGCAGAGATCTGGCTGTTTCTCTGTTTTAATTAGAAAGTGGAGCTTGATCTTTGTTCCCCTGTGGCTCTTCGTGCTTTGGGTGCTTAAAGCTGTTGGAGGTGACTTGCCTGGTGTCATCCTCATCTGGTTTGGGGCAGAGATAATAAATGCACTCATAGGGTGGCTCTGACGAGGGTGGGAGAAGTGTCCTTAGCTTGTAGATGCTCACGTCCATGTTTTCCTCTTCCCAGGTGATCTCTCTTTGGACCCGGACACGGCCAACCCCTACCTGGTGCTGTCGGAGGATAAGAGGAGTGTGCGGCTCAGGAGCGCTCCCCAGGAATTGCCGGCAAACCCCAAGAGATTCGATTACTCCTTCTGTGTGCTGGCGGCGGAGGGTTTCGTAGCTGGGAGGCATTACTGGGAGGTGGAGGTGGGAGATGGAGAGAGCTGGGTCTTGGGGGCGGCCCGTGAGTCCGTGCGGAGGAAGGAGAAAATCGACTTTGCTCCAGAGGAGGGGATCTGGGCGGTGGGGTTGAACTGGAAGGGAAAGAATTGGGATCAGTATCAGGCTTTCACCTCCCCGGAGACACCCCTGTCCCTCTGTGAGAGGCCCAGGAAGATCGGGGTGTACCTGGACTACGAAGGCGGGTGGGTGGCATTTTACAATGCTGATAACATGGCTCCCATCTTCACCTTCACGGCCGCTTTCACTGAAAAGATCTTTCCTTTCTTCTGGCTCTTCTATGTGGGCTCCTCGCTCTCCCTCTGCAATTGACCCATCCAGTTTCTTTAACCCTCCCCAAGGTGACCTGCAAGTAGTGCCCGATCCTGTCCCCTTTTTCCCCTTGCTTTCAGACAACGGACCCCGAAACTCATGATTGTCCCTTGTTCAGCTTTGGGGTTAACTTTTTCTTGTTGCATTTAAAAGTTTTGGGTCTCTTTTACCCTGAAAACCTTCCTCTGGGGCTTCAACCATTGAGGGCGGCTGCTTAAATAGCCTCTATGTGGGGTTATTTCCCCTCACCTCTGGCCTGCTGTATAAGCAACCCCATATGTTTGTTTTGTTTTGTTCGAGTTGGCTGCCCCATGTAAACAGGGATGTAACCAGGGAGAAAAGCTACCTTAGGGGTTTATCGCATCCTGCATTGATCCGTAGACAAAGCCGCCTGCTTTCGTGCACCCTGGGAAGCTCTCGAGGGCTAGGAAACCTGCGTGAGGAGGAGAGGTACCGTACCCAACCCCTGATTTCTGACACCATTGCTCTGCAGGTCACCTTTTAGCTTTTCCCACCCCACCCCATCCTCGCTTTCCTTTCCTCCTTGGGAAAGGGCCGAGCCCGTCTTTCGCTGCCGCTAGTGCTAAGAGCACAAAACCCCACGATCTCCCTCGTCGCTTCCCCCCCCCGTTAACGCTGTGCATCCGTAGGGCCGCAGTAGAGCTGAGCGCTGGGAGCCGCAGCCCTGGGGATGGAGTAAAGGGGAGACGGATGCTTTTGGGTCAACCCAAAAGCTGGCAGGGGTGTAGCTGTAGGGAGAGCAATGGACATGTCGCAAACCTGGAGTCTCTCGGGGGCGCTTGGCGTCGCAGATTTTTGGGGTTGGCTTTGTGGGTGTGGGTAGCTTCTGATGGAAACCCAGGCCATGTGGTGGGGAAAAAGGGGGAAGCCTTGTTTTAGGTGTGATCTCGCGCGTGCTTATAAACCCCTGCCCACCCTCGTGTGATCCCGCAATGCTGTTATGTCTCTTTGCCCTGTCATTCTGTTTAGTGGGGAAATAAAAGTTGCTGTGCAAAAAAACAAAAAAAACAACAAAAAAAAACCAAAACCAAACCCTAAAAACCAACAATCTGGTGTCTTTCTGTGCTGGCTGCGTAAGGAAAAGCCACTCTGGGGTCAGGCTTGGTCCTGCAGCGATTCTACTGCTGCTGAGCAAAGCTTTCCCCTGAGGTGAACAGAGCTGGGGACACCTCCCCTTGTCCCCAGCCAGCTCAGGGGTCTCTGCGGGGGGGGCTAAGTGTGGGATGGGTGCAGCTGAGGAAGACTGAGCCATCCCCCTACCACCACCAGCCAAGAAACACCCCAAGCTTTGAGCCCCACAAAACGGCCCCTGTTCAGAGCCTTGGGTTCCCTGTAATTTTAAAGTGACTTATTTAAATGCCCCCAAAGGCCCATTTTTGGAGGTTTAAGACCCTCCCCACTGTCATCTTGCATATATCTATAGATATATTTTTAACTCTTTAGTCAGCATTGAGGCAACAGCTCTGTTTTCTTTCAGAGCTGCTAGAAAATGGAAAGGAATAAAGTAACATGTAAAGCCTTTAAAATAAACCCTGGGAGAGGCAGAATAAGGGGAGAGAGGGACCCTGGGTTGGGGGAGTGATGTTAGGAGCTTGTATTGCAAAAGGGGGGGGTCCCTGTGGCCCTGCCTTCATCTGGTAGAGTCAAGCCCTTCTTTTGAGGGTGAAAAAAACCCTTTTTGGGGGTGGGTGGAAGCCCCCGATGAGGGGATGCAGCCTTTCTGCAGGCAGTCGCCAACTGTGTGTGCACGGGGAAGGAGTGGGTGGATGAGGGGTGCTGCTGCCCTGTTTCATGCTGTGGGGAAAATTGGGGTGCCCATTTGACCCCCACAGCCCAGGAAATCTCCCCCCAGTTTCTGCTCTGAGAAGAAAAACATTAAGCAGCAGGAAAGCAGATGCCCCAGAGCTGGGGTATCACAGAGCATCTCTGCACCATCACTGACCCCGCTATTTATCCCTGGTCTGGGAGCTCTCATGGAGCCCTCGCAGCCCTGTTTTTGGGTCAATTACTTCATTATCAGGTTCTCTAATCGGATAGCCAACAGTGCAGTTTGGATACAGGGCTGTGCTCTGGCTCATCCCTCTCCAGCAGCCAGAAACAAAAAGCTGTGGATGCTTAGAATTGCAGTGGAAAAACCCACCTTTAATGCCTGTCTTCTCCCCTGAAACATGCTTGCTTTTTTTTTTTTTCCTCCCCCTCCCTGCAAGTGCTGTTTGACTTGTAATTCCTACAGCCAGCCCAGCCCTGTTTCAGGTCCCCGATTCCCACAGGCGCTCCAGTGAGCTCCGTCTTCCCTGCAGCCCCTTTATCTGTGTCAAAACCATCTTCTGGCCTATGCTTGCAGGGTTGTTAGTTTTTTTTTTTTTTTTTTTTTTCTGATAAAGCCTGTTGAGCTGGCAACCTTCAAGGCTGTGTAAATATTACAATCCTTTCCAAAAACGTTCAATAAAAGGCAAGTGGCGTTTATAGGACATGAGGAACCATCACCGGATCAAATAATGCCTGTTTCCAAGGCCAAAACTGATACAGCCTCAGTCCCCTCCACCTACTGTTAACTTCCCAACCTAAATCACCCTTTTTTATTGTGCTAAATACAGACAACCTTTGGACAGGGTGTCGAGGCGGGCTGCACACATGGAAATCTCACTCTTCTACCTCTGCTTTCCATAGAGACTCAGCACTGAGGCGCAGAGGTAGCTGGCGCAAGCGGGGAAACCCTTTTATACAAAATAAGTCTTTATTGAGGATCCTGCCGACGACTTTGGCAACCTCACGCTCCCTCCTCGCAGCGAGGGAGTCGAGCGAGAGGCTCTCCACCTGCGGCAACACTGCTGCGAGCTCAGGAGAAGCTGGGATTTCCCCCCGGAAGCGCCGGTCCTTGCCTGCCCCTTCTATTTTTGGCACCTGCACACGCTGCTGCCACACGCCGCGGGGTCCAGCATCATTTCACCTTACCCCATCCTGCTTTCTGGTCCCTCTTCTGGCCAAGAACAAGATGATGAGTCCTGCTATGACCCAACGCTGTCCATCACCTGGCCTCGGGGCACGCCTGGATCCTGCCCGCTATATTCAGCTGAGCCTGCAATGGGAGGTGGGGTCTTCTCCAGTTCACCACCGCTCACCAGGGTGTCCCCAAGCCCTGGCATCTCCAGGGCTTCCACGGCCAACGTTCCAGGTGCCTCCGGGTGCTCCAGCCCTGCCTGCGTCCCTGCCCTGAAGTTGGGCGGTGGGGATGGCACCATCTGCCGCTGGCCCCCCTCGGCCTGGGGGGGTCCGCTGGGCACTTCAGGGTGACTCTTGCTTTTGTGGGCAGTGACGTTGTCTTTCTTCTCGAACTTCTTGCCACAGATGTCGCAGGAGAACTGGTAGAAGGAGTCAGCGTCGTGTTTCTTCATGTGCCAGTTCAGGGAGGCTTTCTGGCGGCAGGTGAAGCCGCAGATCTCACACCTGGGAGAAAATAGAACAAGATTCAAGGTAAAAGAATCAAAAAAAAGGTATTACAAAGGATTGAGCACGAGGGAGAACTGGCCCTGCCTCATCTTGATGCTGCAATTCCATGTGGGTTTAGCAAAGCCACCACCCTCCACTGCTGCGTTAGCTCCGTGTGGCTTCAGCACACCCTCGAGGCATGGAAATGCATCACACTCGTTAAGTCCCAGCTTATTAAGCTTCTCCAGATCAAGCCCACGCCCTGAAGCCGATCCTGAAGCTGCTGTATCAGAGCGCAGCCAGCCTCGGGGGCAGAAACCTTTAGGCAAAGCAAAAATAACAGCCAGTCCTCTGGCTACCCACGGCGAGGAACTTGGCTCTCCCATGGAGCCACACACCGAGAAGCTAAATTTGGGTTGAAAAGCGACAGGGAGAAACCCTGACGCAAACCAGCGAGTCAGCGGTTGCATTGATGGGATTGGTACTTACTGCAGGGGTTTCTCGCCTGTGTGGATGCGTCTGTGGATGATCAAGTTGCTGCTGGTACGAAAGGAACGGGCGCAGAACTCGCAGATATAGTCCCGCTTGTCTGTAGGGCAGAAGAAAAAAGGATTAGGGGCTGATCCAGCCTAGAAGAGCAATCGGGGGGCTTTGGGGATGTATTTTAGGAGGCAGGATGCTTTCCCAGCACAGAAACGGAGATGAGAAATGAGAGCTTGACAGTAGATCTCGGGAGCAAAAAGCAAACGGGTGCAGTAACATCTACCAGGGATGCAAATGTGAATGGTGAGGACGTGGGTATGGTCAGCTGTAGCCCAGCAGAGGTGGGACCAGCGCAGGAGAGGAGGTATAGGGAGATATATATCCATATAGGGGGTATGTGCCCACACTGAGGCGGCCGACTCACCGCTGTGCAGTTTCTCGTGCTCCTTGAGGTGCTTCTTGAAGTTGAAGGACTTGCCGCAGCTGGGCTCCGAGCAGGTGAAGGTCTTCTGGTGGACGTGCTGGTACTTCTTGTGGTGCTGTCGTTTGGGGGAGAAAAAAGGGGAGTAAGAAGCGAGGAGATCAGCGCTGAGAAGCTGCACTTGGAGAAAGCCCAAGGGCACCTTCCAGCGACAACCTCCCCCCCTGTTTTGCTCCCTGAAGCACGTGGTGGAACTTCAAGCGACCTCAGGCACGCTGAGCTGCTGCTGAACACACGGGGCCGACAAGTCCCGTATCTATTATCCAGCTTTGGAAAGCCACAGGCAGTTCAGGTCGCCCAATTCCACCTCTAGGCCAACAGCCAAAAATGCCCAAAACGGAGCTTGGACAGGCAAAACTATCAGGTGGGTCACCAAAGCTCATGGTGGCCCCAGAAGAGACTGGGAGTGGGAGGGATGCTTGTGCCCAGCTCGGCTGCACCTCCTGGGGCATGAGAGGTGGATTTAAGCCCAACGGCTGCCCCCGACCCTCACGTTCAGGTACTGGCGGTTGGAGAAGATCTTGCCACAGCCTTCAAAGTCGCACAGGAGGATCTCACGCTTCGCTGCCTTCCTGCAGGAGGGAAGGTGGAAAACCATCGTCAGTGAGGACATCAGGAAAGCCGAAAAAGCGGTGGCTTTTGGATTTGGCACCCCACTAGGTCTTCCTCATCCATCTTCCCTCTTACCCACCCATCAAAAGCTTAATTTAAGCAAATAAAGCCCTTCAGGAGGCTCCTATCAGAGCAAGTGTTGCTTGCCAAGGGTGTCCCACCATGGAACAGCTGAGCTGCACCTTCTCATCTTCCCAAGGGTCTGGGATATGGCACAGCAGCTTCCCCTTCCCCACCGGCCCCAGGTACCTGATCCTCTTTGGGCCGATCTGGGCCACGTCCTCATCGCACGGCTGCGCTCGCCTCTTGCAGCTGCAATGAGAAAGAAACATCTTGAGTGAGGCTTTTGTCCCCAGGCACAGAGCTGAGAAGCTGTGGTCCTCCAACCTCACAGCTGATGGGTTTCCAAGCAAACACTACATTAAAACCATCCTCTGGGCGGCCATTTCTCTTTTATTTCTTCCATTTTGGGAATTCAGTATTTCTCCCCATTGGAGCAGGAAACAACGTTAACAAATGCACCTTTCAGACATTATAAAGAGGAATGTATTCTTTATTACTCATTACAAAAAGTCTTTCACATGGTTTTGGATATGTCCCAGGACATTTAAGATTGCTGTCAACCTCACGCCAGCCTCGCTGTGTTCACATCAACACAGGTTTGATCTATAATTGATCCACAGCTCCTTGGAAACAGCAGCTATTTCTGGCTGACACCCTGAAATAAAGAAAGATGCGTTAAAAAAAACAGGCGTGCTTTTGTGGGGAGGAGAAATAAAAAGATCGTTAATAGATGACGATGCCAGACCACATCCTCAGCACTAAATAAAAATAGGGGCTGGGCATCTTTGTCCACAATCTCTTAAAAATGTTTTATCAGCTCATGATGGCATTAGCTTTGGGAAGCGAGAAGAGGATGAACACACCGGAGGCTGGAGGTGCTCTCTTCTGCTGATAAAATAGTATTTTATCTCCATTCTTCCAGTTTCTGTGACAAAAAGGGCGGGGAGGTGGGAATTAATCACACGCTTGTAAATAGGATCTCTGTAACCAAAAGCTCAGCCTTCAAAAGGGCACCACCGACTTAAAAAGTTTAGGCAGGGCTTTGGAGAGGGGGGTAAAAGCTCCAAGACTGCACTGGTTGCCCAGGAAAGTCAACAACCGCTTTTGTCAGCCACTTCTGCAAATCTCCAGGTGCATCTTTAGGCACTGGTGTACTTTTGGAGATCTGAACACCAGGGTTTCGAATGGAAAATGTGCAGCACCCAAAAAATGCCAGAGGGATGTGAAAAAAGTCCCTCTTTTAATTCACTTTTGGCCTTAACTAGGACTACCTTGACCTAACCCAAACCTTTCCACCCTCAAATTGAATTTGAGAGCCTGGTGTCCCCCCAGTGCTACATGTGCAGCAGTGGGCAGGGAGAGGAGAAAAGCAAATGCCAGATTTACCGTCACATTTTCCTTTGCTGGGACTGGGTCTCCAGGAGGGTGTTTGTTCTTCCAGCGAGCTGCGAGGCGGTTTCAGAGCTGCAAGGAGGCAGGAAGGGCATTTAGCACCGAAAAGAAGTGGCAATACAATGTCAAAGTGAAAAAGCAAATCAATAAAAGCCTTAATGGAGCGGCATGATACTTACATGATGAGTTTTGGGGCATGCGTTTTGCTGCCAGTCCCATCTTCCACAGGACACACGAAGGCAAGATGCATTAGAAGGCGGTGTTACGTGGTCACTCCAGCTAACTCCAATGAAAAAGGGGGTTTTAACACCCTTGTATTCAAAGTGTAAGAAAATCCAGCAAGGTGACATCTCCTCATGTGTCAGACCCAAGAGGCAATGCATGGACCGTCCTCGTGTTTCAGCATTGAGACCAACCTCTATTTAATACTCTTGCATAAAGACCCAGCAAATAATTGAGTGATGATTTGAGCTTATTTAGAACAGAAAAATGAATTTTGAGCCCACGTGGCTAGGAAGGAGAGATTAAAATGTACCCTTCAGCCTCAAACAGGCAGTGGTAAAGAGTGCTTACAAATTAAATAATCATGGTCATTACCAAGCTGTCCCTTGACCAACACTTGAGGTTGGCAGCGCTGTGGTCGCTACTCACCTCTCCCCATATGGGCTTGAGCTGCTGGGCAATATAGCTGGGCTGTATAGAGCTGCTCTGGCTGCTGGAGAAGCCCCGTATCTATAGGTAGAGACAGGAGTCTCTGTGCTTATGCAGGGGGTGGAACATACGGCTTTTTTGCTGCTGTAAACCTCCGGGCTGCTTGGACGCTTTATATATGTGAAAGAAGGGCTTCAACACCCACCATGGTGATGGTTTAGGGGGTCTTCAAGCCCTGCCCAAGCAGCATATCCTTGCTCCCCGGCCACCTGAGCATGGGGACCAGCTCCATGAGAGACACAGCAGATGAAATGGTGACTCATTAAGGCCCCCCCGTAGCAAGATCCACATGCCAGATCCCCCCTTTGCAAGCTCCAACACCCAACAAGGCCTGGCAACGCAGCTCTGCCCTGCAGACAGTGGCACCGCGAGGAGAAGGATTAAACCACCTCGGGGACACGTGCCTTCTGTCCTGCCCAGAGCTCAAACATCATTTATTGTTGGGTTGGATGGTTTCCATCTGGTTTCTCGGCATGGAAAGCAGCAGCATCTCCAGCATGCCCCAAAACGCTCGTTCAGTGGCCATGGAGAGATGGATGCCCCAAGACAGGCAACCCCAATGCTCATCCCCAACGTCACCACACCGCTGCGGCCATCGTGACTCACCTGACTCGTCCACCCTTCTCCTCCGACGGGCTGGAGTTGGTCAGGTTTGGCTCATTTGGGGGCTGCTCCTCCTTTACGGATTTCTTACGAGCTTTGGTCTGGCTTTGTCGTCGCTGCAGCTCAGAGTCACTGGGGGAGAAGACAGACATGGGATAGGCGAGGTGGTTTAGATGGTTGGATGTGGTAGGACATTGGTTGGATAAGGTTGGACATGGTAGGACATTGGTTGGATGCAAATGGACATGGTTGGACTTGGTCGGACATGGCAAAGACCCAGGCAGAGATACAGTGAAAGAAGGTGCCTCCCCAAAAGGCTGTGCCCTTTTGAGCTCAGAAGCACCTTATTTAGGTGATATGAGGACGTTATTCCCATTTCCTCCCATCTCCGCTAGGGTCAGGTGTAGCAAGACAAGAAGGTGGTAGAGATGTAAGGTCTGAAACCCTTCCAGTGCAATACCCGTCTAGACTGGGACAGCGTGACTGGGAGCCTGTGGACTGGCTCTCATGTGGTCCCAGTCTGTGGGCTCCTTCCCAGCAGCTCTAAATGCTCCTCACCTGTCCAGAGATGGGTGGTAATTCTCATCACGCAGATCATCGGTGTAGGCAAGGTCATCATCCTCAGCAAAGTCCTCATCCTCCTCTTCCTCCTCTTCTTCTTGGTGCTCAGCCCCCTGCTCCGCCTTCTCCTCTGGGACAAGTGCGCTGCAGGAATGCAACGATCAAAGTCAACTCTGCCACAACGGGTTTTAATCATGGAAGGTCTTTGTTAAAATGTTGGCTGCCCATTGGAGAACACAAAGGATGAGATGGATGGGTCCAAACTTGACCTTCAGCTCCAGAGAGCCCAGTTATACAGTGGGGGAAGACTCATGCATGCCACCACTCACCTCCCGTGATCTTTTGCCACAGTCCCCGTCTCCGTTGGCACCTGGGGAGCTGCAAGGAGACGACAGGAGTTGCGGTAAGCTGAAGCGGGGCTGGTTGAGCTGGGATGTTGGGAGAGGCAGAGGAGGGAGGAGGAGGATGGGGAGTGGATCTGGCAGCAGGGCTGGGAAACCTTCAGGTGTTGGAAGGGACCTGCATGGTGCCATCCCACTGACCAGAAGAAATGAGGGCCAAGTTACTTCAAAATACTCTACTGGAAGAAGCTCAACCTCTTCTCAAGTAGCTACTACAAGGCACTGTATGGAAAAAAAAAGATTTTTCTCCCCAGTTTTCAGTCTGGGTGAACGACAGGAGCTGTGGCTCTTGGAAACTGCTGAGAGCTGCATCTGCATGGGCTCAGCAAGGTCTTCTGCTCAATGCCTGTAATGAATCCGAGGCCCCCCAGCTCTGCTTTTCCAAGGGAAAGGAAGGAGAGAGAAGATACGGGCTTCTTTTGTGGTAGGAACAAGCCCAGTAGGAGACTCCTCTACCTGTTTTTCCAGCAAAGGCCCAGAGATTTGTTTTACGTGATGGTGCTGTCAAATCTGGAGCAAGAGGGAAGCAATGGGGTTGGGGCAACATCTGATCCCAGTGGGAAGGTGGTTGATATGCCCCTGGCACTGGGAGAAGGGCTGAAGATGGGGAATGAAGAAGCCAATGGAGAAATGAGGGTGGAGAAGGGGACACAGAGGAGCTCACCTGCGTCGCCATCATCACTGTCATCACTACGAGCTCCTGGCTCTTCCGTCCGGTCCCTGTCACCGACGGGCAATTGAGCTGCTCCCTCTGGTTCGGCTTCGCCCTTCCCAGAGCCGGACTCAGCAGCCAGCCCTGCTTGCCGGAGCGAGCGCCGGCGGCCGGTGGCCGGTGGGGAGCTGCACCCCGAGTCCCCCTGTTGTTCCTCTCCATGGTGGCCGGTTGTGGGGGTACAGTCCCCTGCTGCCCCGGGGACACCCCAGGAGAAGCTGTGCCCAGCCACGCACTCCCACACCAGCTGGGACGTGCTGCCTGGGGCCGGGGGCTTCACGTCAGGGACGAAACCGCACTCTTGGCCATGACCGTGGGACAGGACGACCAGGCGCTGCAGGGCATCGGCATGGAGAAGGCTGGGCTCCGGCTCGCCTGGTGAAGGTACAAAAACCAGACAAATTGGTGAGAACTGGCTCCAAACTTTGGCTTTTCGGTTGTTCTCCATCGTGTAAAACCAGCGTAGGGTGGGTGGGGTGTCTGCAAGGGTTTCCCTTCACCTTTCCCACCATCTCATGCACGCTCTGATGTTTCCACCATATTAAGAGCTCCCCTTTTTTACCAACCCCCAAAACCTCAGATAGCTCCCCCACAAAAAAAAGAGCTGGGGATGCCAACAACCCCAACGCAGCCAAACCCAGGGAGCGATTTAGGGGGGTGAGCATCTCCAGGTGCATCTCCAGCACCCAAGCGCTCAATGCAACGGGAATCTTCTCTCTTCACCATAAACCTTTTTTGGACCCAAAATAATCAATGCCAATATGGATTTGGGGTGGGAGGCACCAACCTGGGCTCCAGACGCAGCCGTGGGAGCTGTACCTGTGATGGGAAGAGGGAGAGTGAGCAAGCTTAAACCATTCATTTCCCTATCCCAAGGGTTTTTAAGGGTTTTTTAACTTTTGCAGCACACCCCCCCCCCCCCACTGACCTGTCGAGGAGGAACTGGGCCAACTGGGAGTGCAGGGCGAAGCCGAGCTGCTCCTTGAGGCGACACCAGCGCTCCAGGTGCCCCC
This sequence comes from Necrosyrtes monachus, assembly GCA_037953605.1. Classification (NCBI taxonomy): domain Eukaryota; kingdom Metazoa; phylum Chordata; class Aves; order Accipitriformes; family Accipitridae; genus Necrosyrtes; species Necrosyrtes monachus. The sequence continues at coordinate 889,672 of JAZGTQ010000603.1, read as the reverse complement.
CGATGCGGATGCGGCACTTGCTGCGGCGGGCGTCCAGCTCCCGTCGCTTCTGTCGTCGGATGCAATCGGGGGCCCGCTGCCGGCCCGGGCGGCCTGGCTCCATGGGGGGGGTCTGGGGAGGGGGGGGGACGACGACAACACACGGGGATGGTCACGAGGGATACGGGGGTGGCCAGGCTCCATGGGGTGGTCTGGGGGGGGGGGGGGGAAGATGAGGACATGGGGACATGGGAGGGGGACGTGGAGATGGCCCAGCTTCCACGGGGGGGGGTGTCTGGGGGGATCAGGGAGAACACAGGGACATGGGGGACGGACACATGCGGACAGCACAGCTCCAAGGGGGGGGGGCGGCTTGGGGGGGCCATGGGGGGGGTGACAGGGGACGTGGGGATGGGGGACGACATGGGGGTGGCCCAGCACTGGGGGGCCACAGGGTGGGAGACCTGGGCGATGGGGGGGGGGGAAGCCCCGCTGCCCCCCCCAAGCCAGCTGAAGCCCCGCCTCCCCCTCTAGACCCCACCCCCACGCCTTAGCTCCACCCCTCCGAACCCCCAAACAGCGTGCCTCGCCCACTCAGACACGCCCACCACCCCACAGCCACGCCTCCGCCTGACCCCTCCCCGCCCTTTCCGCTGGCTCCTCCCCTCATCCTCAAGCCCCGCCCCTCCTCCATAAAACCCCGCCCCTCTCTCTCCATAACCCCGCCTCCCGCCTTCCCGCCATTTCTCCCCCGAGGCCCCCCCCCCCCCTCACGGCCCCCCCCCTTACCCCCCCCACCCCCGCCGCGGCCCCGTTCCCGCAGCCAGGCCTTAAAGCGGGCCCTGCGGCGGGGAAGAGAAACCCGACAGGAAGAGAAGGGCCGAGGCTCCGGCCCGCTACCGCCGTCCCCGCCGAAGCCAACCCGCCCCGCCGGCGAACCTCCTCCGCCGGGCCGCGCTCCATCTCAACCCGAGGTGGCCCCACCCCGGGGCCGTGCCCCCTTTAAGAGCCAAAGGACCCCCCCCCCCCCCCCCCAATGGCTCACTGCTCAGGGACCGGGACAAGATGGCGGCAGGCCCGCCTCCGCCTCCCCGACGCGGCGCATGCGCGCTGCGCCGCCCTCAGCCGCCAGCGGGCGCGGGGGAAGGCGTCCCTGGCGCGGAGGCTGATGGGAGCTGTAGTCCCGGGGCGCGGTGCATCATGGGAAACTGAGGCGGGGGCCTTCTCGGGTTTGGGGGGGGGAGAGACGCGACGACCGTTGGGATCCCCTCGGTGTCACCCCCCCAGGCCCCTGAGAGAGCCATGACAGCGTGGCGACGTGGAAGGGTGGGCATCAGGGCTGCTGCACACAGCCCCTTCCCAGTGCTCCCAGTCCAGCCATCCTCAGGGAGCCCAGTTCAGGCAGCTGGTTCCATACAGCAGGGACGGGAGGCAGCGCCAGCCCACGGGGCAGTCCCACCGAGCTTTGCAGCTTGCTCACAGCTGGGGAAACCCCGTTTTGGGGGGGTTCTCCGATAGGGACAGGCTCTTCCATCCCCCCCATCACCCCGGAGGTGGGGGCTGCGCCTTAGACCTGCAGCTGTCCCCACGGCCCCCGGCCCCCTCCTCTGCTCGGCAAAACGGGCCCTCCTTGAGCTCCGGACCGGGCACTGCCTCACGGCGAGCTCCCTTGCTGGGGGTTTGGGGTTGGGATTTCTTTCTCATCCCCCTGCTTCTTTTTCTCCTTTTTATCCTGAGACTCCCACCACTGTGCTGCTTCTCTGCCTTGGCAATGCTCCTTCGAGCACCGTGCCACGAGCATCCGCATCCGGGTGAGTTTTGGTGTGCCTGGGGTGAAAGCACGACCTGAGGATGGGGATGGTCCGGGAGGAAGATCGAGGGGGACGATGGCACAGGCAGAAAGCCCACAAGCAGCTCCCCAGGGGGTTGGATTGTTACTGTAAGTCGGCACTTCAGAAACTCTCTGAGACTCAATGTTGGAGTTTTAGAAAGCAGGCGTTCTTTATTGCAGCACTGGGTGCATGGGGGATCGCTCCACCTATCATGTACACCAATTCTTTCAACAGTTGAGATTAGATACAAAATGGATATACATATTCATGATTTTTCCTGGAAATAATTAACATAGTCATCTAAATACCAGGAATCATTAATATATGTAAATGTCCTTGGTGTAGGCGCACTCGAGATCTTTGGTGGTCTTCAGGGTCCTCTGGTGGTCTTTGATAGTCTTCCTCGCTTGTCTGCTAGTTCACCCTCTTGTAGTGATTCTGCCCAGTGGGACACTTTACAAGTTTTGATACAAGTTATCCTAAAGAATGTTCATTAGTAACTCTAACACTTTTCTTGATTTTCATTCTTTTAACACAAGCCACATTGACGCTTCTAAGCTATTAGGCCTAAGCTTCTCCTCTTCCCAGGGAATTGCAACATCGACCAAAAGCAATTTCCTCTGCTATATTATACGTCTTGCAACATACAGGTTTTCTTATCCACCACTAGTCAGGATAACAAGGCCACTCTGTTCTTCTCGCAACAGAAGATGTAAAGCATCTTGCATCAGGATGGGGCCCTGTGTACCCTGGAGCCGTGGAAGGGTGAGGCAGGTCCAGGGGCAAGTGCTGCCGGGCAGAAAGGGACAGGTACAGCATGCACAAGGGCATGCACACACACGCAGATTGGTCCGACACAGGAGGATGCTCCTTCCAGCCCTGCCCGTCAGCAAACCTGCTTGAAAACACCACAGGGAGCCCAGCTAATGTCATTATTTATCTGCGCACAACAACGTCAGCGCTGCCTCCCATATTCCCCCACTGAGGGCCTGATCCTGGCCCGTCCCTCCCGGCCACAGCCCAGCTTGGGGTCCCCGGCTCAGAGCTGCGTGGCTTCTTTCCAGCAGATCCACTGCAACCCCGCGCTGCAGCTGTCAGAGCTGATCCTGTCCTCCCTGACCACCCCGCAGCTTCTGCCTTCATCCCGGGGGCTCAGCTGAAACCTGCGGGGGCAGGAGGGAGCCCGTGTCAGGGCACGAGGGTCCCTCGGGTGATGGTGGAGGTGCCCACCCCGACGCCCACCCCTCCCCACAGCGCTCACCGGCTCTGGTCCAGGCAGGAGCCGTTCAGCCAGGTCCAGCCCTTCCCGCCGGGGGGGATGGAGAGGCCGATCCAGAAGTAGCTGGTGGATTTCTGCACAATTGCCTTTACGAAACCCTAGATGGGGGAGAGGGCGGGGGGCGAGGCCAGTGTGCCACCCCGTCCCAGGCTCCAGCCTGCCCCCGTGCAGCCCCCGGCCGAGGACCGAGCCCCACCGTTGTCTCCCACTCTCTGACGCTGGCAAAGGCACCCCGGAGGCTTGGGCACAGGGGCGGGTGCTGGCCCCAGACCCCCGGGGAAACCCTTGGCCCTTCCCCAGGTGCCACCAGCCCCTGGGGCGCAGTCCTGGGACCCCTCCCACGTCCCCGATGCCGTCGGTCCCTTTACCAGCTCATCCTGGTCCTCCGGCATCAGCAGCTCGGCACCCCGATTCACGCAGTCCTCCCGGCTCGCGCTCCAAGGGTTGATCCTCTCGGCCACCCAATAGCACTTGCTCCCGTGCAGAGTCCAGCCTGTGGAGCAGAGCTTGCACCCCTCACCCTCTGCGGACGGACGGACAGACAGACATACACCGCCATGCTAAGGCACCCCGGGGGAGCCCTGCCTCAGCCAGGCTGGGGACGGCACCCTTTGGCCGGAGGGGTGCCTGTTGGGGAGGGGGGGTGTCCCACTGAGGGGACCCCACAGGGGGTGGGTTACCTCGAGGGGACACAGGCTCTTCCTCAGCTCCAGGGAGATGCAGCCCAAGCCGGCAGGCTGGCATCCCTGCGACGCGTTCCCCTTGCGCTCTCCCATCTCCGCCACCAGTCAAGACACTGGGAGAGAGGGATGAGGAGCCGGGAGGGGGGCATCCTGTCTCGGGGATGGAGGGGGCACCTGGCCACTCCCCCCCCCCCCCAAAAAAAAGCCCCTGGGGGCCAACTCACTGCACAGCACGAGGGACAGCACCAGGGCCCCGAGGAGGCAGTGGGGATGGCGGGGGGCTCCTGCGAGGACACTCGCCCACCGTGGGGCAAAACCCCCGTGGGGGTCTTGCAGCCCAGATCCTGCGGTCAGGGGAAGGGGTAGGAAAAAAGCGGGGGGCCTCGAGAGCATCTGTCACCCCCCCCAGCCCCAGAGAGCCCAAAGCAGGGTGTCCTGGGGCAAAGCACCCTGGCGAGACCCCAAAACCCCTGCAGATTCCCCTGCACAAAGGTGCGACCCCAGTAAGGGACCAGCAGCAGGAGCGGGGCGTCCCCCAGATCCCTCTGCTCCCTCTTTTTGGGTCACAGCTGGGAGGCCCAGCTCGGTGGAGGCAGGATGGCACCAGCCCGGGGTGTCTGATGAGCTACAGCCTCGAGAAAAGCCCCCCCGACCCTCCTCCCTCAACCCGAGCCTCAGTTTCCCAGCTTGAGCAGCTCTTGGGGACCTGACGGGCAGCGTCACCCCGCTTCTCCCCCTTCTCAAGTCGCACTTGTCAGCATCACCCCGTATTTCCTCTCCCCTCCACAAATTCGGGGGACACGCACACACACCCCCAGCGGACACGACCCCCAATACCTGCACCCGGGAGCGGAGCCGGGCTCCCCGCAGCACCCCGCTTGCCCCATCGGTCTAAGACCATGTAGGCGTCCTCGTCCTCCATGGCGTGGAAGAGCCGGGAGGGCTCGGAGCTGGGGTCACGGAGGAGGGGACAGGAAACCAAAGCCCCGATGACCGCTCGGGGTTGTGCCATCGAGGTGCAAGCTGGCAACGGGGCCTGAGGTTCCTGCCACGGCCACAGCTACGCAGCCCCAAAGCTGCTGGGGACAGCAGCCCTGACGCCCAGGTGAGGGGCACTGGGGGGGTCCATGGGGTCGGGGGCTTCCTCTCCACAGGAAGGAGAACTGGGGTACGGGGCTGCGCCCCATGGGTTTAGAGCACAGGGAGCTGCAGCACAAGCTACTGCAAAAGAAAGTCGGAAAACAACTCTTCTTCTCCCCAGGGAAAAAATGGTGGAGGAGAAAATACATAAATATGTACGTTTTTGTGGCGCTCATTAACCAGCTTTCACCCTGACAAGCCAGCGGCTGCGACTGCACAAGCCCTGTGTGCAGAGAGGCACAGGCACATTGGGAACCCCTGGGTCCCCAGTCTCCTGCCTCCTAATTAGCAGCTATTTCATTAGCCTAATTGAGCATGATTTTATCTGCTCCTGGGCTTACCCATCTTCCATCCTTTGCCAGACACTGGCAAGCGCCTCCGCTCAGCATGCCAATATAAATATGAGGTGGGACTGCCCCAGCAGCGCTCCTCTCCCACCCCCCACAGCCACCTGAACCCCTAACTGGGACGCTGGAGGATGGGCAGACTGGGAGCACTGGGAACAGCCCTCCCGCACAGCCACCACACCGGCACGGCCCTCACAGGGGATGCGGTCAGGTTTGTTCACCCGCCGTCCTGGTCGGATTCCTCCCCAGCGCCCACGGCTGCTCTCAGCTGCTCCCGGGGCTCCTGTGGCAGCACCTTCTCCAGGGTTCAGGACTTGGGGGGCTCCCCCTGAGAGTCCCTGTACGCAGAAAAACAAGGGGGGGCCGGGGAGGGACGGCAGCCAGGGGGGAGCCCCAGAACTCGCCCAGGCATCGGGCAGAGCCAGCACCGTGTGACGGGCACCAACAGAGAGCTCCAGCCATCCCCCTCCAGCCTCCGGCAGCCGAGGGAGGACACCCCAGGGGGGCAGCCATCCCCTCCTGCACGTGCTGACCTGGTTCAGGTTTTGGGGGGGGAAAACACCCCAATGAGATAAATACTCTCACTGGAAACACAGCGTCCGAGCGCACGACGCCAGGCTGATTGCCATCGTGGTGCTTTTGAGGTTCCCGGTGCAGGGTCCCACGGAGGCAGACGCTTGTGCCGCGATTCGGAGGGATCAGCTGCACTCCCACATCTGCAGCGCTTTGTTCCACTGGATTTGCCAGAAAGAGGCCACCGAGATTTAAGCCAGAGGAAACGACTGTCACGACCCGGACCGGACAGACCAGGGAGTTGTGTTGAATTTGGAATTCCCTCGGGCTAAATTAAGGTGAAACGACACCAAACCATCAGTTGAACGTTTTATTTATGACAGAGGCAAACTGAATTTAGGAATGGAACTACCTCAGTAAACCGTGTAACCCGTGGTAACCATATACAGCAATTCAGGGAATAAGGAGAACAGAAGCAAGCTGAAATTGGGAGGCATCAATTCAGGGAATAAGGAGAGAAAAGGAAAAAGAAAGAGAGAACAAGACAGGAGGAGAAAAAGGAAGAGATAAAGATACCACCGATCCTGGATCCCGGGTTGGTTCAGTCGGCCGAGAGGTCCAGTTCTGGCAGGCTTGCGCCCGTGGGGCTTCAGTTCGTGCCCTTTTATCATTTTTGCCCCTCCTTTGGGCAGGCACTCGAACTCATCAGGCTAATTAGGTGTCCTGATCAGTTTGTGAGCCTTTGGGGTTGGGGGTCATCTGGGGAGTAGCTTCCCCCTCCCTGCAGATGTGATCTTTTTTGCCACGCATGGTGAGCTGTTCTGCTCAGCGTACCCAAAACAGCATTAGCAGAACAGGGAGCCGTGCACCCTCCAGCATGCCCTCCCCCTCCTGTGGCTGATGTCTGGTGCTGAATGGCTCCTTTTCACATGTGGCTCCTTGCTAGGCAGAGTTCGAGCCTCAGCAGAGTTCATGGCTAAGCAGAACTTGCCCCACCACCACATTTGAGACATTAACGCTTTCAGTCTCTCACAATGACATGAGGAACAATGGGGACAGACTCGGTACCGGGCATCTCGCCAGGACGCCAAAACACATCCCAGAACAGCGGTTCAGTGGCTCCTTGTCGAGGCTGGAGTCTTCTCCCAAGCGTTGGCCAGGGAGGACGCGGAAGCAATTCTGTTTCATTTCTCCACTTTGCATTTCTGCCCCTCACCTCCAGCTCCTCCAAATCCAAAGAACAAAGACACCAAAACCAGCAGGACTGAGCTTTGCAACACAGCAGCTGCCAGCAAAGCAGGGAGTTTTCCAAGCCTCTTGGATATTCCCAAGCCTGCAAAACTGGAAAGACTCTAGTGGTCAGACTAAAGTAAGGATCCTTTGGTCATGGCTCTGTGTCATTGTCATGAGGAGTTTCTGCTTTTGTAAGCTAAAATTAATACAAACCTGTACCGTTGGGATGCTCACTACCATGTTGTGTAGGGTTAATAGCAGCTTGTGGTTGATCTTCTCTGCCGACGGGGAAATTTCAGGTGAAAATTCAGAATGATTTCCGAATCCCACTGGGGTGCTTTTGCGTGTGGCTGCAGACAGAGTATTTCATCTGGGAGCACCAGTCGCTGCTGATCCCGTCAGCATCGATATAGGCACATTGGCCCTTGCCCCGGACCTCAAACCTGCACCAAACAGCAGAAGGAAAACTCAAAGGGAAGCAAAGGGGTTGCTGTCAGCTGCAGGTCAGCGGCTGAGCATCTCCCATACAGGTTAACAGTGCTGCAAGGAGCAGGGACCACCCTTCCCCAGCAAACAACCTGCCCCACGCAGAACAAAAACTGCCTCCCAGTCCCCAAAGGAGGGAATATTTTCAGTTACTTGGTCCCAAGGGGGGTTGATCCAGGGACGCCCTCATTAAAATTATTTTTATTGTGTGTGTAGTGTGTGTGTGTGTGTGTGTGTGTCTTCTTGCATTCAGTCTCTGACCCATCTCAGCCCAGGCCATGGTTATGTCCTCCAGAAGAAGAGGGGACATACCGGTTGCTGAAGAGAGACCCATTGGACCATTTCCAAGGTCCAGAGCCTTCCCTGTGGAGACCGATCCAGTAGTGCAAGGAACTCCCATAGCGCAAGAGGAAATGCTAGAGGGGGAGAAAAAGCAAGCATTCATGCTATGCCCTCCAGGGGAATCCCAAATCTGCTTCCCAAAAGCCACCGACACACCAGTGCATCAGGGATTTCTCATTTACCCACTCCTCCTGAGTGTCGATGGTGGCCAAATGGGCTCCGAGAGAACGGCAAGAGATCTGACTCCTGTTCCAGTCCGTTTCGTCCTCCACGAAGTAAAAGCACTTCTCCCTATACCCAATCCCATTTTCCAGGCAGCTGGGAAGCACAGGAGAGGAGCAGGATGGACAGGACGGGCATTTCTTAGCTGGAAATAAGCAGAACACATCCTGGTGACTTATGCCACTGGGTTTTCTCCAGGGGAGGAGAGAACTTTGATGGTGGGCACCTCCACCCCCAGACACTTACCCGCCAGCGCGATTATGGTGAGAAGCAACGCTGCTATGACCACGGTGACCCCGATGGGGACCTTTTTATCTTTAATGCACTTGAGGCCAAAACCTGGGGAGAAACTGCATGGAAGAGGCACAGCCGGCAAACCCACGGCACAAAGAGCACCCCAAGCTCCCTGCAGCTCTTGTATTCCCCCCACGGGTGCCTTCAACACCTTTAGATACAGCCACAAAGCACGTGGGGGGGCCACAGTGGGGTGCAGGCTCAGGTCAGGAGGTGCATCCCAGTGCTTTCATCAGCCTCCAAGGATTTTTAGGGCTCCCTGACCTCACTGCATCCTCTCCATACCCCGTCAACCATGAGAGATGGGCACCATCCCCAGGACCCACACCTTGGGCTGCCCTGTGCCTCCTGCAGCTTGCAAGCAGCTTTACCTTTCTTGCATCCTCCTCGCCCCAGCTATTTTAACTACCTTTTAGCTGCCCACATCATGCTAAGCACGGCCACGACCTCCAAAACAACGTCCTCAAAACAAGACTGGTGCTTACTGGTCCCTTCCTCCGCTCTCTGCTGCGATGGCATCGTTACAGCAGTCGAGTCTTCGCCTGTGCAAAAGCGAGAGCCTGTGCAAATGAAGAGAGTTACCGCTAATGCTGTGAAGTTATGCAGTAGGACAGGCCTGACCCTGGATACTTTTCTCCCAGGACAGTCAAAGCAGCATTCCCCCTTGTCGTGGTTTAATCCCAGCCGGTAAATAAGCACCACGCAGCTGCTCACTCACTTCCCCCCACTCAGCGCGATGGGGGAGAGAATCGGGGAAATAAAAACTAAAACTCATGGGCTGAGATAAGAACAGTTAAATAGGACAAAAAGGAAGCAAATAATAATGACAATAATAAAGAATAGTAATATACAAGTGATGCACAGTGCAATTACTCACCACTCTCTTACCGATGCCCAGTTAGCCCCCGAGGGGCGATCCGCCCAGGCCAGCCCCCCCCAGTTTCTATACTAGACATGACCTTCACCTCCTGGGAAGCCGACGGACGGACAAGGCGAGAACAGCCCCCCCGGCCCCCGCAGGACCCCCTCCGCCCCGCAGCGAGGGACCGACCCCGGGCAGAACCGACCCCGGGCAGAACCGACCCCGGTCCCCACCTGCGCTACGGCGGGTCCCGAGCTCCGCCCGAGGAAGGCTCCGGCCGCTCCCGCCGCCATCACACGTGCCGGAACGCTCTGAGGAGAATCGGGATGCGGCCTTTAAAAAAAAACCGCCACACGGCCATCGGACCAATCAGCGCGCAAACGCTGGGACGGGCGGGGCATCCAGCCAATCGCAGGCAGAGGAAGGCGACGGGGCCGCCAGAACCGCAGTCCCGCGCGTACCGCCTCCCGGCGGGATCGCTCCACGGGGTCGGTGTCCGGTCGGAGCATCCAGCCGTTCCCTCGGCATCGTTTCCCCGCGGCCTCGTCGCCCCTCGGCATCGTTTCACCGCGGCGGGGTCGCCCCCTCGTAGCACCGGCGCGTCCTGGCGTCGCCTCACGATGGCTCCGTCTCGTCACAGTATCGTCTCATGGCAGTCTGGTCTCTCCACAGAATCACCACACGGCAGCACCGTCTCACCGTGGCACCGGTGCATCCCATGGTCGCCTCACGGTATCACCATTTCATTTATGGCAGAAGCAGCCCGAGCTTGGAAGGCGTGAACAATAGGTGCTGGGGTTACTCGTAACAAGAGCTGGCATGAAACTCCCTCGGTAAATGTGTAACTCGTTCTAACCACGTACATCAACTCAGAGAATAAGGAGACCCCTCCCCTTGAGCCAGGAGGTTCAGAGCAGACCCCCTCGCTTTCTAGGCTCTTTCTCAGAGAGGAGCCCAGGGGCAGCTGGATCCACTCCCAGTCCCAGACTTGGTCAAGGGTTTTGTGTCTAAAAGGATGAGCTGTAGGGATTACGAAAAGGAGAGAGAAAGAGGGAGCGAGACAGAGAGAGAGGGGAAAAGAGATGTCGCTGGTCCTGGGTCCAGTATTGCTCCAGTCAGCTGAGATGTCCAGTTCCAGTGGGTGTGCCCGTGGGGCTTCAGTTTGTGTCCTTTTATCATCTCCTTGTCCCTGCTTTGGCTGGGCACTCGAACTCATGAGGCTAATGAGGTGTCATGCAGGGTTTGTGCTTCCAGAACCTTCGGGAAAGGGGTCAGTGGGCTTGGGGGTCCTTTGGGGAGGAACTTCTTCCCTGCAGACATGACCATTGTTTGATCTCTGGCCATGCAGGGTGAGCTGCTGCATCCTCCGGCACGCCCTCGCTGCAGAGTTCATCCTTAGGCAGAACAACGTTTGAGACATTATCTCAATCTGCGAGAGACTGAAAGAGTTAAGGACAGTTTAACCAAACAGAAAGGAAGAAAATAATAATGACAATAGCAGCAAGGAAATTACAATAACAATAAAAGAACTGGAATATACAATACAAGTGATGCACAGTGCAATTGCTCAACACCCGCCGACCGATGCCCAGTTAGTTCCCGAGCAGCGATCCCCCCAGGCCAACTGCCCCCAGTTTCTATACTAGACATGACCTTCCCTCCTGGGAAGCCGACGGACGGACAAGGCAAGAACAGCCCCCCCGGCCCCCGCAGGACCCCCTCCGCCCCGCAGCGAGGGACCGACCTCGGGCAGAACCGACCCCGAGCAGAACCGACCCCGGTCCCCACCTGCGCTACGGCGGGTCCCGAGCTCCGGTGGGGCGAGACTGGTCCACATCGAGCCCCGCGACAGGTGGGACACAGGGAGGGGTTTACGAAAGGGACGTCGCCGATCTCTGCCTGCGATTGGCTGTCTGCCCCGCCACTCCTGGACTTTGCGCGCTGATTGGTGACGGCGGAGGGCGGGCCGCGCCGCTTCTTTAAAGGGTAGGCCGCATCCTGCTTCTCCTCAGAGCGTTGCGGGGCGTGTGATGGCGGCGGGAGCGGCCGGAGCCTTCCTCGGGCGGAGCTCGGGACCCGCCGTAGCGCAGGTGGGGACCGGGGTCGGTTCTGCCCGGGGTCGGTCCCTCGCTGCGGGGCGGAGGGGGTCCTGCGGGGGCCGGGGGGGCTGTTCTCGCCTTGTCCGTCCGTCGGCTTCCCAGGAGGTGAAGGTCATGTCTAGTATAGCAACTGGGGGGAGTGGGGAGCAGGGGGGATCGCCGCTCGGGGACTAACTGGGCGTTGATCGGTGGGTGTTGAGCAATTGCATTGTGCATCACTTGTATATTCCAATCCTTTTATTATTACTATTGTCATTTTATTAGCGTTATCATTATTATTAGTTTCTTCTTTCTGTTCTATTAAACTGTTCTTATTTCGACCCATGAGTTTTACTTCTTTTCCCGATTCTCTCCCCCATCCCAGTGGGTGGGGTAGAAGTGAGTGAGCGGCTGCGTGGTGCTTAATTGCTGGCTGGGGTTAAACCACGACCCCCCCCCGGGGTCTCATTCCGGGAGGGGACTGAGGCGCAGCGGAGGAGACGGATGCGGATGCTCGTGGCACGGTGCTCGAAGGAGCATTGCCAAGGTAGAGAAGAAGCACAGTGGTGGGAGTCTCGGGATAAAAGGAGAAAACAAGCCGGGGGAATGAGAAAGAAATCCCAACCCCAAACCCCCAGCAAGGGAGCTCGCCGCGAGGCAGTGCCCGGTCCGGAGCTCAAGGAGGGCCCGTTTTGCCGAGCAGAGGAGGGGGCCGGGGGCCGTGGGGACAGCTGCAGGTCTAAGGCGCAGCCCCCACCTCCGGGGTGATGGGGGGGATGGAAGAGCCTGTCCCTATCGGAGAACCCCCCCAAAACGGGGTTTCCCCAGCTGTGAGCAAGCTGCAAAGCTCGGTGGGACTGCCCCGTGGGCTGGCGCTGCCTCCCGTCCCTGCTGTATGGAACCAGCTGCCTGAACTGGGCTCCCTGAGGATGGCTGTGATACCGAAAAGCTGGTCGAAGAAACTCTCTAAGACTCGTTTTGGAGTTTTAGAAAGCAGACATTCTTTATTGCAGTGCTGGATGCACGGGGGATAGTTCCACCTAGCATGCATGCCACAGCTTTAGCACTAACAGGTTATATAGAATAACTAATTGCATATTAATCAGATTAGTATACATATACATAAAAATGATTGCAACTGATTATCTTAGTACTGCCTACATCTGACCATGCACAATGAAGGATCCATTTGAGTCGAAAGGCTGCTTTTGCGACCACCGACCCATTTGAAGTTCTTGTTGGCTGTCCTTGAAGTCTTTATTCTTGTCCTTGTTCTTTGATCTTGAAGCTTAACGCAGTTTCAATCACATGTGGTCAGTTTCAACATTGTTCTCATCTAGTGTACAGGACCACCTAGTCATAAGAGCAAAGAACTGCAAAACTTATGAGTAACTACCTCTACTAGTTAATTGCTTGGCTATACTTTTGTCTATTGTTAGTATAAGATTTCTAATAATTATTTACTAAATCTCACTTTTACAGTCACCTAGCAGCAAACCAGTTTCCATGGCTGGTACAAAATATTAAAACCATAAAAGTTTGAACAAACCACACGAAATGTATGGACATATGCTATTAGCTGGACTGGGAGCACTGGGAAGGGGCTGTCTGCAGCAGCCCTGATGCCCACCCTTCAGGTTGCCACACTGTCGTTGCTCTGGCAGGGGATGCAGTGAGGTTTCTTCGCCCACCATCCAGATTGAGTTTGTCCCTATCGCCTATGGCCGCTTCTGGGGCTCCTGCAGCAGCACCTTTGGGGGGTGGGGGGGGAATCAGTATTTGGGGGGCCCTGAGAGCCCCCATCCACAGCTTTGCACAAGCAAATGCACCCCTGCGTAGACGCATGTGCATCCCTGAGCTGCTCCTCCTGCCTGCAGCACCTCCTCTCGCCAGCTCACTTTGCTGAAAACAGAATGTTGCTGGAAAGAACTGCCGTAGGGGAGAGAAACCACCATATTCCATCAGGTACAAACCATCGCCTCTGCTGTTCCCCAGCTCTGCTTGCTCCTACCTGTCCTTTTCTTTGCAATTATGATGGAGGGGAGGAAAAATCTGGCATGTCAAGCCCAGAAATAGTTCTGTCTGCTGCATTTGTTACCCAGCGCTGGCTGTGATAGATGTCAGCAGCCTTGGCCCTGTGTTTGTTTTGGGGTTTTTTTTTAACATTTGAAAGGCTCGGTTCCTTTTATAGAGCAAGTGCGGAAGAGGCCCTGGCCAGGGAGCTGGCAAGTGTTTCTTTGTGGGAAAGGCTGATGGGATTAGTCACTGTGCTGGTTTCAGCTGGGATAGAGTTAATTTTCTTTCTAGTAGCTGGTGTAGTGCTATGTTTTGGGTTCAGTCTGAGAAGAATGTTGATAACACACTGATGTTTTCTGTTGTTGCTGAGTAATGTTTACAGCAAGACAAAGATTTTTCAGCTTCTCCTGCCCAGCCAGCAAGAAGGCTGGAGGGGCGGAAGAAGTTGGGAGGGGACACAGACATGACAGCTGACCCAAACTGGCCAAAGGGATATTGCATACCATGTGACGTCATGCTCAGTATATAAACTGGGCAGAGCGGGGCTGGGAGGGATTGCTGCTTGGGAACTCACAGGGTGTCGGTTGGTGGGTGGTGAGCAATTGCATTGTGCATCACTTGTTTTGTATATTCCAATCCTTTTATTATTATTGTCATTGTATTGTTGTTATTATTGTCATTATTATTTTCTTCCTTTCTGTTCTATTAAACTGTTCTGATCTCAACCCACGAGTTTTACTTTTTTTCCCTGATTCTCTCCCCCATCCCACTGGGTGTTGGGGGGGGAGGAATGAGTGAGCAGCTACGCGGTGCTTATTTACCGCCTGGTGTTAAACAGCAACAGTCAGCTATAAACCAGCCACGTCACTCTGGCAGGTGAAGATGCTGATGGTGGGCAGTGTCAGCAGATGCACTTGGGCGTTTTTGACCTGATGCCATCCCTGTCACCCACCCTCCCCTGGGTTTTTGTTTTTCTTGATGGAATTTACTGAAGCAGCTGGTTTAATCCAAAAAGGAATGTGAGTGGATGGGACTCATTTAAGGATGGTACAAAAAGCTGGGAGAGAGGGAAGGAGGGGGGAAAAAGTTCCAAGTGGGGGAGATGTGTCTCTGCCTCCATCCCCGCTTTTGCCACCTAGGTTGGGAGACACAGAGGTACAAGGGCTGGAGCAGCTCCCACCTCCCTGGCACCCTTATGGGTGCTGGAGGGGTTAGAGGAATGTCAGCAGTGGTAAATGCTGCAATAATTAAGTTGCGTTTGAGCTGGTTTGTATTGATGGTGCTGGGGGTGGACTGTTTGCTCTGGTTTTTATTTTCATGCGTGACTGTTCCGAGGCAACTGTGAAGGCTCATCTGCTGATCTGCCCTTGCCGAGTGTTTATTTTTTTTATTTTTTTGGCTGGAGAGTGTATAGAAAGCTTTATGTCCCCTCTGTATTTCTCTGTAGGAGACAAGACACAGGGAGCTCTCAAGAGATTCTCAGCCCATCCCCACCCCGAGGAGCCCCTGTGCGGGGCAATCCGAGGATGCCAACCTGCCTCCACCCGCTGCCAGGGCAATGCCGCGTCTCAGCGTGGGCTGAAAAGCCTTGAGCCGGTCGGTAACGGAGCTGGGAGAGCTGAAATCGGTGGGCTCTCAGACGCTTGCACCCACCACCTTTCCCTTGGACCAAGCGGTGAGTTATGTGGGGTAAAAGCCCCAAGGAAAGGGGGTAGGAGAGCATTGCGTGGTGGGAGGTTTGGGCTGGACCTGGGTGAAGCAAGTTTAGACTTGAGCCTGCTTCTCAATTCCAGAGATTGTTGTACCAAATCCAAGGGAGAGGGGAATTCCTAACTGGGGAAACTGTCCATGAAGTTGCTGAAATAATTTGTTACTGCTGCTCAAGCTCATGTTTTTATCTGGTCCCATCCCTTGGTGTGTTTCATTACGTCATGGAAAAGCTGAGTGAGCTTTTGCAGGTCCCTAATGATCACACTAGCTGTGAAAACGGAGCAGAGAAACCACTGTTGATGATGTACCCCAAAAACATCCAACCTGGGGGGGTTTTGGAAGCACCAGTGGGTTGCAGCTTTGCTTTGATTCTGCAAGTTCTGGCAGAGCCTGGCTGAGGTTTGGGATGCAGCCACTCCCCCATGTCCCCATCTGGCTTTGGTGGGTGGAGGAGGGAGTAAGATTAACTCAAAAAAAAAAAAAACAAACCCAAACTAGGAACTCTGATAAGGTGGTTCCTAAGGCAACAGTACTGGTCAGGAGGAGGAGTGATTTACTGTGGAAAGGGTGGGTTTCAGCAGCTGCTTGGTATCCGATATTAGATGCCTCTGGTTCCAGTACTACAGGTAGGGAATAAATTTGGGTTTCAGGAGCAGAGAGTATTCCTGCATGTGTTTAAATCCCTCACCTGGATGGAGGCTGTGGGCATGAGGAGGGGGGAAATCCGCAGATTTTCTTCTGCCACGGAATAAAAAATGCGCAGTGGAAGTTGTTGTTTAGCAGGAACTTACCTGTCCTCTCCCAGCAGCTCCTGGAAGCTGGAAACCCCAAGGTCAGCAGCAGCTTCCCCTGGAGTGTGGACTTAGGAAGCAGGCGTAGAAAAGCCCATTTTCCTTCGAGCACGCAGAGGGTGAGTTGGGAGCCTGCAGAGACGAGCGCTGGGTCTGCCTCACAAAGCCCTGCAGAAGGGAACCTCCTACCTTCGTTTGGGGGCGAGGGTTTTTTTTTTTTTTTCCCCACCCTCTAGCATCTTCCCCGTCGGCACTCTGCTCCCTTCTCCCCTGGGACTCCCACTCCAGCTCAACCCAGGCTGTGGGTCCCACGTTGGGGTCCTGGTGACCCCAGGGTGTCTCCTTGCAGTGACACCTCGCTGTGTGCCCTGTTGCGTAGGGTCCCCCTGCAAATAAAAGGTGTTTTTTTTCTTTTTTTTGCAGCAGTATTTGGGTCTTGTCAGGGCATGAGGGATTCAGTCCTGTTTGCTGCATGAATTCCTCGCTCCTTGGGTGCTAGACAAAAGCGCCTTTGATCTATTTCCACGTGCTGCTTGCAAAGGCATTACTTCTCCGGGCAGCAATGTTTCTCCCTACCAAGGCTGTGAACTAGAACAATGTTCGCCTGTAATATTTTTGACATATTTCCCACAAGCCCAGTGTATTTGGGAGTATTTTCTGATGATCAAGTTTCTCTGTTGTTCCCCACTTGGTGTCTTTTTTCTTCCTCTTCCTCCCTCACCTGCTGTTTTACTCCAGAATGCACCAAGCTGCAGCCTGGGGCAGGAGTAATTTGGTTTTGCATGTTGGGGACAGTAGCAAAATGCTCCATCAATTAAACCCTGTTCAAAATCAAGTGTTTGGGGAGAAAAAAGATTTCCTTTTGATTCTTACTTTTGCAAACACACAAAGGTTGTTCTTCCCTGGAAAATTGCTGCAAATTGAGGAAGGTTCAAAGTGCAGGTACTGGTAATGTAATTTGTATTTACAGTGCTGATATTAAACAGGAACACCAGCTGTGCATCTGATGTCAGGTTTGTATATATAGTTTTACTAAATACGGAAATTCTTTGTTACAGGAGCTGCAGCTCTCGGTGACTTCAAGGGCTTGTTAGCAACAGCACCTGCAGGTTTTTCTATTTTGCATTAGTGGGTTCTTGGTCTGTTTTTTCTGAGGTTTTTCTTGTAAATGTGAATGTTCTACAAATAGCTCCTGCAGGACCGCTTTTGCTTCCCTGAGTCAGATGTGAATCTGTTCATGTGTTGCCATGGGCTTTGGAAAGAGGCGGCATCCATGGAAAGGTCAAAACCCAAAAGAAATTAGAAAACCAGTTTGTAAGAACAACGTAGGAAAACATGCTGTCGTGGGAGGTTTTGAGAAGCAATAACTCAGAGTGAACGCAGGCTGGGATATGGAAAAAGGAGTGTATTGGCTTTGCATGGCAAGGTTTTGGTAGTGGGGGGGGGGGAGTTACAGGGGTGGCTTCTGCAAGAAGCTGCTGGAAGCTTCCCCTGTGTCCGACAGAGCCAATGCCAGCCGCCTCTAAGACAGACCTGCTGCCAGCCAAGGCCGAGCCATTCAGCGATAGTGGTAGCGCCTCTGTGATAACATTTTTAAGAAGGAAAAAATTGCTGGGACAGACAGAAATGGCAGCTGGAGAGAGGAGTGAGAACATGTAAGAGAAACAGCCCCGCAGACCCCCAGGTCAGTGAAGAAGGAGGAGATGCTCCAGGCGCCGGAGCAGAGATTCCCCTGCAGCCCGTGAGGAAGACCATGGTGAGGCAGGCTGTCCCCCTGCAGCCCGTGGAGGACCACGGTGGAGCAGATATCCTCCTGCAGCCCGTGGAGGACCCCACGCCGGAGCAGGGGGATGCCCGAAGGAGGCTGTGACCCTGTGAGAAGCCCGCGCTGGAGCAGGTTCCTGGCAGGACCTGTGGATCTGTGTAGAGGAGCCCACGGAGCAGGTTTTCTGGCAGGACTTGTGACCCCGTGGGGGACCCGCGCTGGAGCAGTGTGCTCCTGAAGGACTGCACGCCGTGGAAGGGACCCATGCTGGAGCAGTTCATGAAGAACTGCAGCCCGTGGGAAGGGCCCACGTTGGAGAAGTTCATGGAGGACTGTCTCCCGTGAGAGGGACCACACGCTGGAGCAGGGGAAGAGTGTGATGAGTCCTGTGCCTGAGGATGATGAAGCGGCAGAAATAACGTGTGATGAACTGACCGTCAACCCCATTCCCTGTCCCCCTGCACTGCTGGGGGGGGGTAGTAGAGAATCCAGGAGTGAAGTTGTGCCCGGGAAGGAGGGAGGGGTGGAGGGAAGGTATTCTGAGATTTGGTTTTATTTCTCATTACCCTACTCTGGTTGATTTGTAATAAATTGAGTTAATTTTCCCCAAGCTGAGTCTGTTTTGCTCGTGATGGTAATTGGTGAGTGATCTCTCCTGTCCTTATCTTGACCCACCAGCCCTTTGTTATATTTTCTCTCCCCTGTCCAGCTGAGGAGGGGGAGTGATAGAATGGCTTTGGTGGGCACCTGGAGTCCAGCCAGGGTCAACCCACCACAAGGAGAAAAGGTGCTTTGAGGAAAAAAAGAGGTTTAGAAAAAAGTGCTGTGATGAGCAGCACTGAGGTTTTGGGGAGATTGTGAGCTTTTTGGCTTTTTATTTTAGTGACCAGAGGAGCATCCTGGCAAAGCCCCGGGACAGAGAAGGACCTGGTGGGTCCCGGGTGCCGTGCTGCAGTCTTGAGGTGTTCTTGACCCTGCTCGCCTTGTTGCTGGTGGAGTTGAGGGACGTGCTTGTCCCTGGAGGGTCCTGCTGTCCGTTGGTGGCACCAGGATGGCAGAAGCTCCTCAGGATGCAGGTACATCAGCACCATCCCCTTTCCTAGAGGCTTTAAGAGCATATGGTGGGGAGATAGAGGGGGTGGTTCTGGGCTTTGGGCTGGGGGACGTGGCTCAGATGGGTTTGAAGGGCCACCCAGCACCATGGGGGCTGACCTGAGGGTCCTGGAGCGGAGACTGGAGCTGAAAACACCTTGGAGTTGAAAAAGTGGGGCAGTAATTGACATGACACCTCTCCAGGGCAAACAGAGCTGGCAGAAGCCAATAAAATGAAGGCTGGCTTGCAAAAACAAAGCAAATCCTGGTTTTTTGAAGGCAGAAGTCTTGTTTCCCTTCCTGCCATGCATGTAAACCAGATGAAGGGGTGTCCTGGCTTCAGCTGGGATAGAGTTAATTTTCTTCCTAGTAGCTGGTATGTTTGGGTTCACGATAAGAAGAATGTTGATAACACACTGATGTTTTCCGCTTTTGTGAAGTAATGTTTAGATAAAATAAAGGATTTTTCAGTTTCTCCTGCCCAACCAGCAGGAAGGCTGGAGAGGCACAAGAATTTGGGAGGGGACACAGCTGGGAGAGCTGAGCCAAAGTGGCCAAAGGTGTATTCCATAGCATGTGATGTCATGCCCAGTATAGAAACTGGGGTGAGTTGGCCTGGGGGGATCGCTGCTTGGGAACTAACGGGGCATTGGTCAGAGGGTGGTGAGTAATTGCACTGTGCATCACTTATCTATTCCAGTCCTGTTGTTATTATTGTCATTTTATTATTGTTATTATTATAACTGTTTTCTTCCTTTCTGTTCTATTTAACTGTTCTTATCTCAACACACAAGTTTTACTTTTTATTTCCCCGATTCTCTCCCCCATCGCACTGAGTGGGGGGAAGTGAGTGAGCAGCTGCGTGGTGCTTATTTACCGGCTGGGATTAAACCACGACAAGGGGGAATGCTGCTTTGACTGTCCTGGGAGAAAAGTATCCAGGGTCAGGCCTGTCCTACTGCATAACTTCACAGCATTAGCGGTAACTCTCTTCATTTGCACAGGCTTCTCGCTTTTTGCACAGGCGAAGACTCGACTGCTGTAATGATGCCATCGCAGCAGAGAGCGGAGGAAGGGACCAGTAAGCACCAGTCTTGTTTTGAGGACGTTGTTTTGGAGGTCGTGGCCGTGCTTAGCATGATGTGGGCAGCTAAAAGGTAGTTAAAATAGCTGGGGCGAGGAGGATGCAAGAAAGGTAAAGCTGCTTGCAAGCTGCAGGAGGCACAGGGCAGCCCAAGGTGTGGGTCCTGGGGATGGTGCCCATCTCTCATGGTTGACGGGGTATGGAGAGGATGCAGTGAGGTCAGGGAGCCCTAAAAATCCTTGGAGGTTGATGAAAGCACTGGGATGCACCTCCTGACCTGAGCCTGCACCCCACTGTGGCCCCCCCACGTGCTTTGTGGCTGTATCTAAAGGTGTTGAAGGCACCCGTGGGGGGAATACAAGAGCTGCAGGGAGCTTGGGGTGCTCTTTGTGCCGTGGGTTTGCCGGCTGTGCCTCTTCCATGCAGTTTCTCCCCAGGTTTTGGCCTCAAGTGCATTAAAGATAAAAAGGTCCCCATCGGGGTCACCGTGGTCATAGCAGCGTTGCTTCTCACCATAATCGCGCTGGCGGGTAAGTGTCTGGAGGTGGAGGTGCCCACCATCAAAGTTCTCTCCTCCCCTGGAGAAAACCCAGTGGCATAAGTCACCAGGATGTGTTCTGCTTATTTCCAGCTAAGAAATGCCCGTCCTGTCCATCCTGTTCCTCTCCTGTGCTTCCCAGCTGCCTGGAAAATGGGATTGGGTATAGGGAGAAGTGCTTTTACTTCGTGGAGGACGAAACGGACTGGAACAGGAGTCAGATCTCTTGCCATTCTCTCGGAGCCCATTTGGCCACCATCGACACCCAGGAGGAGCTGGTAAATGGGAAATCCCTGATACACTGGTGTGTCGGTGGCTTTTGGGAAGCAGATTTGGGATTCCCCTGGAGGGCATAGCATGAATGCTTGCTTTTTCCCCCCCTCTAGCATTTCCTCTTGCGCTATGGGAGTTCCTTGCACTACTGGATCGGTCTCCACAGGGAAGGCTCTGGACCTTGGAAATGGTCCAATGGGTCTCTCTTCAGCAACCGGTATGTCCCCTCTTCTTCTGGAGAACATAACCATGGCCTGGGCTGAGATGGGTCAGAGACTGAATGCAAGAAGACACACACACACACACACACACACACACACACACACACAAACACACACACACACACTAAATAAAAATAATTTTAATGAGGGCGTCCCTGGATCAACCCCCCTTGGGACCAAGTAACTGAAAATATTCCCTCCTTTGGGGACTGGGAGGCAGTTTTTGTTCTGCGTGGGGCAGGTTGTTTGCTGGGGAAGGGTGGTCCCTGCTCCTTGCAGCACTGTTAACCTGCATGGGAGATGCTCAGCCGCTGACCTGCAGCTGACAGCAACCCCTTTGCTTCCCTTTGAGTTTTCCTTCTGCTGTTTGGTGCAGGTTTGAGGTCCGGGGCAAGGGCCAATGTGCCTATATCAATGCTGACGGGATCAGCAGCGACTGGTGCTCCCAGATGAAATACTCTGTCTGCAGCCACCCGCAAAAGCACCCCAGTGGGATTCAGAAATCATTCTGAATTTCACCTGAAATTTCCCCGTCGGCAGAGAAGATCAACCGCAAGCTGCTATTAACCCTACACAACATGGTAGTGAGCATCCCAACGGTACAGGTTTGTTTTAATTTTAGCTTACAAAAGCAGAAACTCCTCATGACAATGACACAGAGCCGTGACCAAAGGATCCTTACTTTAGTCTGGCCACTAGAGTCTTTCCAGTTTTGCAGGCTTGGGAATATCCAAGAGGCTTGGAAAACTCCCTGCTTGGTTGGCAGCTGCTGTGCTGCAAAGCTCAGTCCTCCTGGTTTTGGTGTCTTTGTTCTTTGGTGGATTTGGAGGAGCTGGAGGTGAGGGGCAGAAATGCAAAGTGGAGAAATGAAACAGAATTGCTTCCGAGTCCTGCTCTGGGATGTGTTTTGGCATCCTGGCAAGATGCCTGGTACCAAGTCTGTCCCCATTGTTCCTCATGTTGTTTCCTGTGGCTTAAATCTCGGTGGCCTCTTTCTGGCAAATCCAGTGGAACAAAGCGCTGCAGATGTGGGAGTGCAGCTGATCCCTCCAAATCGCGGCACAAGCGTCTGTCTCCATGGGACCCTGCACTGGGAACCTCAAAAGCACCGTGATAGCAATCAGCCTGGTGTCCTGCAGTTGGACGCTGTTTCCAGTGACAGTATTTATCTCATTAGGGTGTTTCCCCGCCCCAAAACCTGAACCAGGTCAGCAGTTGTCCACTCAGCTGTAAGCGCAGGAAGGTACCAGCCTCTTGTTTTTCCTGCTGCGTTGGCGGAGTCTGTGCTCCCCCAAAAACTTGTTTCTCCTCCCCACACCCCCATGTGTGTATTACTTGTCTAATAAATATTAGCTCTATCAGAATCTGTCTTTTTTCCATATACTGGGGTCACTGTGGCTACCACAGCACCCCCGTGTGAAAAATATTACCACTGGGGCAATCTTCCTGCTTTTTAATGGCTTGAAATTTCCCTGCCTTTGCACTTTGCATTTGGGTGTAAAATAGCAATAATGGTTTAATCGCTTTTTCCTTTCTTCTCCTTCTTTAGTAGCTGGGCTGCAGAGACTGGACCTGCGTCGCTCTGGTTTAATTTGCTCCCATGAGCCTTGCTGCTGGCTCCAGAGGGATTTTTGGAGTAGCCAGGTCTGTGGTGAGCATCAGGCTGGGAAATATTTCCCCTGGGACATGGTTCTTGCAACCTGCTCATGAACCGGAGCGGGACAGTACTCACAAAGCTTCCTGTAAAGGGGATCCATCCTTCCATGTCCAATTTTTCCCTCTCATCTGGTTGATGCTTAGCCCCAGCCAGGCTCTGGAGGTGTTTCCGATCATGTCCCTGACAAAAGCCTGGGAGAGGAGGGATGGAGTCTTAGAGCTGATCGTGTGGGATGGAGACCTGATCCTGCCCATGGGGGTCTGGTCTGGGATGAGCTTGGCACATCCCAGCTACAGACTGGGGGGGCTGGAGAGGTCGGTGGGTTCTTTGGAAGAGGTGGAAGAGTGATCTGGAGATGATGGGGAGGGGAACAGTGTTTTTTGGGGTGATAGAGGAGCCTGGAAGCTCGTGTATGGGGCAGTGTGTTTTTGCCCTTCTCCTTTCATCTCCTCTCAGCTCATGTTTCTGGGGTTTTTCCCTGAAATCCTGCCTGGCAGCGTGGGCTTGGATGCTTTGCAAGCCAGGAAGGAAAGGTCAGCCACAGTCTGGGGGCTGTGTGGCATTTTGTGGAAAGCAAAGCTTAAAAAAGCCAAAGGCGGGGCAACGCTTGAGCCTTTGCCCCGCAGTTAGTTACCTTCTCCTCCACGCTCTTCAGCGTGACCAGCTGAGATTGCTGGTATGAACAGTTGTCTGCCGCCACCTCCCAGGCTCCGGTTTTTGTGGAAACCCAGTAGCACTTGGCTGCGAATGGCTGCCAGCCTGCGGGACACAGCCGGCAAGTCGACGTGTCTGCGGCAGAGGATGAGTGTGAGTGGTCCACGGGGCAAGGGGCTTTTGCAACCCACCCTGGGACACTGGAGGCTTTTCCTGTTCTTTGAGCCCCTCCAGGTGCATTTTGGGGGAAAAGTGGGCCGTGCCCATGCTGGAAAAATCTCCCCTGGTATGGGGGGAAAGCAAGAGGAGCAATGGAGGAAGGTGTTGAGGGCATGGGGTGGTGCAGGGAGAGGGTGATGTGGATGGGGACAGCAGTTGGGAGGACTGGGGGGGGGGTCTTGGGGTGCTTTCCCAATGTTCCTGGCCTTGTTGTCCCCCTTCCATGTGGAAAGGGGACAACAACCCTCCGGCATCCCTAACGAGATGGGGTCTCCACCCACAGCCCCAAAGCTGTGGGTGATGCTTGAGCCGTGGTACCTGTTGCATGGCGGCTTCCTTGCTCACACAGCCGTTGTCTTAGCTGCAGCCTGAAGTACCTCAGGGGGCATTTGCACTCCGAGATGTTCCATCGGCTGGTATTGGTCGGGCAAGTTTCCCAGGAGTATGAGTCCTGGCTCAGGATGGGGCCATTTCCACCTGAAACGAGGATGGGTTTGACCTGCAGCTTGGTGCTGCTGCATTGAGACCAGAGGATGCAACTGCTGGGGTGCAACCCCTGTGCAAAGCAGCCCTTGGGGATGGAGCAAAGTGCTGCCTGGGGACAGGACTCTCTGCGGGGGGACCCCTGGGGTCTTTGCAACCACCATCAGTGTAGAGAAAGGGACCTGTATCAGAACAGGCTCCAAAAACACTTAAATCAGCCTGTGTGTGTCCACTGGGGACATGCCGGCAGCTTTCCTCTCGTGCCCAGCAGGGATAGCCACTGCCAGGGGCAGAAATTGCCCAGGAGCTGCTCCCTGCTAGAAATAAGGATGAAATCTGCTCCAGCCCAGGCTGGGGCTGGGATGTGATAGATTTGGGGAGATTTTCACCATTTTGGATGACAGACCCTGCCACTCACCTTGTTGCTGCAGCAGCCACAGTACAACGCCTGCCAGGACTGCGGTCCCGACCCATCCAGCTCCCAGCAGCACCCAGTACCACCAAGGACCTGCAAAAGGACCCATACTGGGAGTGAGGGAAGAAGCAGCTCTTCCGTGGTCTTTGCCCTGTTTTTAACACTCTGTTTCAGCGGGCAGGCACCTCCATGTCGCTCAGCTTAGTGAGAAAATCTTGCAAGTGTCTGCGGGAGCAACAGAGCTGAGAAAACCCACAAGCTGCCTTGCTTGCTTGACTGGGGAAACCACAGCAAGCAAGCCTGCAAAGCCTCGGAGCTGGGAGCTCAGCTCCTCTCCTCCCTGTGCTGCACCCAGAGGTGCCCTGGGGAAGGGAAGGACCCAAAGCAAAGTCCTTGGGATGCCTGAAGTGATGGGGAGAGGTTGCCGGTCGTTGCATGGCTCCTGCTCAGCCTTGCTGAGCTGCAAAAAAAAAAAAAAACAACAAAAAACCCAAAAAACCCAAACAAAAAAAACCAGATGAGCACACGAAGACCTGCGTGGAGGGGTAGGGGTGTCCTTGGGGATTGGCCGTATTTTTCCCCCCTTTCCAAGAAAATCAGGCTATGGGAAAGAAACCGGCTTGTCCCATCGCTCTGCCCCAGGCTGGAGATAGGTAGCGAACCTGCTCGAGAGCAAAGCATTGGGTTTGGGCCACCATCAGCTCAGGAAACAGATGGAAAGGCCATGGGAAATCCTTTCTTCCCTGTGCTTTCCTGCAGGGTAGGTGTCCAGTAGCATTGGGGATATCAGCTCCTCCAAACCCCCTCTGTCACCGAGGAGAAATTCCATGAGGTCAGGAGGACCCCAGCACCCACTGTGCAATGGCACTGAGCAAATTCACTTACCGGGAAGTTTCCTGCAGCCGGCGGGAGCTGAGCGCGGCGGCACATCTGGCTTGGCGTAGACAGTGGTCAATGCCATGGCCGGTCCCTGTCCTTGCAGCATTAAGGTTCAGGGTAACAGAGGGGTGTGTTTTTTCCACCCCTGGAGCAAAAGCAAGCTCAGAGACTGGCAGTGGTGGTGGTTTTTGTGTCTGGAGTCACAGCTAAAAACCCACCCTCGCTGTTTTGCCCCAGCTGTCTTGTCTCTCCTCACTCTGCTCTTCCACCTGCTGTGGAAGCCCACAAAGAACTGTTTCTGAAAGCAAAGCTGCTTTTTTTTAAGGTGTGGAGCAGCTTGGCGTGAGAAAGGAAGGTGCCGAAAGGTCGTCTTCTATTGGGGAAAGCAGCCTCCTCCTCCCGGTGCCAGAGTAGTGCTGTCGCTAGCATGGACTAATATATATATATATATAAATAAAATGTTTTTTTTCTTTCCAACCTGCTTTTAAGCAGAGCAAAGAGCAAAAGGATGTGATATGCTTGCAATCTGCAGGGCGCTGGTTAATTTTGGGGGTGTTTTCTAGCAGTACTTTGGGTCTTAGTGCTGCTCCCATCCCGCTGCAGAGAGGTGAGAAAAATGGAGCTGGTGATGCGGGACACACTAAACCTGTTGCATTCAGCTACAAAAATCACAACTGGCCTGTTTGGTATTTCTAGAGGCAAATTTGCAGGAGATCCACGTGGATTTGTGCTCCTGCAAATGCTCAAAATGCAACATTAAAACCCCCCCCTGGCAAAGGGGGTGGCAAAAAAACCAGAGATGCTCCCCCAAAAAACAAAGGACAAGGTATAACATACTTTCCTAAGCAGGATTTTGCTTTCAGGGTGGGATCGGGCTTGTTAAGAGTTGGATCTCTTGGTTGATCCCCTGCTTTAGTTGCTTATGGAGGGATGCATCATCCCCCTGGAGCTGCCCACATTTTTCTGCTTTCAGCATAAAACCCCAAATCCAAAGGAAATGAAGCCAAGCTGGGGATGTAGACAGCTGCTGGAAACTGCTCAAAACAGGTAAATGCAGAGCTGGGATAACCCATCTTTTGATAAGACTTGGAAAGACAGCGATTTCTCCAGAATCCCCTTTCTAACCCCAAAGTCTTCAGGAGAAGCTGTTGCATTCGAGCAATCAACCTTGAGGTGGGGGCACAACCCAAGTGACAAGCCAAGGGCTGGGTAAATCCAATGGGATTAAGGTGACTCCTTTCTGTAGCACAAGCTGGTGAGAAAAAAACCACTCAAATTCCCCCTTAAAAAAGGAACCTCTGATCCCATGTCTGCTTTTAGGACTACTAGAGGCTGAGTGCTGAAATCTGATTATTTTTATTGCAATTATTTTCTTGGCTGGAGAGCAACTGGTTGCCGGGAAATTGGGGTGATGCCCTTTTAGGGCCTCCTGCTGTTTGATGGATAATTAATAAGATTAATGACTGTGGAATGTTTCAAGAGCTCTCCTACACCCTGGACTCAAAGCATTGGACATTTTCAAGTGCAGAAAAGGAGCAAAAAAAGGGAACAGGAAGCATCTCCCCACAGCGATAGGTAGATAAAAGCAATGGGGGTCTGGACAGAGAGCACAGGGAACCCAGGTAATAATTTGGGGAGAAACGGCTCCAAAACCCGTATTTTTTTAACTATTACGAGTAGTTCTTGCTCAGTGTTTAAGGTTGCAGATGATGGTCTGGGCAAACCAACAAGCCGTGGGGGTTTCGGTGCCCTCTGCAGGTCTCCCTCCATCCTTGGTGGCTTCTTCATCCAGAGTTGTCCCCAGGAGGAGGTTGGGACTGGTGGCAGATGCAACCTGGGGTCTTTTCCAGCTTGTCACCACGCCAAAACATGTGCTGGGGAGGAGACGAGAGGGACGATGGGTCTGTCTGCTCACCCCGATGTGTCCCCGTGTCCCTCCTCACCTGGGGTATGGGGGGGACCGGCCACACCACTGCAAACCCACCTGCAGCACCAGTTTTATGGCATCCCCCGTCTTCGCTGGGCAAACCCCTCCAGCCTCGAAGGCATGCTGGGGATGCTGATCACTATTCCCTCTTCTATATGCTGATCCCCAAATTAATTTTGCTGGATCAGCACGTTTCCCCTCCCTTTTCCCCCTTCAGGGATTGGAGGGGAAATAAAACCTTGAGGTGGGTAAATTAATTGCCTCCAAGCGTTTTGGTTTTGTGATGAAAACTAATGAAGTTGGACCCGATTTGGGGGTTTTATCACCCACCTCTCCCAAGATGAGAGCCAGGAGGCAGAGCACGAAGCCAGCAGCAGCAATCTGGATGATGCTGAGGATGCTCGGCCACTCCACTGCCAGCATTTCTGCAAACCAGGGGAGAGGTATAAAGGATGGGTGAAAAGATGGGGATTTCTGTAGTGAAACAGGACTTTATGGCAGGGTCTGCCTTGCTATTGTCTCGTCTCATCTCTAACTTTGTTTTTGAGGGTTGCAGCGCTGCAAAAATACTCCCTGTTGCCATAAAGGGTCAACGGTTCAGTGCTTTCTGCACGTCCGTGATGAGATGTAGCCACTCAACACTTCTTTTTAAAAAAAAAAAAAAAAAAAAAACAAAAAAACAAACTATGAAAAACACAAACCCCAAATACCCAGCTTTCCCTGGCTGCAGTTCACGATGCTTTTGGGTTCTTGAATTTGCATGTTTTCTCTTGCTTCCTCTGAAAAACAACCCCAGGGCAAATTTCTTCTGCCAAAGTTCCAGGTTTCTGTTCTGCAGTGGCATTAAAACCAAGCTAGGGCAAGATTTACTTCCTTTTTTTTTTTTTCCCTCCTAGCAGGCATTTCTGCTGTTTTATTTTTGCTCCTTCTCATCCCACAGTTTAGCACTTTTCTTCCCTATTCCTGCATTTTCCCCTCCTGTTAGTGCCAGCTTCTCCCGTTCGCTCCATCCTTTCCCCACCTCTAAAGGGGTTTAAATGTGCATTTTTTTTTCCCCTTCCCTCAGTTACCTCTGCTCACGGACAGGTTGACACCCATGCAAGCCAACCCGTCTGGGGCTCGCACCGTCACCAGGTAGGTCCCTGCATCCTCATCCCTCACATCCCTGAGGGCCAGGGTGCCGTTCGGTTGGATGCCCGCCCGCTGCCTGTACGACCCGTCCACCTCCTGGGAGATGGTGCAGCTCTGCTCCCACCAGTTCCAGGCTTTCCCCATGCAACCATCCAGGGTGTAGGTGAGGATGGGACGGTTCTTGGGGCTGCTGATGAGCTCCCAGGTGATGTGGATGAAGTCCCAGCCCGAGCTGGGGGTCCGCAGGGAGAAGGAGAGCAGCGCTGTCTGGTTGAGGTGGGCATGGGCTGGGTTGCTGGAGAGGAATAACGGGGAGAAGGTACCTGCGCATGGAAAGGAGAGGCTCTCTGTTTGCGAGGAGGGATTTGCAAAGAGCTTTTAAAGACCTGGATGCAAGTGCAGGAATGGGGCAAGGATGAGGCGATGCTTCAACCCAGGCATCACCCCGTCTCACAGCACATTGCGGATGCTTCACGCCAAGCATTGTCCCATCTCATCCCATCCCACAGCATGTTGCAGATAAAGGCTCTGTAAATCAGCGGAGTCTTTGTTTTAATAGGACTAGCTGTTTTTCTTTTAAATTAACATTGTTTTTTGCATTTTGGGCAGGCTCAGCAAGTATTTTCTCCCTAGAAAAACCCTTTCCTGGGCTTTCCGAACCTGCCATTTGCTCCTTGCTCCTCTCCACCTCTTGGGATTTGGTGGACCCCCCCAAAGCCGTCATTACCTTGCAAAATCAGAGTGATCTGCACGGTGTGTGCCACATCCAGACCCTGCACTGTCAACTGGTAAACCCCAGCGTCATCTGGCTGGGCGTCCTGGAGCACCAGCGAGGTGTTGTAGCTGATATTTGCCCTTGAATTGTAGAAATCGCCCACCTCCATCCTCTGTTGGCACTGTTGCCCGGACGCTGCAAGGGTCTGGTTGCACCTTTCCATCGTGTAAATCAAAACTGGGCGATCCCCTGTCAGAAAGCTCCACTTGATATAGTAGAAGTCCCAGGTAGGGTTGAGGAGCTGGAGGGAGACAGGTAAGATGGCTTTTTCCCCCGGGGAAACCCAAACTGGGTTCTGCAGCGGGGCTATGGAGATGGTGGTGACAGCACCTGCAGTGGGAAGGGATGAGAAAGGAGATGATGGGGGAGAACTTCCCATGGATGCCTTCAAGTTATTGCCAAAATCTGGATTTAGGGCCCAAAATCTGGGGGAATATTTCCCACCCAGGTCAGCTCACGCCTCTCTGCTCACTTAGACAGGTGAGGCGTTGGATGCATAAGGTGGGACTGAGCAGTATTTACATTTTCCAGGTGTCCCCTCCAATTGCTTTCTCCTCCACTGAGTCCCAAGGGATCTTTTGGGCAGGGCCAAACTAGCCTCCTTTCTGAGGATGAACTGAATAAATGACCCTTGCTGGACACTATGGATTTATCAGACGAAATTCAGGTTTCTTTGAGATATTTAAGCTCACATTGTCTGTGTGGGGCTGCTTTTGCATCCTCTCCACCTCAGACATTGCGCTGAAGCAAAGAGGATGGCAGAGCAAAGGGATGGAGAGGAGAATAGTCTCCTTTCTGGTGAAGAGGACAAAAGAATTGATGGAATCAATGACTGGGAGAAGGTTTTCATGGAGAAGGGGTTGCACGAGTCTCCATGGCTGGTGGCGAAGAAAGGGCTGGAGAAATGCTCTGCCCAGAGTGATGCTCTTTGAGGAGAAGATGGTGAAAACCTTCCAAGCTCTCCCTCTTCCACCTTTGGTGCCACCCCAGCCTGGTCTCTGAAATCCATTCACTCACCCATGAACGCCAAGAAGATGATGGCTCCCGTCATTGCGGCACGGTCCCGGTGCCGAGCAGCAGCAGGTCACCAGCTCATCCCCCTCGCTGGCTTTTGAGGAAGACCTAAATATTGTCTTTGAACCTCCTCGTGCCCTTTTTGAGCTGGGGAGGGGGAAAAACAGACTAAACAAACAAACACAAAGCCCCGTGCTGGTTTCCGTCCCCAGCAGCATCTTGCTCACCTCCCGCTCTGCGAGGTGGCAAAGGATGTGGCTTTTGCAGCATCCACTCACAGGACGGGTTTTGGTCAAAATTACCAGTTGTGCCCCTACTGAGAAATTCTTGTCCACTGCCAGAAAGCCCCAAATTTGGGGCACAGCAGAAAGGGCATCTCCGGGGTGAGATCGCTTTGTCTTTCGCCCATGTTTTATGTCCGTATGGCTGCAGGAGTGCAAGTTTGGGGGTGCTTTTGGCGGGGGGGCTTGGTACTTCCAATTTCCGCTTTTTGGCATTGCTTGTGACTCTTCAAGCGAGCTGTGAGATTTTTTGCAAGAAATAGCTAAGGAAAAGAAAAAAAGCAACCAGAAATGCTCTTCGTCCTTTACTCAGGCTGGGATGAGGCAACCTCATTGTCAACTTGGCTGGAAGATAGTGATGGAGTTGCTGCTCTTGCTGTTTTTATTAGGAAAAAGGGAAATAATGCACCCTGTATAAGTATCTAAGAAATAGAATTTATTGTCAGACCAATAGATGCTTTATCTTGAAACATAACAACTGCTTCTTAATGCTCCAGTTACAGAAATAATCCAAATCACCTGATTTTGTTGAGGCTTATCCATAATACAGGCAATCCAAAGATAGCCCTTTCCTGGGATATTAAGCTCTTTGCCACCCAATGTGGTGGCACAGTGAGGTTTTCAGCATCCCGTATCCCCTGGAAGAATACGATATTGGTGGTGTAAGTTTGCTAGGAGTTACTGTTAAATATTTCAACTCCGCTATTTGCTAACTTATGGCACTTCCTCGTTTTTCCTGGTGCAAAGGGTTGGTTAACCATAATTTTAGTTTTAGCTATTGCACAGATCTTTGGAAAACAGAAACAACTTCCTTTTTTACTGCTGCAGAGGGTTGGTATCCTGGTTTCAGCTGGGATAGAATATGATATTGGTGGTGGAAGTTTGCTAGGAATTTTGCTAGAAATTACTGTTAAATATTTCAACTCTCCTATTTGCTAACTGGTTACAGCCCTTCCTCTTTTTTTAGTGGTGCACAGGGTTGGTTAAACATAATTACGGGTTTTAGCCATTGCACAAAATTTCGCAAAACAGAAACGGAAAGATTGCATTATCAGACAAGGTCAGGGGAGGGCTGGTTATCCTTTGTCCCGGTTTCGGCTGGGATAGTTAATTGTCTTCCTAGTAGCTGGTGTAGTGTTATGTTTTGGGTTCGGTCTGAGAAGAATGTTGATAACACACTGATGTTTTCTGTTGTTGCTGAGTAATGTTTAGACCAAGACAGGGATTTTTCAGCTTCTCCTGCCCAGCCAGCAAGAAGGCTGGAGGGGCACAAGAAGTTGGGAGGGGACACAGCCAGGACAGCTGAGCCAAATTGGCCAAAGGGGTATTCCATACCATGTGATGTCATGCCCAATATGTAAACTGGGGGGAGTTGACCCAGGGGATCACTGCTCAGGAACTAACTGGGCATCGGTCGGCTAGTGGTGAGCAATTGCATTGTGCATCACTTGTTTTGTATATTCCAATTCTTTTATTATTATTATTGTCATTTCATTATTGTTATTATTTTCTTCCTTTCTGTCCTATTAAACTGTTCTTATCCTGAGTTTTACTTTTTTTCCCCCTGATTCTCTCCCCCATCCCACTGTCAGGGGGGGAGTGAGTGAGCGGCTGCGTGGTGCTTAGTTGCTGGCTGGGGTTAAACCATGACATCTTTTCAGAGCCTTTTCATCCACCGCTGATGTTTTGGCCATAGCAAATGGGCTAAGTCATGAGGCTGTAAGGTGCCTGAGCAAGCTTTTAATTGGCAAGGTTAGGTATGAGTGGTACCACCCATCATCCAGTGCTTTCCAGGGGTGGTGGGGTCCTGTGGTGCTTCATAGCTAGTTCTGCAGGTTTCTGCTCCTTTTTATTTTATTTTAAAACAGGGATAAAATTTTAAAGGGGAGGGGTCTAGCAGAGAAGGGTGACTGATCAAGCCACCTAGGAAACTCAACTCCATCCAAGCTGTTGTTTCTTTTCTCCTCTTTTCTACCAAGGGGCAAGGGATTGAGGGTTTTCAAGGTTTTTCCATGCAGGTTTTCCATTGGCTTGACTCGAACTGAAGGCGTCTCCATGCGCTGCCCCCCCCCGCCATGCTTCCCATGTCGCTTTACATCTCAATGGCTTCCCTCTCGCAGATCCACTTGAATTCTGCCTGGCAGGTCTCTGAGTTGGTCTGGTTGGCTTTCACCACCCCACAGCTCTCCGAGTCCATGTTGCCTGAGACTTTGAACCTGATGGAGAGACAAGAGATGAAGCAGTTCCCACAGAAATGCTCCCTCCCATCTCCCAAAGCCCCCCCCAGGGTGCTCCATCTGCATCTGAGCATCTCTTTGGGCAACACTCACATCAGCTGGTCCAAGGGAGCCCCGTCCACCCATGTCCGGTTATGAGCACTGACAGATAAATGCAGCCCAATCCAGATGTGGTTGGTTCCCTCCGTGAGGCAAACCAGCCAATTTTTGGTATGATGGGGCAGCAAAAGGCTGTGTGAGAAACCCAAACCCCCAGGATCGGTGGAGGTTTCCCCCTCTGGTACTTACCATGGATGCTCAGAACAATCACAGCTGAGACCAGGAGGAGGCTCAGCAGCAGCAACACGGCTGCTTTGTAACAACATCGGTGGCGGGATGTGCCTGGGGAAAAAAACATTTTGGAAGGCTTTATGGAGAAATTAGCAGTGCTGAGCAATGGAAGAACCAGTCGCAGGCATCAGGGGTGCAGCACTGGCTATCCCCGGGTGCATAGTGCTTATTTGGCTGGTGCAAAGTTAAATCTAACCCCAGCTGTGCAGGCAAAAAAAATACAATAACAAGAGTTGTGCTGTCCTGAGCATTGGCAAAAAAAGGAGCAGAAAGAAAGGAGTAAGGATTGCTAAGAAATTACGTTTCTTTGTGTTGGTTTCCAGGGTAGGCAAGAGGCAATGCCAGACTGGCCATCATTTAGGGAGATGAACCTGGAGGTGCCCAGAGGCTGAAGCATGAAACTGATTGACAAAATGCCCCCCAAGCCCCTCGTTGAAATTTCTCATGGCTTTTTTCACCTCTGCAGCAATGCTGAGGGAAAGCCCAGTGGAAGGAAAGACAAAGTGAATTGCAAAAATTGCTACTGCCCATGGTTTCTTCTCATGGCCATGCTGGCCAAGAAGATCCCCAGTACCTGGATCCATCGGCTTGGGCATCAGGGTGGGGTCCTTCACCTTCAATTTGGTCATGATGATGTAACCTCCATCATCCTCCATTGCTGGGGTCAAGGGTGTGCTAAGTGAGCGTGCATGAAGAAGGAGGGAAGCTATTATGTGCAGAGGCAGTGTGGTTAGGTGAAGCTGGAAACCCTCACCACTCCTCTGGTTGCACCAGCATAACCCTCTGCAAGGTGCAAGTCTCCGATGAGTGGTGGGCATGGACCTTGAGGTGCTGGGGGCAGCTCGCAACGCCTTTCCTTGGGAGGCTGCTGAGGTCTCAGGCTCTTCCTTGCCAAGAAAAGGTTGGAGACCCACCACTGGGAAACAGGAGGAACCTCAAGACGGGAAAACACTGGAGGCTAAAGAAGAAAGCGCCTGCAACCATGATGATTTGGGAGCACTCATCCTCCCCTCTGAGGCTTCTGTGCCTGACCATGAAGCTGTGACTGTGCTTTTTTTGCAGCCTCTTCTGACTTTGGGGAGAACTCTGCCTGCCACCTTGAGTGACATCCTGGGTCTGGCCGTGCATAGTTTGGTGCCCTTTTTTTAACATGTGTTGCCTCTGCCATTGCCTCCACACTTGATGGCATGAAAATCACCACCATAACCCAAGCGATGGCCTCCCAGGAGCAGCAATGGAAGGATAGCCGAACCTTTGATCCCCATGACTCAGCTCTGAGTCTTAGGGCTTGTGATTAGAGCAGCCTGGAGCGGGGCCAAGTTAGATCTTACGTGTCCTGATGGCATTTCCACAAATACAGAACGAAGCAGTCACCTTCTATGACTCAAAGTCTCGCTGCCTGCTTCTTGACTCATCTCTTCTCATGGCAAGCATTGTGGTCTGTGAGGCATTATTTCTCTTCCTGGGTGCTTGGCTTGCACTGAAGCATCTTCGTTGGATGCATCTTCAACAGGTCAAGTTGAAGCCCAGGCTCAGGCGTTTGGATTGGTGACGACGAGCATGGCCACCTCCTCCTGCCCTGGGGATATGAAGTCTGCGGTCAGGGGGCTGGAACAACCCCCCACACCCTTGGCATGCTGTGGGGGTTTGCACCAATCACCCCCAACCATCTCCACAGCCAACTCACCCAAATGATGATGGTTTTGCAGATGGCTAGAGCAGCATTTATTCATTTATAATATTTATATTAATTTTTTTTCTCCAAATGGGGAGGGTGGGCAGTTTCCCTGGGGAAAAGGGGGGGCCATCGCAGAGGCTGCAAAGAGTCTCCCAAGCCCCAAAGGTCTCCAGTGCTTAAAGAAAGATGGGGACCACACAGAGCAGTGATGCGACCCTCCAAGCACACATTTGCAAGAGAGTTTGAAAGCAGAAACTGGGAGGGTGACAACAAGAAACCATGGGTTGGACTCAAACTCAAATGCATCCCAATAAAAATGAAAATATATCTTGATCTCCTGGTAATCATCCTTCCTGTAGCTTGCCCCATCTCCCTCTTTCCCTGTGCACCTCGAGAAGAGCCTGGCCCCATCCTTCCCTTATCACCCATCAGGCAGGGCAGGCAACCTCCGGTTTGGTGAGAAACGAGGAAATTATCATTTCCATGTAGCAGGCAATGGGGTGAAGGAGGATCCAGTCAGCATCAATCAAGCTCATCGTCCCTGAAAAACAGAATCTTTTTGGGGGGGTGGGGGGTAAAAGAGGCTGTTTCAGGCAGCTGACCAGATGCTGCACATCTGCGGCCAGATAATGTCACCAGACGTCAAATTCTTGCTTCTGCGATAACAGCCATGGGGGTTTTCCCAGGGCAGCTCAGAGAGTCTTCCCATGCTTTTTCTCACTGTCTTCAATGCTCCCAGCCCGCCTCCCCAAAGGCTTTTCCCACTGGGTTTAACCTCCTCTCTTGCACCTCCTTCTCCTTGGAGCATTTTCTCATCCCTCTGGGCTGACTTTTCTCCAAGCCTGTTGCTTTTGCTCCTCAATGGAGGAAAGCAGCAGCAGTAAGCCCAGCCCCTTGTTTTTTCCTCTGCCGTAGCGAGATGATTCAAAGCCACATTTAGCATAGCCTGACCTTTGCTTTGCACACAAACTGTTTCAAACCAGCTCCAAAAGCTGCCAGAGCAAGTTCAGAATTGACTGCAAACCTTTGGGGAGCAGGTAGAGCACGGTGCCTTTGCCATCACCCGCCTACAGGGCTCTCTTAAAAATCCCCACTGCTCTGGGTTTATTGCGCAAAAATAATCAGAAAAAAAAAAAACCCCTCTTCCTGCTTGGAAACTCTGAAGCATAAAGCTTAAAGCAATCAATGGTTTCTTGAGGTGGTCTCTCACCCCTTTGCCTTGCCTACGAGCCCAAGCAGGGACCCCAAGGACGGCACCCAAGCTACTGGGGTGCAGCCAAGCGTTGGGAGCGTGGCCGTTGGGCCATCCCTCCCTGAATGTGACGATACTTGGCAGCATCAGGAAGTCACTTTCAGCCGGCGTAGGCTCTCACAAGAGGTAAGCGCCGGGGAAAGCAGCTGCTTGCCTGCAAAAACTGGGGCTGGTTGAATCAGTGGAGCAGGAGCGATGCTGCGGTTGGGATGGGGAGGGCAACCCAGAGAGGCTGAAATAATCAGCCGGCTAAATTAAAAATGGCATATTGAAGGGAGGGAATGAAAAAAACAAACCCCCAAATGACTACTTTTCAGCTGGTTTTATTGAAGCTTTTGCCACCGTGAGTGCCCTGCCTTATCTGCCTATTTTATTGTGATTGTTTTGAATTTCTGGATGTATTTTTTCAGCTGCTTTTTGATTTTTTTTCTCTCTGTTTTGCTGTTTTGTAACTGCTTTTCAGTGCTGGCTTTTTTTTTTCAGCCCCTTCTAGCTAACAGGATTGCTTTCTCTGGAAGGAATTAAAATCATGGTGAAGAGAGGCAAATAATTATACAATAAAAAGGACTTAAATTTGTTTCAGTTCAGTGGAATTAATAGTGATTTGGGGGGAGCTGGAGTGAACTGGCTGGAAAGCACAGTGGGCTTGGGAGGGGTAAAACCTGGGCAGAAGCTCAGGCTGCCCTGTGTGATCTCTTAAATTTGGGGGGGGAAAAACAAGTGGTGAAAAACATGAACCTCCATGGGGTCTTTTTTAAGGGGATTTTTTCTTTTAAGGGGATTTTTGCTTAATTTTTATAATCATTATTACGAAGCAGAGCCAAAAGCAGAACGGAGGTTCGAAATGGGGGAAACCGAAAGCTTTTTTTTATCTCAAGTTACTAATTTCGTTTCTCAAATATTATCTCAGTGCTTCAGCAGTAACAGCTCTCCCAGCCCTGGGCTGCAGAGTTTCCTGCTCAAACCCTGCTCAGAGACAGGACAAAGTCTGGGCTTTGTCCCACTGAGTTTTGGGTACCTCCAGGGAAGGGGAAGCATCACCCCTTCCCAGCGCACCCTTGTGACATTTTTCTTTCTCTGCTTCCAAATTTAACCCTAAAACTGCTTCTGAAACACTAGATCTGAGCACAGTTTCGAGCACTGAATTTGTCTCCTGCAAATCCCCCGTGCAAGGGAAGGGAAAGGCTTTGCACTTTTTCCTGACAACCAACCCCAGTCCCTATGTGGTTTTAGAGCTTATTCCCAGAATAAAATGTCATTGTTGTACCAAGCCCAACTTGCTGGGGCAGGTTCTTGGTAGGCTTTTATTACTTTGTTTTGTAATTCTAAAGTACACAAGACCGAGGGAGGGAATAACAGCCATTGCCACCCATTGGCTCACGTTTAGGAAAACAAGTGTGTACCCTTTGCTCCGTGCAAGGGCGGACGCTGGAGGAAGTGAGATAGGGCGTTTTGGTGAGCAAAACAACTTTGCTGTAAGCAGCTTCTGGCAGCAGTAGTTTTCTTTTAAATTCAGCTTCTTCCCTTCCTGTGGGTTCCTGGCTGGGGTTCAAACCGCAAGTTCTGCTTCAACCTTTCAGGCAGTTTGCTCCCTTCCTGCAGTGGTGGCTCCTAACTTAACAGACTTGTGTCCCCTCGTAAATGCTTAAACTCCCTTTAAACTGTGAATAGTTAATAACTTATATTTTTCTTTTAATATCTTTTAATATTTAAACTCCCTTTAAACTTCTTTTTTTCTCTCCCTTTTTTCCTCCTCTCTCCCTTTTTCTCTCTTTATCTTTTTCTTCTCTTTTTTATCTTTCTCTCTCCCCTCTCTTTTTCTCCCCCTCTTTTCATCTTCTCTCACATTGTCCTTCTTTCTGTCTTTCTTTTCCCCCGATGTGTTTTTAGCACAGCACAAATGCGCTCCCGTGCCATGGCTTCCCATGGTATCTGTTGCCCACAAGGTCTTGGCGTGTTGCAGAGGAAAAAAAAAAAAGTTCCAGACAGCTTGATGGGATCTCACAAATGTGGGAGGCATGGCTGGCTGCAGATTCGCTCAGCCTTTTCCTTGTTAACATGCAGCTTGAGCCACGCTCCCTGCAGATGGTAGTGGATGTGAGCCCCTGGGTCTGGCACGTCTCTGCTTGCAATGGGGAAAGGAGAACAAAAGCCAAGTTCTTCAGACCAAGAGGATGTGTTGAACAACTGCAACGATATAGAGAAAGATTGCAAGTGGGGTAATGCTAGGGAAAAAAACCAATGCTGTGGGAGAGGGCAGGGGGTGGGAAGAGCATCTCGCTCTGGTGGAGCACCAGTGGGATGGGCATGGAGCTTTTGGGTGGGCGCAGATCAACCCAGGCACCTCTATGCTAAATTTTGTGATGCGGCCACCTCTAAGGGCTGAAAAGCCCTAAATCCATCTCCAGGTCCTCAAACACACATTGGTGCCTTTGAAGGACACACGTCTGCTCTCCCTGCCTTGCGGGCAGCCCCTTGAGCCTCTGCAAGGTCTCCCCACCCTCCCAAGCCCCAACAAGGTCCCTGTCCCAGCTGGGGCTCGGGATGGACTGAGGATCCAGCAGAAAAAGAGCAAAGGATTAGGGAAAGGACCCAGCCCACACCCTCTCCTGCTCTTTCCTCCCCCAGGGTCCAACACCAAGAAGCCAGACTGGGAAAGATCCCACTCGTCACGGGTTTTCATCCCTCTGTGTGTGGTGCTGGTGCTCTTCATCTTCGTCCTGCTGGCGGCCTTGACTGGTGAGTC
Source organism: Necrosyrtes monachus (assembly GCA_037953605.1). Classification (NCBI taxonomy): domain Eukaryota; kingdom Metazoa; phylum Chordata; class Aves; order Accipitriformes; family Accipitridae; genus Necrosyrtes; species Necrosyrtes monachus. The sequence goes on along the minus strand of JAZGTQ010000603.1, from coordinate 851,214 downwards.
CCATCCAGGCATCCCGCATGGGGAGGATCCGGGCCAGGCACCCCTTTTTTGGGGAAGGGGGGATCGCAGGATTTTCCTAGTGTCAATGGATGCTCCCCAAGCAAAGCACCAAGCCCGCCTCATGCAGGACCCCCTTTTTTTATTCCTAAATTGTGGTCCAGGCATCCTGGCTCTTGGTCAGCCACACCATTCACTTTTCCAAGGGCATCATCCCCAATTTCCCCCCTGCAGCCTCCAGGAAAAAAATAATAAATCCCATTTTCCTGCTTTTTAGGGCTGCCTACACACATCTCACAGCTTTCTCATTTGCAGTTGTCCATTCAGGATCCCGTTTGCGTCACCCCGACTTCTCCCACGTGTGCCCAGACACCTGGCTTGGTTTCCAAGGGAAATGCTATTATTTTTCTGAGGCTGAGAGCAATTGGACCAGCAGTCAGGAAAACTGCGAGGCCCTGGGAGCTTCACTGGCCCTCATAAACACGATGGATGAGCTGGTGAGAACTGTGCTTGAGCCCCTACACTAGTACCAGGGTAGGAAACATGAAAAAAAAACCTAAAGAGACATGCCCCCCACCCCCCCCAAAAAAAGAAGAAAAAAAACCAGACCAAAAACGTGCTTGGCCCCAAATTGCACCCAATGCTGTAGCTGGGAGTGGATGTCTTAGGGAAAGCACCATCTCTGGGTGGGGTGATGGACACAGGTGGAAAAGAGGAGGTGGGGAAGACAAGACCAGCTAAAACATGACGTTTCTTTGCTTTAAAGACCTTCATTAAACGCTATAAAGGTGAAGCTAACCATTGGTTTGGGCTGCGAAAGGAGAAGGATGACAGCTGGTGGTGGACCAATGGCACAGCCTTCAACAACTGGTTGGTCCCTCTGTCCATGTTGGGCGCTTGGGGTTGGCAACTGGGGCAGGTTTGCCTCTTGGTGTGGTTGGAAATGGCCCCAGGGAGCTGCTGCATTGCTTCCCCCTCCTTGGATGGGATATCTTAGAGGGTCTGGGATGACCCATCCTGGGATGGGTACCTTCTCCTGCCACCATGCCCAAGCAGCTCCTGGCTTTCCATGGGAGGTTTGGGATGGACCAAGGATGCTGCGCACTGATCCCCTATTAGACACCCTCAGCCAAACGCCACCCTTCTCTCCTAGAGAAGAAATCCCAGTTTTTCTTAATTTTTGGGGGGTAGCTTTCTTCGTTTCCTCCTTTTCTTGCTCACCTGAGCGTGTCGGCATTGCAGGTTTGAGGTGCGGGGTGGTGGGCCCTGTGCATACCTGAACCAGGAGAGGATCAGCTCGTCCCTGTGCCACACCAAGAAGAACTGGCTGTGCAGCAGACCAGACAATTACATCCTCTGGAAGCAAAAAACATACCCATAATAAAAGAAGCCATAAACAGGAGATTCATCTCTGTTCTCTTGCCAGCAGATGGAGAACTGAGCAGTTTCTTTTGGTAAATCCCTATATCTGACTCTATCACCAACATTTATGAGTTCTTGATTTCATGAGACTTTCTGCCCAGGCAAGCTAGACTATTGTTGATCTGTCATTGCTGTAGGATCACTGCATCATAAAAAGCTTATTGAGCTTTTCTGTGTGCTTTCAAAAGCCATATTTTGCCTATAAGCAAGGCAGGTCCATAAGCTACTCACTTGAGTGAGTTAATTTCAATGAACAGATTTTCTTGCTCTTGGAAGGAGGTGAAAAAAGGTGGGGAGGGAATTTGGTGAAATGGTGGATATGGGTGAGCTTGGAATGTTTTAGAGGTTTTTTAAAACAAAAACCATACAACCCCCCCCCCAAAACCACCCCCCGCCCAACCAAAACCAAACAACCAACCCCCCCCAAAATCAAAACCCAACTTGCCCCCAAAACCCCTCAAAATCAAAAAAAACCTAAACCAAACAAAAAAATCCCAAACAACAACAAATAATCCCCCCCAAAAGACAAAAAAAACCCCAAACCCCCAAAAGCCAAACAAAAAACTGCTTGCATCAATCCGTGTGCTGATGTTCTCAGATGTGCCCAGGGAGATGCAAGCTTGGTAGTATACTCCTTACTGCAGTTGTTACTCAGGTAAACTTTTCTTAATGGGACTTTGTAATACATGCAATACATTTTTTGCCAGCTGAACTCTTATTTGCAAATTGTGTTATTTCAATAAATTGAAACCAGCTAGTTTTGTAGGCTTTTATTGATGCTGTAGCTCTATTGACACAGCACCTGAGGCACCGACGTTTTTGCTTTCCCAGCTCGGAGGATTGCCTGCACCCTCCAAAAATTGTCTTGACCTGTGTGGGAAATGCATTTGCAAACCTTGAAATCTCTCACAGGACTGTAACGGTGAAGACGGGGCTGGCTTTACCCCAAATATTGGCGGCAAGCGTCTCACAGGCTGGGCATTTTGGGATGGGCACGTCAGACAGAGGCGTCACATTTCTCTCCACCTCCTGCTGTCGATGGGGAGAGCTGGAAAGGGTGTTTCTGGCAAACCCACTCATGTTCAGCGTCACAGATATCGACCTCCAACACCTTCTTTTTCAGTGTCCCACACCCTTCAGCCGCCTCCTGCAGGGTGCTAAACCTACAGAACAAAAAATGTTATTGCCTGAGAGGAGCAAACTCTTCCAGGCTTGCAGAAGAGGGGAGGTTTCTCCTGCCCTTTTTCTGCACCATCTCGTTGTGCTACAAATGATTTCTTGCTGGTAGGTGGCCCAGATTTGAGTACAGGTTGCTGTGCTTGCAATAAGATCTGCAAGGAGCGTGCATGGACCATTAAAAGCTGTGTTGGTTGCATGGGATGGTGGGAGGTGTTGGGTTATCGTGCTCTGTAAACCCAACTCTTGGTCTGCAAAGCTTTGGCAGGAGGAATACGAGACCATTGCATAGACAGAAAAATCTTGGAGGGATGGGTCAGGGCATGCACCGGGTCTGAAATGGAGTAAAGCTGCTTTTTACACCAACAGGTTGCAGATACACTCACATTGCCATGTTGACGGATGTGTTGTCCACCCATCTCCATTTCCTGTGGGATGATAGTAATCCAATCCACACTGGCTGCGTGCGTCCGCCTGTAATATTCTTGATGTACTCCTGGGAAATGGAGGTGACCGGTTGCTCCCAAAATCTCTCTGCAGAGAGTTTCGTGGGGTGCAAAGCCATGGAGTAAATCTGACTCATTTCATCCCCAAAGAGATGGGACATGAATGTCCCCCGTTCTTTGAAGGCTGCCATGCACCATCTCTAAAGGGAGCTCTGGGGTGGAACTAGCTTAAATTCAGAGCCCAGGACACTGACGTCTCCGTCTGAGCTCTGCGTCCCTCCTCTTCCTCCCATGTCACAGGTGGGTGGGGGGACACAGAGGGGCTTTAGGTGATGATTCCGCCCTTTTTTCTTCCCAGTCACTTCTTAGGAGACATCAGAGCAGGAGGTGGGTGAGAGCCACCATTGCAGCCCCAAACCCTCCTGCCGCTGGGCACTTTTTGCTCCCCTGCCCACCTAAAAAAAACCCGGATTTGCAGGTCTTTTTCAAGCCTTCTCCTCTATATTTACCTTTTCTTCCTTGTCCCGGAGCATTGCCAGCTGAGACCCCTGATTTTCACAGCCTTTCTTGCCTTGATTCCAGTTCCCCTTTTCCTTGGAAAGCCGGTAGCATCTGTCCCCGTGGAGCTGCCAGTCCTGGGGACACAGCTTGCAGCCAGCACAGGCTGAAGAGGAGAAAGAGCCATGAGGCAACCCAAAGAGTGGTCAAGGTCTTCCCCAGCCACCACCTGAAAGGCACCGAGGGTTTCCCCATCCCACGCCTCGGCTCTTTCCCCATCCTTGAGTCTTTTTCACACTGTTGTGTTTTTTCCTGCTCAGCCACTGGAAAGGAGGAGGAAGACTGGGGTTGGGTGGCCACAGGGACACAAATGGCTGATTGGGGTGGAGGAAGGGTGGTGAGGAACCTCCTCCCTGGGGTTAGTCCTGCTCCTCCATGTATGCAAAAAGAAGTACTTCCTTGCAACAACCCTCTTTGCCAAATAACCCTTTGGTGGGTCACCAACTCGTATCCCCAAGGGCATCCTGGCAATTGAAGGGTGGAGGAAGCCCCATCAAAAGTTCCACCTGAGCATCGCCCCGCAGAGCTGGGTGGGAAGGGGGGAGTTACCTGTGGGGCTGTCCTGCCGGGGCTTGCAGTAATACTGCATCAGGGCTGAAATCACGCATTGCTCCGTGTGGTTCTTTCCCCGGGTCTCGCTGCCTTGCCAGGGAATGCTTGTCATCACCGGCTGCAGAGAGCCCTGAAAAACTTGGAGGAATGACCTGGGGTGAGAGGCTGCAGCCGTTTGGGGATAAAACCCACAAAACCAGGTAGGTCTGAGTTTGATTTTGTGCAACCCTCCTTTTTTCTCTGCTGTGGTTGCACCCAGTTAATTAAGCCAGCCTGAAAAACATGGCTTGTACCCTCCACCCTTGTTTAAAACCTACGGGGATAGTCTGGGTTTATTTCACAGGGGGTTTACTCTTGGTGGGTGATACATCTTGTTGCATCTCTGTGGGGCAACCTTGTCCCCTCCAAAGGCTGAAATGCTGAAAGAAAACACGATTTCCCCTCCAAGCCTGCTCGCTGGGTTTTGAGATATAGATAAGAGCTGGTTACTCACCCTGCACGCTCAGCACTACCACCAACACCAGCAGGACGAGGTGCCCCAGCCCACTGACTTTGAGGACGACCCCATGCCACTGTGGGCACAAGGCAGGACCTGAAAGAGGCCACATTTGCTTAAAAAAATGTGCACATTTTCACATGAAAAAGCTGGGGTTCTTGGAGAAAGAAAAAAAAAAAGCCCCTCTGTCAAGTTGGCAAGTTTGAGCAGAAGTTAACGGCTGCTTTGCTTCCTCCAAAAAAATAAATCACCACCGATAAGGTTTGATGCAGAAGTGAGGGCATCACCTAAGGGTGGGTTTTTCAGGTGGTGGAGGGGCTGCAGGTAGCCTCAAGAGCAACCTTGGGCACCCAACAATAGAGCTTAGCAGACCCGACACCTTCTGAAATTGGCTTAATTTAGAACAGGCGAAACCTGCTTGCGGTTGAGCTGGGAGTCGGTGGGACATGGGTCTTTCCAGACCTCATCTCCCCCAGGATCCCAGACATGGCGTCAGCAGCTTTGCTTCCCATCAAGGTGTGTTGGCTCACTTTGGGCTTCTTGGGACCCCTTTTTGCTACCCAGTGAAGGGTCTCGGAAGCAAAACTCTTCAACCTCCAGATGTTTGCTGGCTTTTCTCTCCCCCATCCCTTCCTGGCTTTTTTTGCCCTCTGTGCAAGCCAGGATCCCACCTTAGACACTTAATCCATCCAGCGTTCTCCATGTATCTTGGAAAACTCAGCATGGGGATGGCGAAGCAAGCAAACCCAAAAGTCTTCCCAAAGCAAGCAAAGCTTGAAATAAGTGCTTTCCCCCCAAAACAGCACTTACCGTGACGCTTCTCGGCAGGAGAAAAACCATCCCCAGGATGCCTTAAATCAGCATAAATTATTTCCCCAGCCATGACCGGCTCAGAAGATAGCAAGAGTGTCCCAAGAGTGAAGCCGTTCTTGGGCAACGTCTCGCCTTATGACTGACCTGCTCGCGCCTGCGTCCAGCCCCAGGAAATGGCATCGCCTGGGCCTTTTATCTTATTTAAAAAAAAAAAAAAAATGTATCCTAGAACCTTCCCGTGTAAATTAAGGTCAGTGAGGGGGGGTAGGTGTCCTCTAGCCAGGTGGTGGTCACACATCTGGAGGTGTAGAAACACCTATGCGTTTAATGATTGTGCCAAGCAGCTGGGAAAACATGCAGAGATTTAAAAAAAAAATCTAAAAAAACCTTTAAATAAGGGTTTTGAGGGTCAGGCTGATGCATATCAGGGTCTGGATCAGCATGACTGGAGGCAGATAATCAGGTGAGAAGGAGACAGGTAATATTTGGTATTTCTTCCCCAGAATATTGGCTGCAAGCGACTTGAAATGGCTTTTACTGTGCACGGCTTTTTCTTCTGCTCCTGCTGCTTTTGACACAATAGTTGGCCTCTTGTTTTATCCTGTGGTGGGGAGATCTGTAAATGGACGGGGCATGCAGGGATTGCCCAGCTTGTCCACTGGAAGAGGCAGAGAGCATCTTTTTTCCTGCCTGTTTCCTGCAAGCTGTTAATGAATTTTCTCTCTTTTTGTTTTTCTTGTCTTTTTCTCTTTTCTTTTCTTTTCTTTTCTTTTCTTCTCTTTTCTTCTCTTTTCTTCTCTTTTCTTCTCTTTTCTTCTCTTTTCTTCTCTTCTCTTCTCTTCTCTTCTCTTCTCTTCTCTTCTTTTCTTCTCTTCTCTTTTCTTCTCTTCTCTTCTCTTCTCTTCTCTTCTCTTCTCTTCTCTTCTCTTCTCTTCTCTTCTCTTCTCTTTTCTTCTTTTTTCTTTTCTTTTTTTTTTCTTTTTCTTTTCTTTTCTTTTTTTTTTCTTTTCTCTTTTCTCTTTTCTTTTCTTTTCTTTTCTTTTCTTTTCTTTTCTTTTCTTTTCTTTTCTTTTCTTTTCTTTTTTTCCCTTTTCCTTTTCCCTTTTCCTTTTCCTTTTCCTTTTCCTTTCCTGTTGTTTTATGTTGTTTTATTTTATTTTTATTTTAATTTTACTTTACTATCTTTTACTTTACTTTATTTTTATTTTTATCCTGCAAGCACATCCTCCGACCCCCAGTGTGTGGTTTTACACCATCCAGATCTGGGACACTTCGACCGTTGCACAGAGCAACCAGCAATTCCCAGGCTACACTTACTTTTTTCCCCTCCCTTTTCTTCTCTTTTTTTTTTTTTTTTTTTGGTGTAAACCCCATTTGCAGCAGGTTTTGGCTGGTTCTGTAACACCCCCGGCAATGCCTTTTTATAGAGGTAGAAACAACGATTATTTTTTTCCCACGCACCCAAAAGACAGCAAGAAAAAGAAGCAGAAATTTGCCCCAATACCTGCCAGCAGCAAGAAATGCAGTCACAGAGAAGAAACCCAAAGGTCCCAGCAGGAAAAGCACTGCCTTTTTAAAATTTTCATTTTTATTTTCATTTTTATTTTTATTTTTATTTTTATTATTTCATTTTTATTCTTTTTTTTTCCACCTGCAGGCTTTGTTAGTCTCATAGAAAGTTTTTGTGGTGAGCTGCTTTTACGCTTTGCTCTTGTGCTCTGCAAAAGCAGTGGCTCTGGTGGCGTGTGACCATTGCTTAAAAAAAAAGTAAGTTATTGTGGGGGGTAAAAATCTGGAGGCAGAGAGCTTAATTGCAAGAACACTTCTTTTTTTTAGTGTTTTCCCTGTTGGATGCATTCACTTGATGATCCCATTTATTGGGAAGGGGGGGAAGGATGGGGTTTTTAATAGGGGTAGAGGCAGACAGGATCCGGCCTTGGCTCGATGACGCAAGTTTGCAGGAGGCGGTTGCCTGGAAAAAAGAGATATTTTTATCTAAAAAAATCATAAGATGGGCTGGAGGGAACCGCCTGCTCCTCACCCTTCATCCTCGTAGCACCCTCAAGGTCCCTTCTGGGGTTCCCCAACACCCCAGAGCAAAGCAATCTCCAACAGCAAGCGTTTTCCCCTCCTGCATCCCCAAATAAACTTTTTTTTTGAGAGTCTGTGCTCCCCAGCTGAAAAAAAAAAGCTGTAAATGCAGGAAAAGGACGTGAAGAGGGTGCGGGGTGGAGCTGGAAGGGAAACCACAGAGGTTTTGCTTGTGGGCAGGTGCCCTTGGTCAGGCAGCCCTTTCCCCATCTGCCCCGGAGGATCCTCATGAAAATCCCCTGTAAAAAAAAACAAAACAAACGAATTATTTAATTTTTTAATACTTTCTGTTTCACATTTCTCTTAGCAGGAGAGGGTTGCGCCTCGGCAGCCTGCTCGTTCCCACCGGCCGTATCCAGGTAAGGGGTCTGGGATGAGCTGGGGGGGCTGGTGTGAGTTGGACTTAAATTTAAATTGTGGGGAGAAAACTTTAACTGCAGGGAGAAAACTTTAATTGTGGGGAGAAAATTTTAATTGAGGGGAGAAAATTTTAATTGAGGGGAGAAAACCAATGTCCTCTTAACAACTGCTGCTCTTCTTAAAAAACAACATGGTTTTGGTTCAAGACGGCAGCTTCCAAAAAAACCCCAAACAACCCGACTCTCCATCTACTTTCTCATCCTGCTGCTTTCCAACAAAGGAAATACTCATTCCCTGGGATTTATGTTTCCTTTCTTTCTCTGATGTCATTCTTTGGGCTGTCCATTGATATTTCTAACTGGTAGCTGGAGGATTTACAGACCCCCATGGTGCAAAATTAATATTATAGGGGTAGAAATGATATTTTCTGCAATGAGTTCCCACCTCTGCCTGATGTACCTTGCTGACAACCCCAATCTGAAAATCCTATGGGGAGGCTGAGGACCAACAGACTTCATGACACATCTGATATGTGAAACTTTGCTTGGCAGGTGAGGCAGGAGCACCTACGGAGGCGGAACCCCCCAAATGAAGGAAATGAGGGATTATTCTGGATTTTGGGGTGTGGAAAGGAGCAAGCGGGCAGGTAACTGTAGAGCAATGAACTGAATAATCGCTGCGTTTTTCTTTTTTTTTAATACTTCTATAATTTGAGAACAAAAACCAGCTGAGGTAAGGGGAGGGGGGGTGTAGGGAAAAAAAAGCTTTTTCTAGCACTTCCCTCAGGAAAATTTTTGTCGATCAGCAGATGGTATTTTTGCTCTAAATGATCTCATTTCAGATACCTTGGGTTATTCCCACATATGATTAATCCTCCCTGAGGCACTTGAGTCACTGTTTCTTTTGGGTCTTTTTTGGTTTTTCCCCCAAAGAGTCCAGATTTCTGCTTTATTCTGAATGAGAATAAAGAAATTTTTGAGTAGTTAAGGTGTTAAAAGACCCTCAAAAATAAGTCTGGGGTTTAAGTCCAGTTTAGACACATCAGCAAAATATTTATTAATCTCTGCCTTCCCTTCAACACTGCCCTATTTTAGTTCTCTTGTGTCTTCCTCCCATCCCCATCATCCTCTTGGTGCACAATAAGGTAGAAAAGGGGCTTTTGGGGTCTTTTCCATTGTCTGTCTCTCTACCTAGCCAGGGACTAAGACTTTGAGGAATGTTTTTTTGATTTGGCATATTTGTTGACCTGCTGATTTTTTTAATTTGTTATTTTTTATTTCTTGATTTTTTAAAATTTGTTGATTTCTTGATTTTTTAAAATTTGCTGATTTTTTAAATATGGCTTTTTTTTATTATTTGGCATATTTGGCTTCTGACTTACTTTCTAATATTATTTTTGCATGAGGAGGCGGGGAGGAAGAGGGGAAAGGAGGGTTTGTCCCATGAGATTTGGTTCATGTGACAGATGGGGGCAAAGAGGGGGAAGCTTAAAAGAAAAATGGGGGAAGTCCCCCTGGTTAAAAACACTGAGATTTTTAGGTAAAATCCTTAGGAAACAGAATTTTCTTTGCTTATGGTGGGGGGAAGAGCATGTTCTGGATCACAAGACCCAGAGATGGAGTGACCATGACTCAGGTCATTTGCAAGACACAAAGTGTCTCTGTTTAGGTGGAGCAAGAGGTCCACTGAGCTTTAATAATGAAGTAGAACCGAGAAATTAAAACATAATTCTAATTATGGTGCATTTCAGAGCAGGAGTTTACAGCTGGCATTGGGGAGGGGACAATGTTCCCCTACTAAGGAAGAGTTCTCAAAAGTGAAAAAATACCTAATTTTATTCTGTGCGGAGAAGAATTTTTGATGTTTCTCACCCAAAATGACAGCAAGTCCACCTGGTGTGGGGAAGAGACTAACCTCTCATCATTTGGGCATCAAATGATGCCTGTCCTTCAGGAAGGCTCTTCCCAAAGATGCTTCTGATGAGCATCACCCAAGTGCTCAGATGTGGGGCTTGGTGTTCTCCACGATGGCCCGATATGGTGAGAGTGCGTTAAAAATCCCCTTCATCCTTGAGCAAAAGGAGGAAAACCCATCTTTTGGGCCAACGGCCTGGACCTGGAGTGTGTTGCTCCCCTCTGTACCCCCCCAAAGGCGTTGAAGGTCTCTTCTCCTGCAGGTTACAGCCTTGAGATGAAGCCGGAGGTGCGTGTTGCCTGTCAGGTGACGATGGCGGTGCTGTTCATAGCTCTGCTCGTCACGGCCATCACTTTTGCAGGTGAGTGTCGAGGTTTTCATCTCGTGGGGAATGTCCCTGAGATACTTTGGGTTGTTGCATGTGTGCCAGGTCCACTTCCATGCTCCCAGGGAAGACGCAGCCCGACCCAATATGTTGTCCTCTCCAGGTGTCGTGGTTTAAGCCCAGCCAGTAACAAAGCACCACGCAGCCGCTTGCTCACTCCTCCCCGCCCCGCTCTTGTGGGATGGGGAGGAGAATCAGAAAAGAGAAGAGAAGAGAAGAGAAAAGAGAAGAAAACGGAACCTCGTGGGTTGAGATAAGGACAGTTTACTGAGCACAAAAAGAGAAGTTACAACAGTGGTACTAACAAAAACATACAAAATGAGTGATGCATAGTGCAACTGCTCACCACACGGAACCTGACGCTCCGCCACTTCCCACGCCAAGAGCCAAGAACTCCTCCCAGCCTGCTCCCTATTTATATACGGAAGCATGATGTCACACGGTATGGAATAGCTCCTTGGCTAGTTCAGGTCAGCTGTCCCGGCTGTGCCCTCTCCCAGGTTCCTGTGAAAATTAACTCTATCCCAGCTGAACCCAGGACACCAGGAGAGGGACATTTCAATGAGCAGAGAAGCCTTTCTACAGAAGACCAAATCGTCTGTGTAGGAGTTGATGTCGTCTAGTAACCCTTAAAAAAAACACGAGAAAGAGCCATTTCATGGGTACAGTCATCTGAGCTTTCCCAAAGATGTTTTCTTCAGAGAAAACAAACAGCCAGAGATGTTGGCATGAGTCCTACAAAGTCAAGAAGTCTGAAGGAACAAGAGAACTTTTTTCTGTCCTTTGCCCATTGCTACTTTTGCACTAATGACAGACAGCAATACCTAAGGGTGCATTTAGGGATAGGGCTATTCTGGAAATCCTCCTAAAACTTGTGTCTTTGAAGGCCACCACCCTGTTTTCTTCTTTGAAGGTACAGCACCCACATTTCTTGTCCAATGCCATAAACTGGGCCATGATTTGAGCTTGTTTTCTCCCTCCAATCCACCCGAGATTTCTCTTGGCGTCTTAATTTTTCTTTCCTCCCACTGTTGAGGCAGGTGCAAGACTTTTGGAGGCCACGGGGTGGAGGATGACCTTCCCCACCCCAGAGAGGCAAGGAGAAGGTGCTGCTCCTTAACACTGTTGCTCTATCTATGACAGTGCAGGCTTTTCAGCCTCGTCCCCAACCCTGCTTTCGGTGTCCATTCGACTGGATCGGGTACAGAGGAAAATGCTACTATTTTTCGGAGGCTGAGGGGAACTGGACATCCAGCCAGGACAATTGCTCAGCACTTGGTGCTTCCTTGGCCATGCTTGACAGCGTGGAAGACTTGGTAAGGAGACATGAGGACATGCTTAGCATGGGGAAAAAGAAAAAGCCACCAACGTATTTGCCACCTTTTGGTTTCTTTGACTGCTCTTCCAAGGTCTTCCGTGGAGATCTGGGGTGAGGAGATGGGAAAAACATGGTTTTCTTGAGGGTAGGTCATCATGGGTCTCTTCAAATTTCTCACCAAAGCTAACCGATGCAAGAACTATAGCAAAAAAAAGCCCTGTTTCGATGCAATAATAAAGGTCTGCCTTAAGGATTACACTTTTTGGCAGCACATTGAAAGGTTCCAGCAGGTAAGAGCCTTAAAGGAGCATGAGCAACTGGTAAAATGTAGATTATTGGTTGGAAGGCAGTTTCTGCAGATGGTGACCTGCTGGAGATGTCTGAAAGCCCTGTGACCTGCCATAAAGCCTTTCTCTCTCCTCTTTTTCAGAGCTTCGTGATAAGATATAAAGGGATCTCAGAGCATTGGATCGGCCTTTCACGGGAAGATGAGGAGCGGCCATGGAGATGGGTGAACCACTCGCATTTATCTCGCCTGTGAGTCTGTGTTTTTCATCATTACATTGCTGGTTGGTGTTTCCTCAGCCCCGAAATGTGCATTTCTTCTGGCATTTGAGGTGCATCCAGAGATAGCAATGAGACAATGACGTTTGGGAAGGGCAACGAACGTTGCATCCAGAGCTAGTCTTTGTTTTTCCCTTTGACTTGAGAGGTGGAAGCAGTGTGTTTGGCAGGGAAAATACTGTTAGATTTTTTATTTTTAAATAAGTTTTTTTTCTTTCAAAGCTTCATGTTTCTTATGGCTAACCTGGACTGCTGCCAAAATAGAAATAATTCAGCATCAATACTGGCGTACTGATGCCCATGAGGATGCCTGAGAACTGAAGGGGGGGGGGGGGGAAGCCAACATATGATTTTTCTCCGTTTTCCTGCTGTCCCCATCTGAGGTGGGTTGTCTCACCTGTCCTTCCAGGTTCCGGATCCACGGTGGTGGCCTCTGCGCCTACCTGAACAACAACGGGCTCAGCTCCTCCCGCTGCAGCACCGAGAGGAACTGGGTTTGCAATAAGCTCGAGCTGCAGAGCCCGAGCAAGGGCAACGGGACGAGACGGGCTCAAAACCTTTGCATCAGCTCCTAAGGGGCTGCGGGGAGTGCTCCTTAAACCCAAATACCTGGTGCACGGTAGGGAAACAAAACAAAAACCTCAAAAAACCCCACAGAAAAAGCAAACTCAGAGAAAAAACCTATTGCCAAAATTTGCTGCTAAGAACCAAAGTTATTACGTGTTTGCATTTGCCAACCCAACTTTGCCATATGACCAACGAAAAGTATCTGGTGATTACTTACAGTACCCTTGCAGTTCACACCTGGTAATGACTTATTCATAACCTCTCACAATTAAATGTCAGAGCAAGAGGAAAGCCGTAGCTGTACCGATGACTCTAGAAGGACTCTAGAGGCTGAAGCTTAGCAAGATGTCTGCAGCCTGGCACCGTGCGACCAGAAAAGTGGGCAAATGCCATAGGATTTTTTCTTTTCCCACTTTGTGTGAAGTTAAAGCAGCAACCTTCAGGCTTGGTTGGCTGAGAAAAGCCTCTTGACACCTTACGAGTATGCGGAAATGCTGCAAGGATGGAAAATGCTTGCAAGACCTCCAAGAATTTGCTGCTCTCGTCTTCGGGAAAAGCCTAAGCTGCAAAGCCGCCAAGTCAACCTGTGACCATACGTGGCTCTGTATCAAGAGCAAGATGAAGGTGAAGAAATTTCCACGCATCAAAAGTCAGATTGTTCTCTCCAGGGACACAGCTCCGGGGGGTGGGACAGCGGCAGGATTGGGGAGGATCTGTCAAGTCAAGGTTGGAGCAACCAGCTCCAACTGGTTGGAGAAAGAAGGTGACATCTTCACCTTAACATGCCAGTGAGGTTAGGTATAAAAGGTTTTTTTTTAAAAAAAAAAAGGAGGAGTAAAAGAGAAGGTTTTTCTCTGCACATTTTCATGGAACGCTGTGTCCAGGAAAGACCTTTCAAGCATCTCATCTTGATGAAAGCTGACACATTTGCATGGACAACAATGTCCAGGAGAGACTTTTTTTTGACGAGCATCTCAACTTGGGGACTGTGGGTGAAGGTGTCAACATGAGGATAGTAGGATTTTAGCAGCACTTTAATTTTTAGTGGTATTTAGCAGTAATAGCTAAAGGATCCAGCTTTTTCCCAGGACTGATGAAATCCTTTGGTTTCTCCTCTTTTAGCAATTTGGTGATCATTGTCTTCTCAGATGGTCTCCCAGCAATGTTTCACCAAAGTGAGGGGTTTTGGGGGACAGAATTATGGATGTCCTTGGCTCGTGGAGTTGGCAGCTCTGTCTCCTGGGATCAACAGGGTTTAGCCCAGCACAGCCCAGACCCTGGGGAAACGGTTCCTGCTCCCCCTCCACGCGCATCCTTACCCTGCAAAAGGACCATCTTCAGATCAGCTGCTGTTTTAGCATCGTGTAACAGTGACAAATTTAGTATTTTTGAGGGCTTTTAACGCACCCTTGAGCTGCTGGCGAGATTTTCACAAGACAAGATGGTCTGAGGGCAGTATCAGAGAAATGACGACCAAACTGTTTAGCAATAATTTCATAATTACTGCTGGAAAACAGCCAAATTTAACCTGGAGTAGGGCACTATCTATCACATCATCATCATCATCATCATCATCATCATAATCATTATCATTATTATTAATTGTTACTGTTACTATTGCTATTACTATTATTGCATGTGCGGGTTGAACAACAATGCTAAGTTACAGCCCATTTTCCTCCCCATGGTAAACACATGCTTCAAATATTGTAGCTCGAAATCCACTTTCCCTGGATCCCAACCAACTCTTGCAGCCGAAATGAGGAGAATTGCAGCAAGAGACCTCGCACCTCTATGTTTAGATAAGCGCATCTGCTCGGGCTTAAATTCAGGCTTTTTGGGTGCTTTTCAGACCCGTTCTGCCTGCAAAAGTGTTGCAAAAATGGGACATTAATTTATTATATCATGCTTTTAGCTTGGGAGACCTCACTTGCATTTCCATGGAGTTACATGTGCACTGTCCCACCCTTTCTTTATTTGAGGTGAAACATTTAAAAAATGAGAAAAAGCCTAGAATTATATCTAATATATATATCCTAATAATATATATATATATCTCCTAATAATAGGAAAAGACCTAGAATTAAATCTCTGCTGTTAACGAGGAAATACTGAGTGTTTATTGGCCTCTTTGAGGAAAAAAGCAAAGAAAAAAACCTGCGTTTTTTTTGGTCTTCCCGCATGCCTTGAACCCGCAGGATTCACCCCTGCAGGATCCATCAGATGGAGATGGAATAGCTGCAATGAAAATACCAAGTGAGGAATTTTCCCAGAAATTTCAAAAAAATTGATGGATAAACAGGCAAAATTTTGCCCCTTTTTTTTTATTAATGCATTTTGTGATTTCTCTTCGGTTCTGTCTCATTGCACCAGGCGCTGCTTAATTCACATGCATCGGTTTTAAAAGTGTTTTTTTTAAGCAGCTGATGCTTTTGAGATTTTTTTTTCTGCACAATACGTTATTCCCATTTGTTACAGACTGAGTAATTACTTGTGGCGACTATATGCAATAAAAATTTATTGTTGGTTAATGAACCTATTCTGGCGCTGCCCTTAATCACCTGCTTCCACTGAAGCACAGTGGAAAATGCTTCAGTAGCTGCCGTTTCCTGTTATTTTAGGTTTTTCCCAGCCTTTGCACATCAATGTGAGGGGAAAAAAAAACTGCTTTAGGTGGGTGAAGTGTGAGGGGTTGACAGACAAAACTCTTCTCCCACCCAACCTGGAGCATCTTTTAGCATTGCTGAGTGCCTCAAGCATCCAAAAAGCAGATTATTTTTTTAAAGACTACCTGCTATTTGTTAAAGATGCTCTCCGAAAAGCAAGATTTGGGTAAGTTGCAATGATATTTTCCAGGCTTTCTTAGTGGCTTTGTGAGATGTGGTCTAGGACATTGCCGCGGTCTTCAAATCATTGGCCGGGGTTGCGATAGCTGTTTGCATCAAAGCTGTCTTGGAAGCTTTTCTGCTTCCTGCAGAGCTGAGAAGCCCCCCTGGATCCAGCTGGTCTGGGGATTTATTAAATAAAAACCTAAAGAATGAAAGAACTAAAAAACTAAAAAAATATAAAAACCTAAAGAACTAAAATCCTAAAAAAATGTAAAAAGCTACAAAACTCTAAAGAACTAAAAAAACCCCTCCAAAAAATAAATTAAATCTTTAATACTTAACAGGCAAAGCAATTTCTTTTTAAAGGAAGCGAATGTGCATCCAGAACTGTCTTAGTATCTGGTACCCCCCTGCGGCTAGTTCTGTTACTGCTTTCAATTAGAGCCTGAAGGTTTTTTTGTTTTAAATTTTAAAATTACATCTGCTTTCTTTTGCGTGTCTGGCAGGCCGGATTTGGGCAGGACCGATGAGCATAGATGACGATGAAAGGAAAAGCTTTTTCAATTTACCCCCAAGCCCTGGAAAATTATATGGGTGAGGGGATTAAAAAAAAAAAAGACCAAAATTGGGAAAAAATTTAATAAATTATGAATATTCTCATTATTTGACCCAAAAGGGGATCCATGTGACGCCAGCTGGGCTGGCTGCCCCCGAAACTCCCCTGCGTCCTCCTCTTCCTTCCTCAGGGAGAGGTTTTCCTCTTTGCTCACTGCCAGGAATCAAAACGTCGGCAGAAAATAGCGCGAGCACTTCAGGCAGAGGTGCTGGAGCAGCGTCTTGTATTCCCTGCAACCCACAGGTGATTTATTTTAATTTTTTTAAATTATTGTCTTTTTTTTTTTTTAAGGCTGGCAACAGCACTTTATATGGTCTTGGAACCAGACTGGCAGGTCATGACAGGGCGGTGCCCCAGTGGCAGCATCCCCCCCATCCAGGCATCCTGGTAAGTCACTTGGTTTAATTTTTCCTTAAATAAATTTCCTTTTATTACAAAAAAAAACAAACCACAAAACTTCATGCTTAAAGGTGAGGATGATAAATGGAGCAAAGCATCCTTATAGGAAGGGATCAAATTGGCTGCTTGGCATGAAAGGTTAGGTGGTGAAAAAGAGATCCCACCTTAGAGCTCTGAGCATGTTTGTCCCTATATTTCTTATAAGCAGGGGGAAGAAAAAAAAAAAGAGGGACAAAAGACAGGATTTAGGGAAGAGGAGAAACTCCCGAGTATCACAAAAGCCTTGGGCCAGCTGGGGATGGAAGGAAAAACCTCCCCGTTGGGTTTGGGGCTTGGCTGCAGTGGCATCGCAGGGAATTTTTCCAGCTTTTCTGCCAAAAATATCTTTTTTTTTTTTTTACATAAACGTGTTATTTTTCTTCCTCTCTTTCTGCACGAGAGATGAACACGGTTGTATCGCAGCTGCCTTCATGGCAGCATCTCCCGCAACCCAGGAGCACCCATGGGTGGGCACGCATGAGTTTGCACACAATGCCACCCCCCCGCCCGGTACCTGCTCGAAGGGTGCGAGAGGCTGCTCGGTGCGGAATTTTCCACTCAACCACCCCCAACTCTTCTCTATTTCCTCTCTTTAGTTTCCTAAAAAAAGGAGTTTAGACTTAAAGAAGGCGTTAGGTGTGAGGAGGGGGTGGAGGAGGTTGGCAGTAAGAAAGAGGGGGAAGCCTGGCACATGAAAACAAGGGTCAGGCACGATAAAAATTAACAAGAAAAATCAATCCCAGGGCTACAGGAAAGGGTGTTGCCCAAGTACGACACTGAATTTTGCCAAATTCTGGTCTGTGCTGCTGAGTCATAGTGACTATGCCTGTCCCCACCCATGTGCCCATCACCGGTGGGTCCATGAATGGGTGAAAAACTGACACATCCTCACTGTACATGCCATTATAAAAAAAAAATGTATGGGGCCCAAAAAGGAGGAAAAATAACCCCAAACTTCTTTTCTTCCCTTTTTTTTTTTTTTCTGCTGGAGGAATTTTTTTTTAGTAATTCTGATGGGGGAAGTTGGTTTCAAACTGGGACTTTGCCTTCGTGCCAGCTGCAAAAAGAAATACAGATTTTTTTTTCCTTCCCCACCCGAGTTAAACAGCTTCATCCTTGCGTGGGACAAATTAATTCTGCAATTAATTCCCCCATAGGATGCTCAGCCTTCATCCCTCCTCCTCCTCGCATCCCCAAATGATGCTCATTAGCCATGACGCTGTTTATATAAATATATAAAATTATTTACCCCCCCCGAAATAAATCCCATTTACCCACATAGTGTTTCCAGCAAAACCCCCACCTTTTTTGGCAGAAAAAAAATAATCACACCAGACAGGTAATAGGAAAAACCATTTATAAAGATGACGCAAGAATAAATAATGTAGTAGCAAAAGCAAAAGAGAATAAATCAACAAATAAATAACTGTTAATCTCCATACCACATATATAGAGAAAAAAACCCTTCAGTTTGAGCACCAATTTTTTTTTTCCCCCCGTATTTTTCCTATGTAAACAGAGACAAAAAGCAGAATATCTCTCTTCTATAAATACTGCTTGGCATAAAGTAACTACCCATCCCAAATTTCAAGTGAAGGAAAAACTGAGCAGCTGAAAATGATCCTAAAATAGAAAAAAATAAATAACTGGCATAAAATATTTTTCTAAAAGTTATAAATATATATATAATCTAACCTCTTTTAGCTAATATAAAGTGTTCTTATGGCTGGGGAAGACTCAGTGCAAGGAAAATCTTCCCCTCCTCTCCTGCTACATTTCCCACCCCCACTCCCCCCTTATTTGCAAAACCCAGATTTGGCTAAAGAAATTGGGTTTAAAAAGTCCTTTTTTGGTTAAACAGAGGAAGACAGCAACTGTGAAGCCGGGCTGCAGGTCGAGGCTTTGCCCTGGCTGAGGCTCGTGCTCTGAGAATTCCAATTTTCTTCTCCTTTCTGGATGCAACGGCAAACGCAGTTCAGACCCTGCCGGAAATCCCAGGAGCCGCAGGTGTACCTGAAGCCGAAACTGAAGACGATGGTGCCGACAATGATCATCCCAACAGCAAAGATGAGATAGGGCCAAGCAAGCCAACCTGCAATTAAAAAAAAATAATTAGCGCTGCGGCGGCAAGGAGCAGCAGGGAGGATGGGATGTTCCTGCACCACAGTTGCAGTCACCGGCGGATTTTGCAGGCTCAGGAGACGTCGCATGGGTCAGGAGCGGAGACGGCGTCGGCTCTGCAGGAAGAAAAAGAGGACAAATAGGTTAATATTAATTTTGTCCCCCAAATCCCCCCTTTTTCTTGTTTTTACCCCACGCGGCGCAAAAAAGCGTTTTGCCGTGCTGCGGTTTTGGGACAGTTTGTGCAATTCAGAAAGGGCGCGGGTGCAAAGGCAGGGGAAAAACATGGGGAAAGGCGCATGCGAGGATGCAGGGAAAGGGGTTTGCAAAGATGCACTTTCTGTGTGCGCACGATTGCTGCTGTGTGCAAAGACGCAAGGGAAAGGTGCGAGGAAAGATGCACTTTGTGCCCACGCGATTGCTGCTGAACGCAAAGACGGAGCGAAAGGTGCAAGGAAACATGCGCTTTCTGTGCGGGTGATTGCTGCTGAATCCAAAGACGCAGGGGAAGGGGTTCGCAAAGACGCGCTTTCTGTGCACGCACAGTTGCTGCCGCGTGCGAGGACGCACGCAAAGACGCACGCAAAGACGCGTGGTGAGAAACTCGGCCAAGAAAGCAGCCCAGGACTCATAGGGAAGCAGCGGTGGATTTTGGGGTGCGCGGGCCGGCTGCTCCCCGCACCGTGCAGGATGATGTGCACCAGGCAGGCGTTGTCCAAGCTGCCCTGGGCTCGGTAGGTTCCAGCCGAAGCTTTGCTGAGCTCCAGTTTCCCGTCCCGCCATCTGACGCCAGCCACGGCGCTGCTGGTTTTGTGGCAGCGGCTCTTCAGGCAGACGGCAAAGTCCTCCCACCTCGTCCCGTTGCATTTTTGCAGGTGAAACGTTTTTTCGGTGAAGTTGATGGGGATGGCAACCTGATTGTCCTGGCGAATGTTGGCGGTGATGGTGGGACACGGCTCAGCTGGAGGGAGAAGAAGTTGGAAAGCCGTAAATTCACTTGGGAGAGGTGAGGAAGGTACGGCGGGGGGGGGGGTTGCAATAAAATTGGGGGGGGTTGCAAAAAGATATGGAGGGTTGCAAAAAAATAGGGTCATCGCAAAAAAATAAGGAGTGTTGCAAAAAAATAGGGGGGTTGCAAAAAATAAGGAGGGTTGGAAAAAGATATGGCGGGGTTGCAAAGAAAAACTAGAGGGGGTTGCAAAAAAACCGGGGGGGTGTAGTTTTTTAGGCTGGTTTCGAGGATTCCCAAGAAGGTAAACACGCACACACTGAGTATAAGGGAAAAAGCAAGCATTTTATTAACTACACACATGCGTTACGCTAAGGGTATCTTACAAAGCTAAAAAAAAAAAAAAACTATTAACATACTGACCCAAGGACTGTGAGGAAGATGAACCATCTGTACATTCTTGTGCCGTCTTGCGCCACGAGCTCAGCCCAGCAGTCGGCAGGTGCCAGCTTTATGTGGGCATCCCCACGGAGGCAACGGTGACCTTGCTGTACACCGACCCACTGCTCTTCGGAAAACTCCAGTATTTTATACATTTGCCAAGGAATGGATGTCGATGCTCGCAGCCAATGAGTGCCAAAACACGCCTCGATTGCAACATATGAAGCCTAGGCCACACGCGCCCACTGGCCAGGCGCGCTGTACATGCCATAACCATCCTTTCTGTTGGTTCATGGGCTTTGTGCACGCGGCAAATTACCACAATCCATCGGTCCCATCCACTATGCTCTAACCAACAGCAAGACTTTTGCAAGGTAAGCAAAATTATGTGCGGTGCCTTGTATTCCTCCATTATTGCATGTACCATCTCCCCAAACATTGCTGAACCTCCTTAGCCCCATGGTCAGCATTTTAAATAACAGATAATAAACTACCTGTTGCCTGTGCTGACCGCATTTTTTAGTTATCTACTTCTTACTCAGTGTTCATCCACAGACCAAAATTCCATCTTTTAACCCTTCCGTACACAGCTGGAAAGAAAATAGGGGGTTGCAAAAAATAAGGGGGTTTGCAAAAATATTGGGGTTTGCAAGAAACGGGGCTTATAGGAAACGGGGGGGGTTGCAAAAAGATGGGGGGTTGGCATAAAGTAGGTTTGGGTTCAAAAAATAGGTGGGTTTGCAAAAGAAAAAAAAGGGGGGGGGGCGAAAGAAAAACAGACCAGACGGCACCCCTTCCCCCAAATATTGGGGTTTTCAAAACATAAGGGGCGGCGAAAAAATAGGGGGGTAAAAAAAACGGGGAGGGGTGTTAAAAAACGAGGGGGTGTGTGTGAAAAAAATGATGGCGGGATCAAGAACTGTGGAGGTTTGCAAAAAATGGGGGTGCCCCCCCCCCCGCCCGGAGGAAGCAGGGGAGAGGTGGGAAAGAATTAACCCCCCCAAAATGGTGCTTTGGGAGAGCAAAGAGCCGCGGGGGGGGCGGCGCAGGGCAGCTGAAGCAGGGAGAAAGCCGAGATATTCCGCGGGGGGGGGCGGGGAAGAAGCGAAGTTTCATTCAAGTTTTCAAGTGCCCCCCCCCGCACCCCTTCCCCGCTCACCTGCCGGATCGGGGGAGGTCGGGGGCAGGGGCAGCGTCAGCGCCGCCAGCAGCGCCCAAAGGGGCCCCATGGAGCTGGGGGGGGCCATGGGGGGAGCCGGGGGGGGGCCGAGCCGACCGGAGCGTGACGGAGCGCGACTGGCGCGACGAGGGGCGGCGGGGAACAAGTACGCGCCAGCTCCAGGCCCCGCCCATTTCCCCGCCCAGTAGGAGGGCCCCGTCCATCTTTCCCCGCCCAGTGGGCGGGGCCCGGGACGGTGCTCTGCTGCTCCAGAGGGGTGAGCGGGCGGGGAGGTGTGTGGCCATAGGGGCTGTATGACGTCTGTACGTGTGTGTGACGTATATATGTACGTGTAGAGCATCGAGAGAGTGTGTGCGGGGAGATAGCAGATATGCTATTCTACATACTGGATGTAGTGGATACATAGTCTATAATGTGGATAGTGGATAGTGTATAAAGGATATGTAGTGCGTATATGTGCACTAAAGTCTATATACGACACTAATAGGATACTATGTGTAAGTGTCCATGTATATAAAAAAATATATATACCATATACCACATAAATAGTGTGTGTATATATAATATATACTATATATAGTGAGTATATATATACTAAAGTCTGTGTATGACACTAATAGTATACAATATGTGTCTATATATACAAAAATATATATACATATATAATACATCAATAGTGTGTGTATATCTATTATATCTACTGTATATATAGTTTATAGTGTGTATATACATAGTATATAGTATATGTATATCTATAGTAGTATATACATACACCACGTATACTATATGTAGTATGTATATATACACTGCACTACAGGTACTATTCTCATATATGTCATATGTTGTCTCTATCTCAGCCGAAACCAGGACAACTACACTAATAGTATACTATAGGTATTATATATAGTGGTAGTGTGGGTGTATATATACAGAGAGACACTATGTATGTGTGTATACATAGACACTAACACATATAGTATACTATTTGTATAGTATATATAATATAATACAGCATTAGTGTACTATATATACTCTACTAGTACTAGTACTAGTAGAGTATATATACCATATGGTATGTATATTATGTGGTAAATATACTATACCATGCAGTATATATACTACATAGTATATGCACACACACTATATATACTAAATATATACACAGGCTATATATATATACTCTCCATATACACACTATATACTACAGTGTGTATCCATAGTTGACATATAGTGTATATACATTAATATATACAGCCTATCTTGTTCCAGCCCCCCCTTTTTTCCCAGCCCCCCCTTTTTTTAACCCCCCTATTTTTTTGCAACCCCCCTCCCCCAATTTTTTGCACCCTCTGACCCCCATCTCCACCATCCCATCCCCCCACCCCCCCCCCGGAGCCGGGACCCCTTGACCCAAATAAAACCCTTTTCCAAACAAAAAAAAATCGGATTATTTGGTGCCGCCCATCTTCTCTCTCCGACTGGATCCCATGTCCTCCTTCGGGGCTTGCAATGAGGAAAACTGGTCAAAACGGAGCCGGAAAAGCCAATTTGGGGATTTGGGGGGATTTGGGGGGGGGAGTACTTGCCCCAGCTGGTTTGGGCACATGGTGGTTTCCACCTTGCCTGGCATGGGGAGGTGGGTGGGGAAAATGGGGGGAAAAATGGGGGATTTGGGGTGGGGTGGGCTTTTGAGTTTTTTTTTCCTTCATTCTTTTCCAATTTGGGGGGCTTTGGGTTATGGATTTGCAGGATTTGGCCTCAAAATAGAGCTGGGAGGAAGGCGAGGGTGCCCGGGAAGGCCAAGGTGTGACAGGGAATGGGATGGGGACAGTCCCAGCCCTCCCAAAATTACCCCCATGGGGCTGGATATTGCTATTCCTGGGCGGTGGCAGCCCCAAATTTGGGCTTGTTTTGCCCAATTTTGGGGGTTTTGTTTGTTTTGTTTTCCAGATTTTCCTGGGTGGTTTTTTGGGGGTGGGGGGGGGAAACCTGGAGGGGTCTGGAGGAAGACGAAGGGCTGAGGAAGAGCAATGGGACCCTGGCCAAGGTGTGCAGGCAGGAGGCAGGCAGGTGGGGGGGGGGGCAAACCTGGGGGGGGGAATGCTGCGGATTTGCATCGGGTGTTGGGGTGCACGGAGTGGGGGGGGCAGGATATCAGGGTGCTGCTTTGGGGTGCACCGAGGGATGTAAGATGGATATTGGGGCTCTGCATTGGGGTGCTGTGAAGGGTGCAGGGTATTGGGGTGCTATGAAGGGTGCAGGATATTGGGGGGCACCAGAGGGGTGCAGAATATTGGGGTGCACAATATTGGGGCTCTGTATTGGGGTGGAACAAGGGGTGCAGGATATTGGGGTGCAGGATACCGGGGCTCTGCATTGGGGTGGAACAAGGGGTGCAGAATATTGGGGGGCACCAAGGGGTGCAGGATATTGGGGTGCAGGATATTGGGGTGCAGAGAGGGGTGCAGAATATTGGGGCTCTGCATTGGGTTGCAGGATATTGGGGTCCACAATATCAGGGCTCTGCATTGGGATGCCCCAAAGGGTGCAAGGTATCGGGGTGCTGTGAAGGGTGCAGGATATTGGGAGGCACCAGGGGGGTGCAGGATATTGGGACTCCACATTGGGGTACACTAAGGGGGTGCAGGATATTGGGGTGCAGAGAGGGGTGCAGGATATTGGGGTGCACAATACTGGGACTCTGCATTGGGGTGGACCAAGGGGTGCAGGATATCGGGGTGCCCCGAAGGGCTGTAGGATATCGGGGCTCCGCATCGTGCTCCAGCACGTTGCAGCCAGGATGACAGCCCCTTCCTCATCCTTCTCCTCCCCATTTTGGGGTGTTTCTCCCAGCAGCCCCCCCACCCCAGGCAGTCCTGCCTGCTGCTCAGCTGCCTGTGCACGGTGGTAGCATGGATGCTGGCCTTCACCCTCCTCTTCCTCCTCCTCGGCACCCTCCTGGTGGGTGACACCGGCTGGGGGGGTCCCCCAGCCCCGAGCCCCCTGCCCCAACGGTTGGGTGGGCTTCGGTCGATGCTGCTACGTCGCTTCCAAGGCCGAAGGCAACTGGTCGGCAAGCCGGGACCGCTGCCAGACCCTGGGGGGGCCACCTCGGCTGGCATCGACTCCACGGTGGAGCTGGTGAGGGGAGTGGGGGTGTCTTGGGGTGATTTGGGTTTTTTGGGGGGAGGGAAAACCCCCTCATCATCCCATTTTTGCTTCCCGTAGGACTTTCTGCACCGCTACAAAGGGCTCACGGCGCATTGGCTCGGCATCCACCACAACGGCACCGTCTGGATGCAGCCAAGCAGTGCTGGGCGTAACACCTCCAGGTGAGATTGGATGGTGGGGGTGGGAAGGGGGAAATTTTGGGATGGAGGATGGATAAAACCTCCCCCGATCCCACCTTTTACCCCCCTCCCCGTGCAGGTGGCCCATCCACAGGGAGAGCGTCTGCGCTTATTCGAACGAGGAGAAGGGGCTGAGCAGCTCCCGCTGCAGCACTGAGGCCGCATCCTGCACTGGCAAATAACCCACATGGGGGGGGTCCTGATGTTGAATAACCCACATGGCGGGGGGGGTCCTGGTGTTGCCACCCGCCCGCCACAACCTGGGGATGCTCAGCCGCTTCCTGATGCCTTTTTTGCTCAAAGCTTGAAATAAAATGTTGGAAATGGGTTTGGAAATTAAAAAATTAAGGATGTTTTGGTGCTGGGGGGGGGGGGGGGAATCAGGTTTTCTTCCAAATAAGCCTGCCAAGGCTGCTGCCTCCAAGGGTGACATTGAATTTGCTGGTGGGTTTTGGCTTGCGGTGGTTTCTTTTTTGGCAGAGGTTTTCTCCCACCTCCGCACAATGGCAGCTGGGGGGAGAGGCGGGACGTGGGATAGGGTTGGAAAAATATTTTGGTTGCTTGGATTTAATGTAAACATGAGTTGCTGGGTTTGGGATCCCATGTGGGAAAGCCCTGCGGAGGGGTTCTTGGGGGTCCCAGGGGACCAAGGAGGTGTTGCAAGGCCAGGGCAGCCTTTGGGGTCCCAGGTGGGGCAGCTCTTGGGGGGGTCTTGGGGGGTTTGGGGGACCAAAGAAGCTGTGGGGGACCAGGGCAGCCTTTGAGATCCCATGTGGGGCAGCTCGGGGGGGTCTTTGTGGGACTGGGGCAGCTTGGTGGTGGGTCAAATGCAGATGCCGCCTCCTTCTTATAGCAAAAAAAAAAAAAAGTGTTTATTATATTCTGAGCACATTTATAATCAATTGCACATTAATTACTCAGAAATACATCCTGAGCATGGAGAACAGCAGAAGAAAGGGGGGGGGGGGGAAGCGAGCACGAGCACATCCTTGTGATGACAAAATCGGTTTTAAACTGAGGTAGCGAGCAGCTGGTATTAACACAAAGCCTGCAAAAATCAAGATTTTTAATTTGGGTTGGAAGCCCGGCTAGTGATGGGCATTGAGGTCAGTAAAAGAAACCTTCAGAGGGGGCTGAGTTTGGGAGGAAGCCCCAAGTTTTCGCCTCAAAACCAGCTAAGTGAAGCCTACCTCCCGCCAATGAGCTTTGGATGAATTTAACAACAGTGGCTTTTAGATGAGATGAGCCACGCCAAGCTCAGACCCAAAAGCCCCTGGATATAACCCAAAATGGAGACATCTAAGATGGAGGTAGGACCATGAGCTGAGGTGGAAATGACTCCAAGACCTGGAAAATAAGAGTTGAGGAGCACCAAGGAGTGTTTCCAACCACCGTGGAGCAACCAGCTTTGGGGGGACCCTGCCAACGCATCAACCCTTCGGGGACAGTTTGATGGTGGAGAGGAGCACGCAGAAGTAGGGGAATACCTTTTCTCCGCTGAAGGAAGCCACGGGGAAGGTGAAGATGCGTTGGCGGCTGCCAACAGCATAGAAGGAGACCTGTCCCACCTCATAGTCCAGGTAGACCCCTATCTCCCCGTTGAGGAGTGGGACGGAGGTGTTGGAAGGAGCTGTGAGGGCCACACAGAGCTCATCGTACTTCTGCAAGCCCCAAATCTCAGTATTAGGCTTGAAGAGGATCCGGCCTTTCCTCTGAACCGACTCACGGGCCACCCCAACAGCCCAGAAGCGCCCGTTCGCTTCCACCTCCCAGTAGTGACGGCCCGAGGTGAAGCCCTCGCTGCCCAACATGCACGGATCCGTGTCGAACTGGCCCGGACCCTCAGGCCACCGGCATCCAGGTCTACCCCAGCTGGCCTCTTTGAGGTCCTCAGAGAGGATCACCTCGGGACCCGCCGTGGCCGGATCCAGGGTCACGTCCACTGGTGAGCAAACGAGAGAAGGAATCAGAAGCCAAACTTAAGCTTAGAGGACGCACACCCCCAAAATCCCCGTCACTGGTTACTTTTCAAGGAGAAAGGGAGAGGAGTGGTGAGGTTGGAGATGGAAGAGCGAACAGATGGAGGTTGGAGCTGAAGGATCTCCAGGCCAGGTTGGACATGGAGGAGCCAAGAGATGGAGGCTGGAGATGGAGGACCCAGGGAGATAGAAGGTGGAGCTGGAGGATGTCCAACTCCAATGGACATCGCACTTGATGCAGCCCAGAAAACATCATGAATTGGTACTTTGCTCCTCTCTGGCCACCTCTGGTTACCTTCAAACTGTTTTGCCGTGTGGTAGTCCAGGGCAAGATCCCATGTGCACGGCCGTGGTTTGAGGAAGAAGGCCATCGCACCTGCAACGTCCTCCCGGCTAGAGGCGCAGAAAGGGAAAGAAAGAATAGAATAAAATTATTATCCTACAAATGAGCACATCTCAGCTTTTCACCCCTTTTTATGAAAATGGGTCAGAAAAATGGGTTCAACCACTGCATTTAATCAAAATACCTGAAAGAAAATGCCATTTTTTCTCCAGCAGCTGCAAAGAAGCTTGGTTCATTTATGGGAAGACCCATGGAGATGGATTAAACCTATTAATTCCATGATGACTATGAAGGGAACATGAGGAGCACGTTGGGATGGACCCATCCACCTTGTAGATATGATTATACCTCAAAATCCCCATTCCTTGTGCCGGCTCAGGGATGAATCCATCTTAAATCCATCCCTGCCTCCACCATTCACTTTCTTGGGCAATCAAATCTGACAAGGTTTACTTGAGTGAGAAAAATCCTTAAAATTGAGATACGCCAAGTCCAACTCTTTTGCGCCCAGAGAAATCCTGCGATAAGTGGAGAAATTTGCCGCTGGCCCTGGGGGAAATGTGCATGGGAGAGATAAGGGCTGGCGTCAAAGGGCCTCGAATCCATCCTCTGAAACTGAGCATGGGACTTTGAGTGCAAACAAGCGGTTGCCTGCAGTAAAGGGCACTGGAAATGAGTAATAAAGCCTCCAAATGGTTGAATAAACCATGCTGCGATGCTCAAAAATAAACAGGTTGCTTCTTTTCCACATGCTTTCCCCAGCAAAACTGCAGAGAGGGGAGCTAAAGCAGCAGGTGGATGAGTAAAAGTGGCAAAATGTGGGAAAATCAGCCTTAAATTAAGGTATAAGCAGGAACTGTGCTGTTTCTCACCCAAATTTCCCCAGCTGGATCATTACAGGTAGACAAGAAGCAAATAATAACCATGACCAACCACTGCAAAGCACCTTTAAATCCGAAACAAAGATCCTGAGGGCAAAGCAAGGATAAATCCACTTTCCTTCTCTTGTTGATGGGATGGGGAGAGTGCTCAAAATCCCCTTTTCCCCCAAAAAAAGACAGCAGGGTGATGTAACCCACCCAGCAGCACTGGGATTTTCCCCTCTCTCGAACCTTTCGGGGTTTTCCTTGGTGGCACTGGTGCTGTTTTGGAGTTCCTCTGGCTGCTTTTCCTCCACCGGCTTCTCCGCTTGGCTTTTTTCCTCGCTTGGGTATTTTTTTCCCCTTCTCTCTGGCACAGGCTCAGTGAAAGCTCAGACCCGTCTCTGCCTCCACCAGCTTTTATCAGCCGGGGAGGGAGGTGACCTCCAATCTCACGCCTGCAGACGGGACCACGACACACTTAGACGCCTCCTGCGCCCTCCGATTGCACCTTTTTTTCCCCCATTTCAGGGCCATTTACTTTCTCAACGTAGGCATCGGGGAGGAAGGAGAGAAAAAAAAAAGGCGCTGCAAAAAATGGGCATTATCGCACCCCAAGGAAGAAATTGGTTAAATTTTTGCCCCCCCAAGTCCCCGAATCTGGCTGCAGCCCCTTCCACACAACGGAGCCGAGCAAGGCAAAGCAGAGACAAGGATGGGAGCAGCTTCCGGGTGAGGGATGAGATGGCAAAGCCTGGAAATGAGACAACCTGGGGGAGATAAAAGATGTTTAAAGCCAACTGTGGGTGAGGAAATTTGCTTTTCCCACCCCGGAAGGTCGTGCCGGGAGCCGAGCGCGGGAACACCCAGGGGCGGTTCAAGGGAAGGCGGCTTCGCCCCGTGCCACCACCAACCTCCAGTGCCGACGTCTTCTTGCTGGGAGGGAATCACGGCTGCAGCAGCAGCGCAAAACCTCCATGCAGAGACCAGCCACGACATTGCCACCGTCATCTCCCGGTACTGAAGAGGTGAAAACCCCTCAGGGCCAAGCGGGTGCCAGCAGAGATGGACGAGCAGCCACAGGCTGAGGCCACGAAGCTTTCTGGGGGACCCACCGAGACCTGCGAGGTGAGATCGTCTTCCTATGACCCATCAGGCCTCTTCCCCCCACCCCAAAAATGGTGCAAAGTGAAAATA
Source organism: Necrosyrtes monachus (assembly GCA_037953605.1). NCBI lineage: Eukaryota > Metazoa > Chordata > Aves > Accipitriformes > Accipitridae > Necrosyrtes > Necrosyrtes monachus. The sequence continues at coordinate 822,253 of JAZGTQ010000603.1, read as the reverse complement.
TTTTAATTTCTTGGTGGGAAAGCAAAGATACGGTGCCTGGTCCTGCTCGTGGGAGAAACTCGTAGTGAGTTGATTCCCACTTTCAAGGGAAGGCAGAAAGGTGGCTTTTGGGGGGGGGGATTATTTGTTTTCCTCCCCCCCCAAATTTAAGATTTTAAAGGTGGGATTATGCAAACGAGCCAGGCTGATTGCTTCAAATTATTACTTTTTTGGGGTGCATTCAGGAGAAAATCCAGTCTCACCTGCGATCCCTAAGGAAGGTGTTGGCAGAGTTTCTGGACTGGAGAACGAGCGAAGAGAAGCGACACCGGGACTACCTGGTAAGGGTCCCCTTGGCCTTTTGGCAGCCCAAAGAGGTCTGTGGGTATTTCCCCCTCCCCAATCCCTCCAGCAGAAACATGTGGGATCATCTCTCCAATGCATCCCAGCGCCCTGCAAAGCCCCAAACCTGGTTGGAGCCGCCAGCACGGATCCCAGGCAGGTTTGGCGAGTGCTGCCTCCATATGCAGCTGCTTATTATCCCTGCTTTAAAGCGCTTTATTTTCATGGCGCTGCTCGTTTTCATCCCAGATCAAGTCCTAAAGGGACATTCATTAACGTGGAATTAACCCTCCCCCCTGCTTCCCAGGGCCCTGGTTGATTTTGGACCAACTATAAAGAGTGAATGGCAATGGGGAAGGGAAAAGGAGAAGGAAAAGCATCGGATGGACTGCTTAATTACCCTCCAGTCATTAATTAACCACATCCCCGGCGTTACAGCCCCCCTGGCTCCAGCCAAAGCACTTTGCCCTTTAGCTTGAAAGGGAAAAATTCCGTTCTGGGGGTTGCACGTGGTCTCACATGGTTTGGGGTTTTTTTTCTCCTCCAGGAGACAAGCGAAGCCGAGCGGCACCGCATCGGGGCCGAGTTCGAGCGGCTGCACCGGTTCTTGGCGGAGAAGGAGCGTGCGGTGCTGGGGCGGCTGGCGGAGCTGGACGCCGCCTTCGAAGAAGCCCAAGCAGAAAAATCTTTGCGGGTGGCCGAGGGGATTATGCGGCTCCACGGGCTCATCGGGCAGCTGGAGGTCAAGCGCACACCCCAGGTGAGACCCCTCCTTACCAAAAAGCCCCCCAGAAGTGCTGCCCATGGGGTCCTGAACCCCCTTTTTCTCCTTTTTCCCCTCCTTTTAGGATATCAGGAGCATCCTAAGCAGGTACGTGGTGTCTGGTCGCTTCCCGCTCTGTGTCACCCTGACTGTGGAGGGGCTGGGCTGGGGTTAAACATCCCTCCTGTGACATCCCTCCCCATTGTTTCTCTTCTCAGCTGGAGCGAGATGAGGCTTCACCTCCCCTCCGAGCTCCCCGCCGAGCTGGAAAAGAGCCTGAGCTCCTGCCGCCGCCAACGGGACGCTCTCTGGGAGGCCCTGAAGGAATTCAGAGGTATTTTGGGAGGAATTCTGTTCTTTTGGGAAGGATCCAGGGGTATTTTTTGAAAATTCAGAGGTATTTGGGGAGGAATACTCTTATTTTGGGAGGGATTCAGGGGGACTTTGGGAGAATTCCAAGGCATTTCGGGAGGAAAAGGCAGTTGTTCAAGGGAAGGCCGCAGCAGACACAGCACCACGCTCACCTTCTCCCTCTCCTTCCAGACATGGGGCAACCCGAAACGAAGCCAGGAAGGGGGAGATGTCCCAGCGCAGAAGAAAAGGGTGAGGCAGGTTTTCTGGGTTTTGTCTCTTTTTTCCTTCCCCTAGAGCAGCCTCAGCCTCCCCTGCTGACCCTCTTGCCTTTCCCCGCAGGGAAGCCGCCTCGGGAGCCTGGCGCAGTTCCTCTCCCGCAGCTTTTGGCAGACAGAAAGAGCGTGCGGTGGGATGAAGAGGAGCGGGACGAGGCTGAAGAGCCCCGGCGAGGCCAAGGGCTGGCCAATGGCGGCGAGCGGGCCACCCCAGGGAGATGCAGGACACGGACGTGCTAGCCGGATTCTGCCAGAGGCTGCTTTTCCCTCCGGATACCTGGGTACTGCCTGCACACCCAAACCACAAGTTCTCTCCCAGCCGAGCTCCTCTCCCAGCTTGGATCCTGCCGGAGAAGCCGCAAAAGCCTCCGCTCTGCCCCAAACTTGCCTTCACCAATGCTGCCCCTTCCATTAGCGACCGCTCTCGGGGTGCTCAAATGTTGCTGCTCGCCGTTAAGGTAATGAAACGAAAAAAAAAAAAAGTTAACTGTAAGGTGTTGATTGCTTCTGCGGAGCCAGAAGCGGGGGAAGGCAGCGGCGGGACACGGGGTCCGTCGGTGCGGAGAGGCGGACCTGGTTGAAAACCGCGCCGCCGGACTTTCATCGGCGCCTGCCGGGCACGGCGGACCTGACAGGGAACACCCCCCCCCCCCCGATCACTGGAAGCGCTTTCCCGGCTCCTGTCCCGCGGGGATGAGCCGCACTTGGGGCGCATCCACCCGCGCCGCACCCGCCCCCGGTGGCGGCTTCTTCAAGGACACGAAGCCCCTCCCGCCCCGGCGCAGCTCTTGGTCAACTCCTAGCAGCAGCAGCCGGCCCTGGGCGCAGCCCTCTCCCGTCGTAGCTTTTACCGCCGCCCCTTCCGTAACGCGGGGCAGCTCCTTCACTGCCGCCTCGCTTCGCCCTCGGCGTAACCCCTTTATTGCCGCCTCTCCGGTCCCTCGGTGCAGCTCTTTCAGCAACTCCCGAGGCAGCGGCCACCCCTCCCGTGCAACCCCTTCATCGCCGCCTCGCCCGTCCCTCGGCGCAGCTTTTACTGCCGCCTCGCCCTCCCTTTCTCCCCCCCGCCCGCCGCAGCACTTTTATTCACGCCTCCCCCTTCCCCGCTCGGCGCAGTTTTTAATGCCGCCTCGCCTCGCCCGTCCCTCGGTTGCAGCCCTGTGACACGAGGCGGCGGCCACCCCTCGGTTGCAGCTCTTTTCTCGCCGCCTCGCCCCAGGGGTAACGGCTTCCCTCACTCCCCCGCCCCGTGACCAGCTCCTTTGCTGAACCCCCTGGGGTGGCTCTTAAAAGAGCCTTTGGGTTCAACGTTTATCGCTCCATCCACCGCGAGTCTTAAGACTCGCCCTCAGCCGGCGCAGGACCCCCGACTTCCTCCACGCCTCCAGCCGCCGCCTCCTCTGCTGCTGCTGCCGCTGCCTTCGCCTTTCCCCGCGGTCTCCTCGTCTTCAAGCGCTGCGCGGCGGCTTTAACAGCGCGCCTCGGCCCCTTCGTCTTCCCGGCGGGGCGCCTACGGGCTTCACCGACCGCCCTCCCGCGCCGCCCGGTTCCCTCCACTCGCTCCTTACCGACACGGCCGAGGCGGAACGAACCGGCGAGGCCGCTACCCGTCACCCGCCGCAAGAGCCCTTTGCTGAGCAAGGCACCGACCGCCGCCTTCAAACGACCACCGTTCCGCACCACGTCGTAACCCTCGGTGGCGAGCGTCTTCTTAATGAAAGCGAACGAAGCGCCTTTACGGGCCGTGCACGAACAAACAGCGGCGAGAATGAGATCCGACAACGACGGCCACCCGCGCTTCCGCGGCAGCGACATCCCCGCCCTCGACGTGGACGGCTGCGGCTCTCCTCCCTGCTCACCCGACATGGCCGGGCGCGCCGGCTTCGAGGCTCGGCGCCGCCGGCTTCGAGGCTCGGCGCCTCGCCGCCCCTCTCCGCTCCGGCTCCGCTCCTTCTCCCTCCGCCGTCGGCCGCTGACTGCGGGACAGCGCCCCCCGGCGGCCCCTTATATAGCCCCGTGCCGGACGCAACCGAGTCAACCTCCACGTGCCGCTGCTCCCCCGCCCCCTCCCCACCCTTCCCGCCGGCGCCAAAATGAGCTCACACACACACAAACGCACAGAAAAAACCCCGCACCCCACTTCTCCAAGGGAAAACACTGGGTTCATACCCCCACCCCATGGCCCTTCCTATCCCTGCGGCCAGGCCCTAGAGAAACCCTGTTTAATAAAATAAAAATAAAATAAAATAACTCCTCCTAAAATGCGAAAAGTTGCCCCAGAAAGTCAAGCAGGTGCAACACACGCTCGCCCCAAGGTGCTGCAGCTCCGGGACCTGTTTAGGAACGAAAAAAATAAAATGAGGTATGCACGGCGGTTTTTTTTTACATACGTGCAGACAGGTAGCAAAACCGCACAAAAGTGGCAATTTCCGGAAAAATATTCCTTTCTAGTGCAGCCCTGGCTTCTCCTCCTGCCGCTGAAGCCTCTCGCAGGCTGAGATCCCTCTTGGAAAGGGCCAATAACTGCCTGAAACACCTAAGAATTAATGAAGCATGAAGTTTGCCTCCTGTTAATTAAAGCCCTGTTCCAGCCATTTCCTGGAAAAAAACATACTTTAAAAAAAAAAAAAAAGAGGAAAAAAGGTTTTCAGGGGTTTTTTTTTCTGTTTTTGTGCCCAGAGAGCTGCTACTAGAGATTAAATTTGAGGGTTTATTTTGGTTTAGTTCCTCCTGGCTTGTCCCGTCTCGTTGTATCGCGCTTTGCTCCATCGCATCCTCGAGGCCCCTCCACGGCTGTCAATAGCGGGAAAGGGGATCACAAACGCCGCCTCTTATTGGCCGCCGGACGCGCTGAGGCTTCCTATTGGCTGCCCGACATCAACCAATGAGAGTGGATCTTTCCGTTCCGCTCTCCCGCGGAGGAGGTGGGCTCCCCCGCCCACTAGTCCCTCCTCGGATAGGAGCGAATCTGGGTCTATTAAAGGGGTTTTTGTGGGAGTAACAGATGCCCGGTGGGTTTTTGCATCGCTTCTGCCTATTTTTGCCCTCGTTGCAAACCGGGGGGGGGTGGCAGCGCCTCTGGTTTCCCCTGAGGAAGGGGCTGTGATTTTCCTGGGGAAAAGCCGAAGCTGATTAATTTGGGGCTCAGCAACCTGCAGTTTTTACAATTCTGTTTGGGAATATCCAACTTATTTTACTGTTTTATCAGCCTTATTCACAACTATACTGATTCCTGATTAGTCTCTTCTTTTTAAAATTATTTTTATGTGGGCTATATTCTATAAAAGTGCAACTTCCAGCTCAAAGACCCTCGTGCGGTTTGGTTCCCTGAATTAATTTTATTATACAACTTCATTAACATTATTCCCTCCGGGGATGGGCTGCTCTAACACTGCACCCACAGATCCTGCGCCTGCTACTTCTTCGTTTTTCCCCTCTGCTTCTTATTTTTCACATCTGATTTGGGTGCCGAGGTTTAGTGGTGTTTTTTTCTTCCACTTTAAACCCCCCTGCTGGGCTTATTGCCGGCGACACAGCTAATATCCGCATGAGGTCCACGGGACATAGAGGAACTCTGCTCACTCGCTGCATTCCTGCATTAATCCCTGTTTTCTACAGCCACCCTCCAGCCGCAGTTTGCTTCCCCTGGACGCAGCTGGAGTGGTAGAAAACTCACCCTGCAAATAAATCATCTTTCCTAAACCCCTGGCAATCGCTGCCTGCATTCCGTGCTGTTGTTAAATCCTTGCTGGCCTTGTCCCTAGGGGTTATCACTGGGGCAGCGGGAACGTCAGATGAGGTCTCCGTTGCTTTTCCCTGTGAGATTCCGGATGCCAACACCGGCCTCCTGTCCTGTTGCCGTTTCCAGGAAAACCATCACCCGGCCCCTTTGCGTGGGCGTTTCTCTGAGTGTTCACAAGAAACAACCCCGTCACTTCAGCCATGGCTGCGGGACACGCCGTGGAAAATCTTCAGGAGGAAATCACCTGCGCCGTCTGTTTGGATTTCTTCTGCGATCCCGTCATGCTCCTGGGTTGTGGCCACAATTTTTGCCGCCGTTGCCTCGATTGTTGCTCCGCAGATACCGCTGGGGCCGGTTCCTGCCCCCAGTGCCGTTTACCTTTCCCCCGCGATGGCTTCCGTCCCAACCGGCAACTGGCCAACGTGGTGGCGGCCGTCCAGGAGCTGGCAATGCCAGCGGCGGAGGAGCTTTGCCGGCGGCACTGCCAACCCTTCACCCTTTTTTGTCACCGGAATGGGATCCTCCTCTGTGCCGCCTGCGCCGAGAATCATGCCCACCGTGCTGTGCCCCTTGAAGAGGCCGCTCGCGAGTACAGGGTGAGCAAAACCCCAGCTCAAACACCCTCTCCTTGCCTGAGCGATGCTAAAAACCCAATTTCCCTTAAGACTCAACCCCCAAAATATATATTTTCAGATTTGGCAAAGCTTTTCCCCACCTTTCCAGGGGAAAAAAAGCACTGCGAGCGTCCCAAAGTCAAAATTGAGCTGAAATGCTGCAATTTGCCGAGGCTTAAGTATGCAATGGGGTGGGGGACGGTGGCAGTTTGGGGACCAAAATTCTAAATATGGGTGATTCAAAAGCTCCAGCTCTCACCCAGCGCATGCGCCGTGGAGAGTTCCTGCTCTGCTTCTGGGCACGGAGGGGAAATGGGGGTCCCCAAAGGGGGTCCTGGCTGGGGGTGCAAGGACGGGGGGGAAAGGGGGGCTGTGGTGTTTAAGGGGCTGGTGGGGACTTTTTAGGGGAGGTCTTGGAGAGATGAGGTATCCCAGCCTGGCTGGGAGACCTGTAGTGGGCATACATCACTATATATTCATATATCTATATAATGCGTGGGTGTATATATATATATCATAGCTATAAAACCAATTATAATGTGGATAAGTTTGCATATCTGCTTCAGCACAGCCAGAGAGGAGGATGAGGATGGGGCTGCCCACGCTGACCATCTCCAGGGTGCTTCAGGGGTGCCAGCCCCCCTTTATTTCCCCCCTCCAGGAGCCAAAACCCCTTTTCTTGGTTGCAGGAGCAGTTCGAAGCTTCCCTAAAAGCCCTGCAAGAGGAGGACAAGCGACGTGCCAGGCTGGCAGCGGCAGCGGAAGAAATGAGACAGGAGATGCTGGTGGGTGCTCCCACCATCGGGGCGCACCGTGGGGGCCAAACTGCTTCATCCCCTCCACCAGCATCCTCCTCCTCTCCCTTCATCCCCCAGACCCGAGTTGATGCCGAGAAGCAGAAGCTGCTGGCGGTGCTGGAAGGGCTTCGGCGGGTGCTGGGCGAGCAGGAATCGCGGTTCTTGATCCGTCTTGGTCGCCTACGCCGAGGGCTGGAGGAGCAGCGTCGCGGTGAGGCCACTGAGCTGGCCCGGCTCCGGGAATGCCGCACCGAGCTCCAGACCAAGTGCCGACAACCAGACAGTGACCTGCTACGGGTGAGCCAAACCCTTCCCCAAAATCCCTCTGCCTCCCCCCTTTTGGCTTTTATTCCCCAGCAAACAGCCCTGAGCATCTCTCTCCCTTCCTCTCCAGGATGCCCAAATCACCTTGAGCAGGTACCGGGGCCAAAAAGCATCACCAGGAATGGCGTTTTGGGGCCAAAATCCTCCTTTTTGGGGTCTCCTCCTCACCTTGCATCCTCTTCCCCCAGGATTTTTGCTTTTGAGCTAGGGGGGTTGATGGTTAATCTGGAGCTTGGTGGCGATGGGGGAATCTCCCGTCATGTCTTGCAGTAGCTGGAGCTTTTCCCAGGGAAATAAAGTTCTCCCTGTGGTTTTCCAGCATGAGAAAGGGAAATCTGGGGATTTCTCGGCATTAAACACCCTGATTTGCCCCCTCCCCGAGGTGCACGGAGTGGAGGGTGCAGCCATTGCTGCCACTGATGCCAGAGCTGGAAGCGGAGCTTGAGGATTTTGCCCTGAAAACCAACATGCTGGCAGAGGCGGTGACACAGTTTAAAGGTGTTTGGAGGGGGAAAATTGGCAAAGGGGATTTAATACACAGAACGGGAGCCTGGGGCAGGGTTGGGCTGGGCAGAGACCCCCCCCCCCCCCAGGGTTGGCAAAGTTTGGCTGGAAGGTCCAAGCATCGCAAATGCCCCTTTAATATAAAATAATCAGGGATTTATCCCCCTTATAGCAGCCTTAGGGGGTGGGAAGCTGCAGGTGGGAGGTGCAGAGGGCTGCTGGCTGTTAATTAGCACCCAAATTAGGATGCTAATTCAGTGTGGAGGGAGGCAATGACCCACACAAAGTGGGTTTGAGTATCCCACCTCTCCATGCGATGGGGAATTGGGGGGGGATGTGGGACAGCCCCAGGGCCGGATCCAGGGGTACAAATCTCCGGGGTCATCTTCTATTTCCAGACATCTTGGGGTGCTCACTGGAGGAAGACTTGGGGGGATACCGGAGAGGTGAGTTGGAATTCAGGACTGACTTTATGTTCAGTGCCTGGGGCTGATACTCAGATTCAGCATCCAGAGCTGGGGCTCAGCTGCAAAATCTGGAGCTGATGCTCTGGCGCAATACCTGGGACCGATGCTTGGGTGCAGTATTTGAAGCTGATGCTCTGGTGCAACACCCAGGGTGGATGCTCGAGTGCAATATTTGGAGCTGAAGCTCCAGTGCAATGCCTAGGGCTGATGCTCAGATACAGCATTTGAAGGTGATGCTCTGGTGCAACATTTGGAGCTGATAATCAGCTGCAACACCCAGGGCTGATGCTCTGGTGCAATACGCAGGGTGGATGCTCCAGCGCAGTATTTTGAGTTGAAGCTCCAGTGCAATGCCTGGGACTGATGCTCTGGTACAGTATTTGAAGGTGATGCTCCAGTGCAACGCTTAGAGCTGATAATCAGGTCCAATATTAGAAGCTGATGCTCTGGTGCAGCGCCCAGGTGCAATTCCCAGGGTTGATGCTCTGGTGCAACATTCACAGCTGATAATCATGTGCAACTTTTGGAGCTGGTGATCTGGTGCAAAGCCCAGGGTTGAAACTCAGGCATAGCATTTGATGCTGATGCTCAGGTACAATATTTGGAGCTGACGCTCGAGTGCAACACCCAGGAGTGATGCTTGAGTGCAATATTTTGAGCTGATGCTCTTATGCAACGCCTGGGACCGATGCTCGAGTGCAATATTTGGACCTGATACCCCGATGGACCGAGTCCCGCTAACACTCCTCTCCCCCCCACCCCAGCAACCGTGACGCTGGATCCAGCCACAGCTCACCCCCAAATCCTAGTGTCAGCAGACGGCCGGACCGCGGGACGCCGGGAATCGCCCCCGGCTCCTCTTCCCTTGGGAGCTGAGCGTTTCGAGTCTCTCCGCTGCGTTTTGGGTCAGCAGGGCTTCACGGGGGGTCGGCACCGCTGGGCTGTGGAGGTTCGTCCCGGTCCCGACTGGGCGCTGGGGGTGGCTCGGGAATTTGTGTCCCGTAAGGGCTGCTTCGGTCTTAGCCCCGAACGAGGCATTTGGGCTGTAGGGCAGTGGTTGGGGCAGCTACAGGCTCTCACCTGGCCCAGCCCCACATCTCTGCCCCACAGCCGCGTGCCCCGACGTATCGAGGTGGCTTTGGATTACGCCGGTGGGCGGGTGGCTTTCCGCGATGCCGACAGTGAGACCGAAATCTTCGCCTTTCCCCCAGCCGCTTTCGCTGGCGAACGGCTCCGGCCACTGCTCTGGCTGGGCGAGGGGCCGGCTTTGCTCACCCTCTGTCCCTGAGCCCCTCAAAACCAGACCCTTCCACCACCCCAACAAACCCTCCCACACAATAAAGAGCCCCAACCCACCCCCTAGCCCCATTTGCTTTTCCTTTTAACACTTAATTTAGCAAAATTTATCACATTTCGCCCTCCCGCTCCTTGCCAGGTTTGCACGGACTCAAAATTCCCCTAAAATACCATTTTTTTGCAGCTCTGCTGGGCAGTTCTCCAGTGAAAATAAGCCTCAAAAGGGAGAAAAAAAGACAAGGGAATATCTTGCTTCCCACCACAGCTGCACAGCACTTACCCCAACCCCCTTTCCCAAAGTAAAACCCACCCTGAATGCACATTTTTTACCCATTTAATTATTATTATATTTTCAAGGGCGGGGGGAGGAAATTAAAGAAAGAGAAGGGAATTGCACATGGACCCAGAGCAGAGGATTTTGCATGCTGGGGAGAAGGGCCACACTCAAGGGATATTTTTTTGCCAATTTAATGCTTTTTGTTGGGTTTCCACCCCACCATCACACTGTGTTTCCCCATGAGAAAGTAACCTCAATAGGAGGACGGAGAGATTTTTGTCTCCCCGGTTGTTTGTTGATGTAAACAAGACCCAGAAATACAGGGAGAACCTCCCTAAAAAAATGAGAGCTAAATTTGAGGGGAAAAAAATGAGTTTTGCTGCTGGTGGTGGATGCCTCGTAGGAAGGTTTTGCAAGCAGAGAAGTCTCTGCTTAAGATTTGCAGAGAAATTCAGGGAAAAGGGATAAAACCACTTCTTGTGCCTCCCCAGATCGCTCAGGCTGGGGCCTCCCCGTGGTTTTGCAATTGCTGCCAGGATGTGAGCAGAGAGAGAGGCCACAGATGGGATTTTATCCCCTATTTCACCACCTACAAGTGAATAGAAGGGGGAAAAATAAACAAACCAGCATCTTGAGATAGCAGGAAGTCGTTATTAGGGTTAAACCACATAATAAAGTGCTGTTATCAGGCAGCACAGGCAGGACCAGGCAGGTCTCTGCCTCTTACAGCCCCAATCGCTCCGCCTCCGCTGCCAGACTTGCCTCCCTGTCCGCAGAGACTCGTGACATCGGCCCAAGGAAGAGGAGAAACCACCAGGAAAGGCAGTGCAGAGGGTGGCTGCTTTCATCTCCAGGGCCCTAATTTTAAATAAGGCTCCTGACAAACCCACAGAAATCACTGCTAAACCCAAATTACAGCCTGGCTCAGCTGTGTAATTAGTCACTTCCCCGCTTGGTTCACGGCGAGGTAGGTTGTAGGTGATGTCACCCTCAAAAAAGGAGAGCTTGTTACAGTGCAAGGTCCGGCGATGCTTCGTGTCACAAGTGAAAAACCAAAGTGCTTCTTTGCAGCATCCTGCTCCAACAGATGAGCTCTTGACACTCTGTTTCTTCTGCTTTTCCTCTGAAAAGCTTTACAGAGGTTTAATTTGAAAGTCCACACAAAAAAATAAAGCATAAACAACAACAAAAAATTGCCTTTTCTGCATAGATCAGCAGGCCCAGAGCTGGCTCTTCAGCACTGGGAGAGAAAAATCAGCCTCTTTTCACTTGAAGGCACCTCACCAGCCTCACGTCAGCGGTTTGGACAGCGGATCGCTTGGCGTGGAGCGCGCACAACCCCCATTCCTCCAACAAAGCCAGCAGATGCGCCTCGCAGCCCTCTTGCAGAGCCGCCACGGCAGCTCCATGAACCCCAAAACCCTTCTGGATGACGGAGAAACCTCGCACCAGCCCACGAAAAGAGGCTGTGGGAAGCAGCTTTGGGTTTTTTTTCTGCAAGAGACGAAGCTTTTTCCACAGCGCTGGAGCCCGGGGGGAACGCGGGCGCGTTTTGGGGTGCGGTGGGGCTGGAGAAGGAGAGTTTTGGGGAGTTTTTTTAACACCCACCGCTTGCTTCGCCCGCGCCATCCCACCTCGCTGTTCCCGCCATCTCCCGCGCCCCGCCTTCTATAAAGCCCAGCGCGCTCTGACTGGCTGCTCGTTCTCCCACAGCGGCGCTCCATTGGCTGCTCCTCGCCGCGCGCCCCCCCCCCCGCTCCCCTGCTCGGGCGGACCTGAGTGAGGACTGCATGGCCGGCGAGGCGCGGCGGACGTGGAGGGGCGGACCTGAGTGAGGACTGCGGTTCCCCAGCGAGGGCGGGGGCGTTAAGACCTCCCCTGCTCCTCATTGGCGGCCATTATAAGTGGAAAAAGGCGGATTTTGGGTGGCGGGTTTGCAATTATTCGGGTTAATAATCGGCGGGTGGTTATAAAACGGGGCTCAAAAGGCACTTTTTTAATTACCGGCTTGTTATACCCCAAAAGGAACCAATTTTGCCCCAAAATACAGCTCCAGTGCAAATTGGGGGGGTGTCGGTGTTTTTAATCCTTGGGTTTTGGGGACATTTTCCCCCAGGCAGCAGGCAGCATGCTGGGAAATGGGGATTTTCTGCCACAAAATGGTGCCCATGGGGAAGAAAACCCCAAACTGGGGAGGAATTGGTTAATAAAAGAGAGGTTTTGCACTGCTGCCTCAGGGTGAAAGTGCTGATAACCCCCCAAGGCCCCATTTTTAGGGGCAGACTGTCCCCCTTTTAAGTGAAAATAAAAAGACTTGGTGTTTTCAGCACCAGCAGTGGAGGTGGGGAGAAAACAGCTCCGCAAATATCCCTGAAACCACCCAGATTTAACCGAAATCCTGCTTGGAGGGGGGACTGAGGGCATAAATCCCTCCCAGTGTCACCAGTCTGCCCAGTTCCCCCTCCCTGCAGCTGGCCTTTTCCCCACTTCTTATCCCAATTTCTTGGGATAAAATTTCATCATTTCATTTCTTCCATTTCATAACTTCCCCCGCTCTGAAAAGAAGCTTTTTCTCCCCAAAACGAAGCCAAGCAGGACTTACTTCCCCCGCAAACCCCCCACTGCCCAACCCCCCTCCCTGAAAAGCCACATCTGAGGATTTAAGCTAAAAAAGGACTTTTTTAACATAAAAGGGGCTTTGTAGCAGCAGAAATTATGCCCCCCCCAGACCCTGGTACTCCAAGCCTGGAACATATAGGGCAGAATGTATAGACAAGCAAGCAGGCTGTGGTATAGGGTGTAACTATAGTGAGGGGAGCGTATGGACTGCGATATAGGGCCTGGATATAGCGCCCAGACCCTACAGCCCAATACAGGCACAAGAGCACATAGCCCACACCATATAACCCCATATAGTGTAAATATATATAGAGAGAGCACATATAGGGCCGAGAGCACAGACCTTTATACAGGTCCTAGACCCCACAGCCCAAGACAAGGCCTGGAATATAGGGCGAAGACCATATAGGAACCACGGCATACAGGTCTGTCTAGACCCCCATGGATCTGTATAGACCCCTACAGAAATGTATAGACTCCTACAGATCTGTATAGACCGCCAAAGATCTATACAGACCCCTATAGAGCTGTATAGACCCCCATAGGTCAGTTTGTGGCCTGTAGCACCCAGAGCATCGAGCTGAATGAATATAGGGACGAGACCCTATCGCACAATATAGGGCCTGGGCAGCACGGACGGAGCTGGCAGCTGGGCTGAGAGGTAACAAAAGAAATTTGGATTTGGGGGGTTTTTTTTAGGGTTTGTTTTTTCTTTCCTTTTATTTTGGAAAATAATTTCTCCGCTCGGAGCTGCCCTTGCCCCGAATTTCCCCCATGGCGGCACCGGAGAAGCGGCAGGTGAATGGTGCGCTGCTGCGCGCCAAATCCTCCCCGCTAAAGACACACCAAAAAAAAAAGATGAAAAAGGAGGAAAACACCCACCAACCCCCCGCAAAAAAAACCCCAAACCAACCCCACAACAAGCAGAGCCACGGCGCCCGCTAACTCCAACTGGGATCGTAACCTGTCCAGTCTGAAGGAGGCGCGAGATAAACGCGACGTCCCCGATAGACGAAGCTGACGATGCCGCGATAACCGGCGCGGGGGACGCCAGATTTGAGGTCGTCCATCAGCCCCAGGGCTTTGGCGAAGGCTTTGAAGGAATCGCGGCCGCTGTACTGCAGGCGGACGGCGCCGAGCTCCCGCCGCCGGTTGCCTTGGAGCTCCTCCACCCTCACCTCCGGCGCGGCGTAAACCTTGGGGAGAAAAGAACGTTCGTACTCTTCCTTTTTGAGGTAAGAAAGATCCAGTTGGGTAAAAGGCACGAAACGGTCGTTAAGTTTGATAAATTTTAAATATTGATCGAAAAATTGCCCGTGGCTCACTCCTTTACGACCGAATGTCATCGTACGGGAGACTTCGGGGCGGACGCAGGAACGATCTCGGCGTTGTTCGGGTTGACGCATCCAATCGTCCCAAAAAGCTCGCGGCCATTTGGGTTCAAGTTCATCCCAAAGTTCGGCTAACAGCAACCAACCAAGACCAGGAAAAAAATCAGTCCGGTAAAGCAATTCGGCTTGTCCAACATCCACCATTTGCTCTTTTCCGTTGTCATTCCACGCGGAGACGCACCAGAGGCTGCGATCGGCAAGGAGGAGCGGGAACGCCGCTTGGAAATACTCGAAAAAATCCGGAGCGACTTCTAAATCGTCCTCTACCACGATGGCGGCGCGGTAACGGAAAGTCCGGAAAACCTGTCCCAACGCCCAACGATAATGCCGAGCGATTTTATAATAACCTTGGAATTTACGGTGTTCTGCCGGCACCGGGATATCACTGAGATCGGGTTGTCGGATATGAGCCACGGCGTCGCCATAGGAGGCGATGACACGGGCCGTTTCAGCGTGACCGCAATCCTGGCTGACAATAACGGGGAAACGTTGGGCCGAAGGTCGGTAACGTAAGAGTTTATCCAAACACCGACGTACGGTGCTGCGGTCGCAAGCCATCACCAACACCGGTAACACCGTGCTGGCGGGATCGGTGAGTCGCGGTAGCGCCGGGGAGGGCGGCGGGGGGGGAGGTTTGGGGGTGATTTGAACCCCGCGTCGCCGCCCCCCCCACAACCCGCTGTAGCGGTGAATTTGGCGCAGGAGTTCTTTTTGCCGTTCCAGTTCGTTTTCGGCATCTTGCGCCAAACGAATCACTTCTGCCGTCAGTCGGTCGCCTTCGCCGGGGGAGGCCGGGCGGCTCCAGAGGAAGAGGAGGAGGAGGCCGTTCCAGGCGATGAAGAGCGCCGCCCCCCACAACACCAAGCTGCTCTTCTTCAGCATCCTTCAGCGCTCACTCCCACGCCATGGACCTGGGGGGGGGCGAAACACACACGGGGGGGTTAAAAACAGAGGGGACCCCCCCTTCCACCCCCAAACTGGTCCCGGAAGGGGACAGGGACACCCCACGGTTCTGTCACCCCGAAACACTCAGTGAACCCCTCCTCCCCTCCCCCCAGCCTCCCAAAAAGAGGAACACCACCCCACACACACACACCTCGGGGAGAGGAAGCGAAACCGCGTGGCCCCGGAGCCTCCCACCACAAACATGGCACCGTTGAGATACAAAAAAACCCCTTAAATAAGGGGGAAAAAAAGCAAATAATAAACCCCAACCCCAAACCTCGGCAGGGGGAGGAGGAGGGCAGAGTCCGCTCCCGTTAAACATTAACCCAGGGACCGGCTCCGGTGTGGATTTGCCACTGTGGAGACTGGGGGGGGGGGGGGTGAAGTGGGGGTGGTTTCTGTTTGAAAAAATGGGGATAAATTAAATAAAATATCAAATCTGAGTACTAAAAAACCTCACAAAGTCCTGTCTTCAGCGAGTTTTTACTCACCCGGAGCCCGGCCCGACTCCTGCCAGAGGAGGCAAGATGTCAGCGAGGGCAGGAAAGGGGAGGAGGTGGGAGGAAAAGGGGAATTAAGAGAATAAAAAAAAAAAAAATAGGGAAGAGGCAAAAAAAACTCAACAGAGAAAATAAAGAAAGAGGGAAAAAAAAGTGATTGCTTAACTCCGGCAAGGGAGCGGCGCGGGTGAGCGGCTCAAGGGTTAACACTGCTGCAGGCCACGTTGGCGGGCGGAAAAAGGGAATTAAAAGGAAAAAAACACCCGGAAAAGGGGTATTTAAAAGGAAAAAAAAAGGGGTGTAGAGCGGTAGGAAGGGGGGTGAGTCCGGCGGCACTGCGGTTCCCCCCCCCTCGCCCCCCCCGAAGGGTAAGGCAGAAAGTGCCGGTAACACTGAGAGCCGCCAGCACAGTTCCCCCTTCCTGGCCCCAAAACACTCATTTGGCCCCGGAAAAGCAGCCAGAGAGAAGAAAAGAGCTGGAAAAAAAAGGTGAAAAAAGTAAATTTAAGGGATTTCGTGCTTCTTAGTTGGATCCCTGCAGAGGGAGATGCTGGGATTAAGCCATACCTGCGGGGCCAAAAGTGGCTCAGCCTCGTGGAAGCCCAAAATGCGGGTGTTTTGGCTCCGAATGAGGGGTTTTAGCCCAAAACTAGGGTGTTTTGGCCCAAAACGCGGGTTCAGCCGTGATTTTACCCGGCGTTTCGTGGTGGCGAGGCACAAGCCGGCGGCGAGGCGCTGAGTAAGCAGAGCTGGGGATTTTTCCTGCCCTCGGCTTCACTCCGGGGCGAGACTCTGAGCGACCGATAACTTTATTACATTAAATCCTCCAGCATCCCAAACCCCCTTTCTGTTGGATGTCCCCTGTTTTTTTTTTCCTCAGGGGTTTTTAGAGGTGAAACACCCCGAATCCAAAGATTCCTGAAGTTTTGGGGGAGATTTTAAGCTCCCTTCCCTCGCCACGGTGTCCCCCAGAGACCCCAAAACCAGCAGATTTCAGGCAAACGCCTGCCAGTTTTGCACCACCGCCCCTAAATTACTCATTAAATCTTCTTTTTAATTAATCCAGGCTCTTTTTTGCACCCTGGGGGAAAGCGGCTCTGGCCTCAGCAACAACGAAACCACCTGGAATGGACCGAGGAAGCAAGCTGCTTTTGGGGGAGCCCCCCCCCCCCGATTTTTCACCTCATTTTTCCACTTTTTTGGCTTCGTTTCAGCCCAGGTGATGCTACAATAAACTGCAACAACGCAGCTTGACAGAAACAAACCCTGGTCTTGGGCAAAATTAACCCCTTCTCCTATGGGATTCGCTGCTGAGTGTCACCTCAGCACCTCGATCTTCCTAAAAATCCTATTTTTCTTCCCCTTTTTTTTGCTTTTTGGGGAGATTTTAACCCCCTTCCAGTGGGAATTAAGAGGGCGAGCAGCTGGGAAAAACATTTCCCTTCTCTCTCCAGGTTAAAATCCTCACCATTTACCTGGTTGCAGCTCGCTCCAGGGGGAGGGGGGTCGCTGGGGTTCCCCCCTCCCCCCCCTTTTCCAGAGCCGCCTGGGAATCCCTTGGGAATCGGGGGTGAAATCGCTGCTTCTCTCCCATCAGAGCTCCGCCGTGGTGTGGGGCGGGGGGTGTCAGGCCATGGCGGTGGCTGTGTCCGTCTGTCTGTCTGCTGCCTCAGGGCTCAGCGTCCCCCAGCCCCCGGCCATGTTTTTTGGGGGGTGGGTGTCTCTGGTGAGGTCTAAAAATGGGGAGAAAAAGGTTAAAATGCCCAAATTCCACCCCCCCTGCTTTATGGAGGGGAACAGCCCCCCTGTATCTCCCTAGGGGTGGTGCAGCCCCCCCAAAATCCCCAGGGAGAGGAATTCCTGCAGGGAATGGGGAGTGGCCTCCTCCCAACCCCATAAGGACAGGGAATTGTCCCACCCAGCCCCTATAGGGGATAGGGGACCCCCTGAGCCCTCCTGACACCTCCACAGGGGGGTCAGAGGAACACCCCCAGCCCCATAGAAGCCCCTCCAGACACACCTATAGGGGACAGGGGAGCCCCCCTCAGCCCTCCTGACACCCCTATAGGGATCAGATGAGCCCCCCCAGCCCCAGAGCAGCCCCCCCACCCCAAGCAGCCCCCCAGCTCCTCCCGACACCCCCACAGGGGACAGAGGAGCCCCCCCCAGCCCCACAGCAGCGTCCCAGCCCCTCCTGCCACCCCCATGTGGGGGTCAGAGGAGCTCCCCCAGGCCCCTAGCAGCCCCCCCCGGCCCGCGTGACACCCCTCCAAGGGACAGATGAGCCCCCCCCAGCCCTCCTGACACCCATACAGAGATCTGGGGAGACCCTCAGCCTTCCCGACACCCCTGTAGGGGTCAGAGGAGCCCCCCCACCTCTCCCGGCACCCCCATAGGGGACACTAAAGGCCCCTCCACCCCCCACAGGGCACAGGGCCGGCCCCTCCACCCCTACAGGCGACAGGAGGCCCCCCCCAGCCACAAGGGACAGGGGACCCCCCCCTAAGCCGCCCCCAACCCCCTCAGGGCCGGATCCAGCCCCGCTGCCCGCCCCGGCCTTCCCCCCCCCCCCCCCCGGTACCAGCGGCGCCTCCCGGCAGCGCCTGCCACTTCCGCCCCGCCGCACCGGAAGCGAAGCCATGGCAACGGTGAGGCCCCGCCCCCGACTCCTCCCTTCCTTCCCGCCTCCGCTGCTAGGCCACACCCCCTCGATGGCGCGAGGGACCGCCCACCACCAGGGGGCGGGGGCGGGTAGACACGCCCCTCTGCGGCCGGGCCACGCCCCCACTGCTAGGCCACGCCCCCCCCGCCGACCACGCCCCCTCGCGGCTTCCCTAATCAATTAGTGGCGGCTTAATTAATCAATTCCTGGGCGTTCCCCTAATCAGCCTGTGAGAGTTTCCCTAATCAAGTAATACTGGCTTAATTAATCAATCCCTGGGGCCTCCAATAATTAGCTCCTCGCTCCGCAAGCTTGGGAAGGGAGAAGTGACGTGCCGGAAGGGGCGGAGCGGCGTGGCGTCAGAGGTTTTTCCCTCTGCGCGCGCTCTGGCCGCTCTGGGCGCTGAGGAGGAGGTTGGACTTGTCTGCTCCGGGCGGTGGGGACTGGGGAGGTCACGGGGGGGCCATTGGGGGCTGGGGGGGCGTTGGGAGATGGGGGGTATTGGGGGGCTGGGGGGGGCCGTTGGGGGCATGGGGGGTCATTGGGGAATGGGGGGACATTGGGGGTATGGGGTGGCTAAGGGGGGGATTGGGGGCTGGGGGGGTCATGGGGGTATTGGGGGGGCCACGGGGGTATTGGGGGGCTGGGGGGCCCATTGGGGGGATTGGGGAATGGGGGGGGTCATGGGAGGATTTGGGGGGCATTGAGGGTATGGGGGGGCTAAGGGGGGGGTTGGGGGGCTGGGGGGGTCATTGGTTGGGTGGGGGGGAACGTGGGGCAATGGGGGGGATTGAGGGGGCTGGAGGGGTCATGGGGGTGATTGAGGCAGGGGGGAATGAGGGACAATGGGGGGGGTGGGCTGGGGGGGTCAATGGCACTGAGGAATAAGGGGGTGCTGGGGGGCCCCCACTGACACACACCCCTCCTCATTACCCCCCCCCAGCCATGGAGCTGCCCCCCTCCTGCTTCCAGTCCTGCCTGGATTTCTGCCCCGAATGCGGCTCTGTCCTGCCGCGGCCGGGCCCCCGCAGCACCGTCCGCTGCCCCCGCTGCGCTTTCACCCTCCACAGCGACGGTCAGTGGGGGGGGGGGGCACCCCGATATCTTGGTCCCCTCTGAGGCCACCCCCCCGCCTCAGAAATCCCTGATTTCTTTTTTTTTTTTTTTTTTCCCCCCTCTTCCCCTGCCAGATTTTGAGGGTAAAACCATCCGCAGCACCATCGAGTTCAACCGGTTGGAGCCGGCAGCGGGGCGGGGGTCGGATCCTGCGCCCCACCTCGAGGGGCCCCTGGTGAGCTGTGGGGGGCAAATCCCACTGGGGATGGTGGGACCCCCACCCCAAAATCCCACTGGGATGGAACCCCCACTCAAAAATTCTGCTTGGGGGGGGGATAAAACCTCACTAGGATGGGACCCCCACTCAAAAATCCTGCTTGGGGTGGGATAAAATCCTACTGGGATGGGACCCCCAGCCCAAAATCCTGCTTGGGGGGGATAAAGTCCCACTGGGATGGAACCCCACCCCCAAAATCCCACTGGGTGGGGGGGAAAAGCTTAGTGGGAGGGGACCCCCACCCCAAAATCCCACTGGGATAGATCCCCCACTCAAAAATCCTGGTTGAGGGGGGGATAAAACCCTACTGGGATAGAACCCCCACCCCAAAATCCTGCTTGGGGGCAGATAAAACCCCACTGGGACAGGACCCCCCCCAAAACCCCACTGGGATGGAACCCCACCCCCAAAATCCCACTGGGCGGAGGGTAAAACCTTAGTGGGAGGGGACCCCCACCCCAAAACCCCACTGGGGATGGAACCTCCACTCAAAAATCCTGCTTGGGCAGGTAAAACCCTACTGGGATGGGGCCCCCACCCCAAAATCCCAACGTGGGGGGGGGCGTAAAACCCTGCTGGGAGCGGGGTAAAACCTTAAACCTTAATGTGAGGGGACCCCCCACAGAATGGGATGTGTTGTGTCCCCCCCGTAGCATAAAACTCCTTGGGGTCAGGCTATTTGGGGGTTAAACCCGCCCCCCGAGCTGGGGGGGTAGGGGTAAAGCTTGCAGAGCAGGGGTGTAACCCCCACAATTTGGGGGGGGGGGCGGGCTGGTGCAGGTGGAACGACGGTGCCCCCGCTGCGGGCACGAGGGCATGGCGTACCGCACCCGGCAGATGCGCTCGGCCGACGAGGGCCAGACCGTCTTCTACACCTGCCCCCACTGCCGGTGAGGGCCCCCCCTCTGCCATTTTGACTCCCCCCTTACACCCCCCCTCCCCCCCAACTATGGGGGGACCCCCCCAAATCCTCCCGTAACTGCCCCCTCCTTTCCCCACAGGTTTCAGGAGAAGGAGGATTCGTGATGGGGTATCTGCCCCCCCCTGCCCGGAGTATTTGCCCCCTCCCACGTGGGTAATAAAAGCCCCTGGGGTTTTTATTCAGGGCTGTGCTTGGGGGTGTCTCACTTGCGCCCCCCCACCCCCCAACTACCCCCTTAGCCCTTATTTACCCCCCTGGTCCTTGAACTGCCCCCCCCAGTCCCTAGATGCCCCCCCCAAACTGCTCTTTAGCCCCATCTGCCCCCCCCCCAACTGCCCCTCAGCCTCCCTCTGCTGCCCCTATCTGCCCCCCCCCAGGCCCTGTCTGCCCCTGCAAAGGCCCTGAACTGCCCCCTCAGGCATTCTCTACTCCCCCCAGCCCTTATCTGCCCCCCTCAACTGCCCCCTCAGGCCCTATCTGCCCCCCCCCCAGCCCCTCAACTACCCCCCCAAAGACCCTATTTGTCCACCAAACTGGTCCCTCCAGCCCCTGAGTTGCCCCCTCAGGCACTATCTACCCTCCCAAAGTGCCCCCTTGGCCCCTATTTGCCCCTTCAAGCCCTTTATGTCCCCCCCCAAACTGCACCCCCCCCCCCCAGCCCCTATCTGCCCCCGCAAGTCGCCCCTCCAGCCCGGTTACCCCGTGCATGCGCGCTGTGGCACCCCACCGCCGTACGGCGGAAGTACGCCCTCTCAGGGGGACCGCATTGTACGGCGGACCCACCGGAAGTGCTCAGCCACCGACCGGAAGTGGGGGTGGGGGCGGCGGTGAACGCTGCACCGGGGCGGCGGCGGCGAGAGCGGCCCGGCCCGGCCCTTCCCGGTGCCCCCCCCCCCCTCAGCGGGGACTCGGCGGCGGCCGGGACCGCGCCCCCCAACCCGCCCCGGAGCACCGCACCGCCCGGCTGGAACCATGGCGGAGGCGGCGGACAGCGGCGGCTGCGGAACCGCCACCGTCATCGAGACCGGCGCCGCCGAGCCGGTGAGGGCCGGGGGGGGGGGGGGGGCTAGAAATACCGGAGAGGGGGGCTATAGGTACCAGGCGGGGGTTATAGATACTGAGGGGGGGGTTATAGGTACTGGGGGCGGGCCTATAGATACTGGGGAGGGGGCTATAGATAGCTGAGAGGGGTCTACAGATCTCAGGAGGGGCTTATAGATATTGAGGGGAGGGCTATAGATACCAGAAGGGGCTTACAGATACTGAGGGGGGGCTACAGATACTGGGAAGGGGTTATAGATACTGGGGGGGGGGCTATAAATACCTGAGAGGGGTCTATAGATCTCAGGAGGGGCTTATAGATACTGGGGAGGGGTTATAGGTACTGGGGGGGCTATAAATACCTGAGAGGGGTCTATAGATCTCAGGAGGGGCTTATAGATACCCAGGCGGGTTGTCCATACATACCAAGGGGGACTACGGATATGGAGGAGGACCTATAGATACTGAAGGGGGGTTGTAAATACCCGGGGGCAGCTGTAAATGCCTGGGAGGGGGCTGTAGGTACCAGGGGGGGAATCTGTACATACCATGGGGTGGCTATAGATATGGGGGGTGGGGGCTATAGACACCCAGGGGGGTATAAATCCTGCTGGGGGGGGGGGTAAATAGCTGGGAGAGGGGGGTATAAATTGGGGGTGGGCTATAAATCTTGGGGGGGGGGTGACGTGGGGACAGCGTCAGGGGATGCGACCAGGGCTGGGGGAGACATGGTGTTGGGGGGCACAACTGGGGCTGTTTGGGACACGAAGGGTGTCAGGGGACATGACTGGGGACGGTGTCGGGGACAGGGACAGTGTCAGGGGACATGACCGGGGCTGTAGTGGGGACGGTGACAGGGACAGTGTCAGGGGACATGACCGGGGCTGTAGTGGGACAGCACTGGGGACAAGAGCAGAGTCAGAGAGGACAGCCGGGCTGGATGTGGGACGGTGTCGGGGACAGGGACGGTGTTGGGGACACAACCAGGGCGGTCGCATTACAGGGACAGGGACGGTGTCAGGGGACATGACCAGGGCTATTTAGGGACAGTGTCAGAGCCCACAGGAGAGGTCGGGGGGGGTGTCCTTGCCCACAGTGTCACCGCACCGGTGACGCCCCTTTCCCCACTCCCCGTCCGCCCCCGCCAGGAGAACCGCAGCCTGACCCTGAAGCTGCGCAAGCGGAAGCCGGACAAGAAAGTCGAGTGGTCGAGTGACACCGTCGACAACGAGCACCTTGGCCGCCGCTCCTCCAAGTGTGAGTGGCGCTGGGGACACCCCTGTCCCCTCCCCCGGATGCCTGGGCCCCCCTTGGGGACACCTGTGTCCCCTGACATCTCCCCTGTCCCGTCCCTGCCCCCCCCAGGCTGCTGTATCTATGAGAAGCCGCGGGCGTTCGGGGAGAGCTCGACAGAGAGCGAGGAAGAGGAGGAGGAAGAGGAAGCGGCGGTGGCGACGACGAGGGGGGGGACGAAGGCTGCGGTCACCTCCACTGCGTCCGGGGACATAAACGGGGACGGGGGCGGCGGGGGGGGGCTGGGGGGGGCCTACCGGGGGCCGGGGGGGGGCCCCAAGCGCTGCCCCCTGGGCCCCCTGCCCCTATGGAGCACTGAGGAATCCCCTATGGATGCTCCTGCCCCCTCCCACAGCCCCCCGCCCCCCCGACTGACCCGTGTCCCCCCTCCAGGACCCCTGACCCCAAATATTGACTCTGGGCTTAACCCCCACCCCAAAAATCACCCCCCCATCACCTTAGGGATTGCCCCACCCCCCCAAATCAATGCCTGAGCCCCCCCAAATCAATGCCTGACCCCCTCCCCAGTCAATGCCTGATGCCCCCCCCAGCTCTTGAGGACCCTCCCTCCCCAAAATATCAATGCCTGCCCCCCCCCCCCCCCCCAAACACCATCTCCTGGTCCCCCCATCCTGCCTCACCCCCCCACCCCAGATGCACCCAGTGTTTGGGGGGGCCATTTTGGGGTGCCCCCCTCCCAAAATCATGCCCCCCCCCCGCACTCCATGGCACCTGTGGGCATTAAAGGTGGCACCGCTGCGACCGCTGCCGTGGTGCTCGTGGTGGGGGGGGAGATGGCGTTTATTGAGGGGGCATCAGCGAAGAGGAGGGGGGGCAGCTTTTGGGGGGCTCCCCCCCTCCCCCGGGTGGCTCCTTGGGGGATGGGGGGCGCGGGGGGAGCGCGGCGTCGGCTCGGAGCTGGGCCCCCAAACTGTGGGGAGAAGAGGGGGGGTTAGTGGTGGGGGATGTCACCAAAAAGGCACCAAATACACCCCGGGGGGGGGCAGGGGAAGTGTCCCCAGGGGGGAATATGCCACCAGACTGGGGTGTGTCCCCAAGGGAAGGACAAGGTGCCACCAAAACAAGCGTCATCACCCAAAAATGTCACCCAGCCGGATCGGGCCCCACCCGGCACGTGAGCCCGGGACGCCTGGGTGCCCCCCCCCAGCCGGGGCGGTGTCGAGGTCACCTGGGGTGTGGTGACAACCCCGGCGGGGCGGGGGGACGGGACACGAGACAGGGACACGGGACTCAGGCATCCGGGCACGTGAGGGATGGGACACGGGGTCACGGCTGGATGCTTGGGTCCCCCAGCACCCCTTAACCCCTCCCCCCAGCACCCCCAAATAGCTGGGTGCCCCCCACGTGCCCCCACCACCCGTGGGACCCCCCCCCACCAGAGATACCTGGGTTTCCCCCTTGGCACCCGAAGTCCCCCAGCCCCACTAGTTCCCCCTGCCCCCAGCACCCCAAAATCCCTCCCAGATGCCTGGGTGTCCCCCCCCCAGCACCCCTGGGCCATGTTCTGTCCACCCACCACCTTTCAGCCCCCCAAGACCCCCCTCAGCCCCCCCCAAACACCTGGGTGTCATCCCCCCCCAGTACCCCTGGATCAGCCCCCCCCCCCCCCAAATACCCCAGTTTCCCACACCAGCACCCCTGCGTTCCCCCCCAAGTCCCCCCCAGACACTTGGGTCCCTCAAATCTCCCCAGTTCCCCCTCAAGTCCCCCTGGATGCCTGGGTCCCCCCAAATTCCCCCTCAGCCCCACAAGTGCCCCCAGACACCTAGATTCCCCCCAAATTCCCCCTGGATGTCTGGGTCCCCCAAGTCCCCCCAGACATCTGGATTCCCCCAAATCCCCCCTGGATGCCTGGGTCCCCCAAGGCCCCCCCCCAAGTCCCCCCTAATGCCTGGGTCCTCCAAGTCTCCCTGGATGCTTGGGTCTCCCCAAATCCCCCCAATCTGCCCCCCAAACACCTGGGTCCTCCAACTCTTCCCTGGATGCTTGGGTCCCCCAAGTTCCCCCAGTTCCTCCTCAAGTCCCCCCAGACACCTGGATTCCCCCAAGTCCCCACTGGACACCTGGGTCTCCCCAAATTCCCCCCAAATCCCCCCTGGACGCCTGGGTCCCCCAAGTCCCCCTGGGTCTCCCAAAAGCCCCCCCAAACACCTGGGTCTCCCCACCCCGCCGGCTTCCTTCTCCCTTTACCTGCAGCGCTGCGGCCGGCGAGGGGGGCCGGGATTTCCCCGAACCAAACGTTGGGCGATGCGACTCTCCACGGCCAAAGCCACGGGGGTACGGAGACGGCGAGGGGAGCAGGGCAGGCAGCACCGCGGGCAGGAGAAGGCGGCGACGGGTTCCCCGGGACGGGCAACGGGCAGGCAGCGACGGCAGCAGCTATGGTTACAGGCAAAAAGGACGGGGTCCCGTAGCGGTTGCCCGCAGGTCGGGCATGAGGTTTCTCGCGCCAGTCGGGCCAGCGGGCCCCGTTCCGGTGGCCCCGAGGGCGCCATGGCATGTGGGAGGCGTGTGCGAGGCGTGTGAGAGGCGTGCGAGAGGCGTGTGGGACGGCCCAGGCGTGGGCGACGGCGGGGCGGGGATGTGGGGAGGGAGGTGGGAATAACAGGGGTGGGGAGGGAGACGGGGACGTGGAGGACGTGGGGACACGGGTGGCCGTGGGGGACAGCGAGGGACGTGGATGGACACGGAGACGCACAGACATGGATGATGGGGGGACAGGGAAGGACACGGGGACACACGGAGGGACACGGGGACGTGGATGGTGTGGGGACACGGAGGGATGTGGGGACGGGGAGGGACACAGATGTGGGGACACAATGGACCTGGGGACACACAGACAGAGGGACATGGATTGACATGGGGGGACACAGAGGGACAAATATGGGGATGTGGAGGGACATGGGGACGTGGAGGGGGACACAGAGGGACAGACGTGGGACATGGATGGACATGGGGACACACAGACATGGATGATGTGGGGGGAGGGAAGGACATGGGGACACACGGAAGGACACAGGGATGTGGATGGTGTGGGGACACGGAGAGACACAGATGTGGGGACACGATGGATCTGGGGACACACGGACAGAGGGACATGGATTGACATGGGGACACAGAGGGATAAATAGGGGGATGTGGAGGGACATGGAGGGATGTGAGGACATGGAGGGACATAGATGGACAGAGGGACACTGATGGACATGGAGGGGGACACAGAGGGACAAACGTGGAACATGGATGACAGGGACACACCGAGGGACACAGGGATGTGGATGGTGTGGGGACACGGAGGGACGTGGGGATGGGGAGGGACACAGATGTGGGGACACGATGGACCTGGGGACACAGAGGGACATGGAGGGATGTGGGGACACACAGAGGGACAAATATGGGGATGTGGAGGGACACATGGAGGGACACAGATGGACATGGAGAGACGCAGAGGGGCACAGACATGGGGATGTGGAGGGACACAGATGGACAGAGGGACACTGAGGGACAGACAGGGGACACAGATGGACACAGGGACAGGCGGAGAGCCATGGACTGACATGGGGACACATGGAGCGACACGGACACAGGGACATGGACGGACATGGGCCCCAGGACGTACACGGGACCAGGGACACATGGACAGAGGGACACAGAGGGGACACAGCCCTGCCACACGCCTGCACCTACCACTACACATGCCTCCGGTGGTGCTGCAGAACCGGATCCAGCTGGTGCCGGCAATCCAGACCCCCCCCAATGATGCTGGTGAGCTGGGCCGCTGCGGTGCCGTGGAGCTCGATGGCAAAGAGCAAAAGCCTGGCGGTGCCGGAGAGCCGAATCCCAGTGGTGCCGGAGCACCGGATCCTGGCCGTGCTCAATGTCCAATAGCCAATTCCCAGTGGTGCCGGATTGCCAGACCCTGGCAGTGGTGGATGTTGGAAAGCCAAATCCCAGCGGTGCCGGATCACCGGATCCCAGTGGTGCCAGACATAAGAGAGCCAAACCCCGGTGGTGCTGGAGCACCGGATCCCGGTGGTGCCAGGCATTGGAGAGCCAAACCCCTGCAGTGCTGGATATCGGACAGCCAAACCTTGTCTATGCCGGAGCGCTGGATCCTGGCAGCACATCAGAGCATGAAAGCCCGGCAGTGCCAGAGTACCGGATCCCGGCGCTGCCAGACACCATCAAGCCAAACCCCGCCGGCGCCGCTCTCCCCCTCACTCCCAATCCGTAGGCGAACGGATAACGAGAGGTGCCGCGTTTTTCCTGCCGGCACGGATCCCGGGATAAAACAGTGGCCAAATCTTTTCGGTGAAAGTATCGGTGAAGGTGTAAATGTGGGAGCGATCCGTGACGTTATAAAAAGCCACTTTTCCAGCTTCGTAGTCCACGAAGACGCCCACCCGCTTGGGTTTCACGCGCACCGTCAGTGGGGTGAAGGGGGTGGTGGTAGCTGCGTACTTATCGCCGTTCCAGAGCCGTACCCGCCAATATCCCGTCTCTGGTAATGGCGTTAATTCCCCTTTCCGACTCACCGAATCCTTACAAACGCCAAGCGCCCAATGGGTTTTATCGCCAACTTCTACCTCCCAGTAATGACGACCAGAGGTAAAACCTTGTGCCGCCAAAACGCAGGGGTAGATAGTGAAACGCCGCGGGGTATCGGGTAAATCCCGGGGTCGAACTTCCACAAAACGAACGCTTTTCCGATCTTCCGATAAAACCAGGTTGGGATGTGCCGTGTCGGGATCCAGCGTCACCTCACCTGGATGGCAACACCAAGACAGGGGGATTTAGGGGGTGGGGAGCACGGTGAAGTGGGGGGGTCCCGGCCGCAGCACGATGGGAGGTTTCCTCACCGATGAGGCGCCGGGTGATCTTCCGGAGGGTGAAGTATTGCCGGGGGAAACTGCAGAAATTTTTCTCCAGCTCAATGGGGACGGAAACTGGTTCTTCTACTGGTGCCGCCGCCGCCTCACACCTGCCAGCAGCCCCGGGGGAGGTGGGACACACCGGCTGACGCACCCCCAAATCCCGCTTTTCTGCCCCAGAATGGAGCCCGGAGAGCGGCCCAGATCACCTGCGCAGTTCTTACCTGGCCAGGGTGTCCTTGATGTCCTGAAATGGAGGGGGAAGCAGGAAAATGGGGGGAAAGGAAGAAAAAAGGGGGGTTAGGTGTGCTAGATCCCCCCCGGTCTATCTCCAGGGCAGGATCGGTCCCAACCATGGGGATCCCAGCCCTGATTGCGGTTGCCAGCACCAATCCCAGCCCCTGGCAGTGATCCCGGCCCGGATCCAATCCCCAACACAGATTCCCTCCCCAGGGATCCTGCCCCCAAAAGCAATCCTATCTCTGGCCGTGATCCCATCCCTAAAACCAATCCCTTTCCTGATGATCCTGCCCCCAAGAATCAAACCTGTCCCTGGTGATCCCGTCCCCAAACCCAATGCTGTCTGCAGTGACCCTGTCCCCAACATCAATCCCATTCCTGGGGATCCTGTCCCCAGAACCAATGCCATCCCGAAAACCAATCCCTGGCGATCACATTCCCAAAAACAGTCCCATCCCTGTGGTTGATCCTGTCCCCAGAATCGATCCTGCCCCCAGCAGCAATCCTGTCTCCAAAATCAATCCCATCCCTGCTGATCCCATCCCCAAAACCAATCCCTTCCCTGGGATTGATCCTCTCCCCAAACCCAATCCCATCCCCAGGGATCCTGTCCCCCAAACCAGCCCTGTCCCCCAGGGTGATCGCATCCCCAAAACTGATCCTGTTCCCAGAGCCGATCCCTTCTCCAAACCCAATTCCATCCCCAGGGATCCCATCCCCAGTGACAATCCCATTCTGGGCCATCCCATCCCTGCTGCTGATCCCATCACCAGTAGTGATCCGCCCGCTGCTGATCCCGATCCCGCCCTACCTTGAGCATCTCGGCACCCGACTGCAGACATTTCTCCTCCAGCTCGGCCACGAGGGCGGCCAGGACCCGGCGCTGCTCGCCGAGCCGAGCCAGGTTGGCCTGAAGCCGCTGCAGGATCTCACGCTCTTCCTCCTCCAGCCGCCGCAGCAGCAGCCGCTCCTCCTCCTCCAGCAGCTGATGAAGCTCCTCAAACTCCTGGGTGATGCGTTCCCGCCGCAGAGCCACCTTCCTCTGCCGGAATGGGATGGGAAAAGACACTGGTGAGGGCTGGGAGTTGCTGGGATCTCCCTGGCATCCCCCAGAACCATCAACCTGCCTTCAGCTCGCTCGGTTTCTTCTCCTCCCGTGCTCGGCAGCCGGCGACTGCCTCCAGCTTCCGCTCCAGCGGCTCCAGGCAACGCTGCAGCTTCTCCTGCCGGGGTGGGGAGAGAAGAGGGTGGGCAACGGGATGGGACCCCCCTGCCTGGAATCCTTCCTCCGGCCCTGAATCACTTCCTCCATCGGGGCTGAGCCCCACTGCGAGGGGCTGGAGATGAGGATGGGGATGAGCCAGGGCCCAGTTCCATCCCTGGATGGTCTGGGGGAAGAATTTGGGGCTGAAAATGGAGACGGGGAAGAGCTGCTGCACAAATTCCTCTGTAAATGTCTTCAGGGAAAGGGTTTGGGGCTGAAAACAGAGAAGGGAATGAGCCACGGCCAAACCCCCTTGACAAACGCCTTCAGGGAGAGGGTTTGGGGCTAAATCCCATCCTCAGGGGCTTTGAAACAGAGATGAGAATGAGCCAGGGCTGAAAGCCCTCCAAAAACAGACTCAGGGAGAAGTTTTGGGGCTGAAAATGGAGATGGGGCTGAGCCACGGAGAAATTCCCTCTGCAAACAGCCTTGGGGAGAGGGTTTGGGGCTAAATCCCATCACCAGGTGTTGGGAACGGGGACGAGCCACGGCCAAAAACCCTCCCTGGATGGTTTTGGGGAAGAACTGGGGGCTGAAAAACAGAGATGGGGATGAGTTGCTGCTCAAACTCCTCTGCAAACAGCCTTGGGGAGAGGGTTTGGGGCTGAATCCTCTCTTCAGGGGCTGCAAAAGGAGATGGACATGAGCTGCTGCCCAAAACCTTTCCATTAACAGCCTCAGGGAGAGGGTTTGGGGCTGAATCTCCTCTTCATGGGCTGGAAATGGAGACGGGGACAAGCCAGGACCAAATTCCCCCCACAAACTGCCTCAGGGAAAGGGTTTGGAGCTAAAAACAGAGATAGGGACAAGATGTCACCCAAATCCCCTCCACAGTCGCCCTCAGGGAGAGAGTTTGGGGATAAATCCACCCCCGGGCTGGAGACAGAGACGAGCCACAGCCAAAACCCCTCCCACAGATGGTCTCGGGGAAGAATTTGGGGCTGAAAATGGAGACAGAGACTAATCACACCTGAAACCCCTCCACAAACAGCCCTGATGCCGAATTTGGGGCCAAAACCAAGACCTGGGGACACTCCCCACCTTCACCCCACGAAGGTTTTGGTCTCCCCCCCGTCCCCCCACCTTATACTCAAGAGCTGCGTCATCGAGAGGGACAAGGGCGTGGGCACGATGCGCGTGGGAGATCTCGCAGAGCAGGCAAACGGGGGCTTGATCATCGCGACAGAATCGAGCCAAAGCTTGGCCATGAGCTTGACAGCGACTCTCCTCCCTGGCTTTCCGTTTGGCACCGCGAAGCTGCCGGGCGGCTTCTACCATGTTGCCGAGTTGCCGGTTGGGTCGAAGGGCGCGATGACGAGAGGTTTTACGGCAGACGGGGCAGGGGAAATCCCGCGCCAGCTCGGCCCACCAGCGAGTGATGCAGCGACGGCAGAAATTGTGACCGCATTCGATGATGACGGGATCTTGTAGGTATTCCAGACAAACCGAGCAGCTTGCTTCCACCTGCAGCGTCTCCAGGGGGTCGGCACCTGACATGGTGGCACTGCTGTGGCCCCCCGCCGCTGCCAAAATTTGGGGGGACGACGGCTGGGCTCAGACAAGGAGGTTTTGGGAAGGGACAGTGGGACGGGGAGGGTTTGAAGAGGTTTTTGGGGGGGAAAAGAGCTTAAATCCGTTAAGAGGATGAGGTGGTTTCAGTAAGAACGTAATGGCGAGGTGCAGCGATGGAGATTCAAAGCAGTTTTGGGGAGAAAACAGCTCAAATCGGTCAAGGTGATGACGTGGTTTTGGTGGGAAGCGATGCCGAGGTGCGGCGATGTGGGTTCGAAGCGCTTTTGGGGAGAAAACAGCTCAATTTGGTCAAAACAACAACGTGGGTTTGAACTGAAGTGATACTGAGGTGATGGCACGGATTCAAAGCGGTTTTGGGGAGAAAATGGCTCAACTCCATCCAGGCGACGATGTCATTTTGGTGCAAAGCAATCCCAAGGTGACAGCAGGGGTTCAAAGAGGTTTTGGGGAGAAAACAGCTCAAATCTGTCAAGGCAATGACATGAGTTTAGTAGGACATGATGCCCAGGTGATGGCTAGGGTTCAAAGTGGTTTTGGGGTGAAAACAGCTCAATTCTGTCAAGGTGATGATGTCATTTTGGCAGGAAGCGATGCTGAGGTGACAGCAGGGGTTCAAAGCAGTTTTGGGGTGAAACCAGCTCAAGTCTGCCAAGGCGATGACGTCGTTTTGGCAGGAAGCGATGCTGAGGTGCCGGGGCAAGCCTGAAGCAGTTTTGCGGGTGAAAGCAGCTCAATTCCATCAAAGCGATGCCGTCATTTTGGCGGGAAGCGATGCCAGGGTGCCGGGGCAGTTTCCCACTGCTTTTTTGGGAGGGAAAACCAGCTGAATTCAGTTAAAACAACACGCTGCTGGTGGCAGGAGTGGCCGCCACGGTGACAGGGAGACCCCTATAGAGGAGTATGCACCTATAGCATAAACCCCCCACAGAGGAGCCTTTATAGGCAGCTCCCTGTATAGG
This sequence comes from Necrosyrtes monachus, assembly GCA_037953605.1. Taxonomy (NCBI): domain Eukaryota; kingdom Metazoa; phylum Chordata; class Aves; order Accipitriformes; family Accipitridae; genus Necrosyrtes; species Necrosyrtes monachus. The sequence goes on along the minus strand of JAZGTQ010000603.1, from coordinate 790,928 downwards.
AGAAGCTCTGGGAGAGCCCTATAGAACAGTCACTATAAGGTAGGACCCTATAGAGGACTCCCCGTCCAGGGTGGGGGGCCTCTAGAGAGAAATAACCAGAGGAAGAGGCTCTCTAAGAGATTCCCCGCAGGGATGGGGTCCCTATAGGGGTGCCCCTATAGAAAAGGAGCCCTGAAGTGGATGTCCTTTAGGGAAGAGCAGTACCTGGGTTCCTATAGGGGATTCCCTATGGAAAAGGGGAGGCGTAGGGGGCACCCCACCCTATAGGAAGGGACCCTATAGGGGAGGCCTTGTCGGGGGGGGGAAGCTGTTCCGGGTCGCTACAGGGGTCCCTATAGGGGACATCCCTCAGAAAGGGGCCGTGCCGCGGTCCCTATAGCGGGGTTCCTATGGGAAGGGTTCTATAGGGGACACCCTATAGGGAAGGGCCGTGCCGGGGTCCCCAGAGGGGGGGTCCCAGCTACCCCCGCCCTCCACTCACCGCCGCTCAGCCGCCGCGCCGGGCCCAGCGCCGGAAGTGACGGCTTATCGCAGCGCCGGAAGCGGCGTCACGCGCTGGTAACACCCTCTCGCCCCTACTTGGTAGAGCGAGACGGGGCGGTACCAGCCCCCTCCCCGACGCAGCTACCGGCCAATGAGGAACGTCGGTCCCGCCCAGCCGGTGTGGGCGCGGCCAATCGGGAACGCGATGGCGGCGCCGGTGCGGGACCGCGAGGCGCTGCAGCGGCTCAACTTCCTCTTCCAGGTGAGGCGGGGGGCTGTATAGGGGTCCAGGGAGGGGCCCTGGGGGGGCTATAGGGGTCCGGCGGGACCCTGGGGGGGTTATGGGGGGCTATAGGGGGCCGGGGGGACCCTGGGGGGGCTATAGGGGTCCAGGGGGGGCCTGGGGGGGGGCTATGGGGGACCCTGGGAGGAGATATGGGGGGCTATAGGGGGCCGGGGGGGATCCAGGGGGGCCCTGGGGGGGTTATGGAGGGGCTATAGGGGGCCGGGGGGGCCCTGGGGGGGTTATGGAAGGGCTACAGGGGGCCAGGGGGGGCCCTGGGAGGAGGTTATAGGGGTCCAGGGGGGGACTATGGGGGCCCTGAGGGTCCGGGGGGACCTGGGAGGTGCTATGGGGCTCTTGGGGGCTCAGGGTGGGGGGATGTAGGGGATTGGACGGGGAAGGAGAGGGGCACAGGGAGGCTATGGGGGGGCCACGGAGGTCTGGAGGAACGTAATGGGGCTGAGGGGGGGGGCACAAGAGGGGTCTGCAGCTGTGTCCCCCTCCCCCAGGCCGCACACTGGGTGCTCCCCCACAGCCCAGCCCTTGCCCGCTTCTACTGCAGCACCCAGCGAGGGGCCGCCCGCCGCCTCGTCCTGCGCATGTGAGCTACAGGGCAAGGGGGGTGCTGGAGGCAGGGGGGACCCAGGGGGGTCCCATGGGGGTCCTGACCCCCCCCCACACTTTGTGTTGTGTCCCCCGTCCCCCCTGCCAGGGCTCCCTCGGTGAAGCGGGCTGTGTGCCGCCGCTGCTGCTCCCTGCTGCTGCCCGGGGCTGGGGGTTACCTGCGCCTGCGAGGTGGGTCATGGGCGGGGGGGGGGGGGGGTGGGGACACCCAGAGGGATGTGGGGGGGCTGAGCCGGACGCTTGGGTCCCTCCCGCAGGGGGGGGGCAGCCCCGGAGGGTGCTGCGATGCCGGTGCTGTGGCCGCTGCCGACGTTACCTCTGCCAGCAGGAGCTCCGCCCCCCCGGCCAGGCCACACCCACTGGTCAGTGAAGGGGAGGGGCCTGGGGAAAGGGGGCAGGGTCTGGGCAGAAGGGACTTGTGCCAAGAGAGAAAGGGGAAGGGCTAGCCCTGTTGGAGCCAAACTAGGGGGTGGGGCTAGGGGCTGGGGTGGAGCCAACTCTAGGGGTGGGGCTAAGGGCTGGGTTGGAGCCAACTCTAGGGGTGGAGCCAACTCTAGGGGTGGGGCTAAGGGCTGGGGTGGAGCCAACTCTAGGGGTGGGGCTAAGGGCTGGGGTAGAGCCAACTCTAGGGGTGGGGCTAAGGGCTGGGGTGGAGCCAAATCTTGACAGTGGGGTAACTTAACCCCAGCCAGGCTAATTGGAGAATAAAGTTAATCAGGCAGGACTACTATCAGGGATGGAGCTAAATGCAAATAAGGGGAGAGATGGGTGGGGTAAAGGAAGGGGGTGGGGCTATCATGGTAGTGCTGTGACATCAGTTCTCCAGGGCCCACCCCAGAGCACAGCCCAGCATAAGCCCTACCCAGCAACAGCATGGAGATGTGACTTCTGATTGGTCCCTGCAGAAGCTGCCTCTAACCAATCAAAAAAAAAAAAAAAAAAAAAAGACCACCAGCTGCAGAAATAAACCTCCCTTTATTCCATATATGGTATTAGTGTAACAATATGAGGCTGGACCTCCCCTTGGCTCCACCCCCAAGGGGCAGAGCTAACACTCATCCTCTCCCAGCAGAGCAAATGGGTTGGGGGCGGTGCTGGCAGGGGGCATGGCCTCCCCAGGCTCCACCTCCTCACCACTCTCAGCCTCCTCCTCCTCCTCCTCCTCCGAGGTCGACCCCTCCCCGGGGGGGGCAGAGCCCCGGACGCCTGGGTCCCCTTGCTCCTGCAGTGCCGCCAGCGCTGCCGTCTCAGGGTGCTGCTCCCATAAATCTGGGGGGGGGGGTGGGGGGCATAGTAAGGGGACCCAGACATCTGGGAACCTCCCCCCCCCCCCAAAGGTCAGGCTAAGATCCCCCCCGCCCCCCCAAGAAAGGATCCAGCCCCCCTGGGGGGCAGAAGGGGGGATGGGGATGGTGGGAGGGGGGGCTTACCCTTCTGGGCAGCGTAGCCAGGGGGGCGCAGGCAGAGGCGGAGTCTCCCCTCAGCCGCCAAGCGTAGGATGCTGTTGGCTGCCCGGTAGACGTCGTTGCGAGCTGCTTTCGCTGTCTTGTACCCTCGTTTCTCCGCCCACGCTAGAAAGAAAAAAAAACAACAAAAAAACCCCCCGCAACCCACACAGAAAAAAATCTTAATAATAATAATAATAAAAAAGCCCCTTTTGAGTGAATTTGCCCAGAAAACAGCACACCTTCGCAGATGTCCCAAGCAGTCCAGCCGGCGGCAGCGCTGGGGGGCCGCAGCTGGAGGAGAGGCGGCAGCGGGATGCGGGAGGCCAGGTAGCCCACGGCTGAGTAAGGCTCCTGCAGCTGCGAGATGGGGTAGACGCCTGCCAGCACCTGGGGCGGGGGGGACACACACAGATGGAGGGGGCTCAGCAGGGACAGGGGGGTGTCTCTGTGAGGGGGGGGCAGGGAGGGGGCCAGGACCCACCTGGAGAGCCGGTGGGGCGCGGGAGGGGAAAACAAGGCCAGGACAGTCGCAGAGGCGGACACGGGGGGTGAGGAAATGGGTCTGGAAGTAGCGGGTACGGCCGGGGGCGCGGGAGACACTGACGGCGCTTCGCCCCACCAGCGCGTTCAGCACCGACGACTTGCCAGCGTTCGGCAGGCCTGACAGGGAGGGGGGGAGGCTCGGGACACGCCCCCTCCCAGGAGCCACGCCCTCCCCCGGCCCCACCCCCACAACAGGACACACCCCCACCCTAATCCCTCACCAGTCCATTTCCCTCTACCTGGTGGGCGGAGACACCCTCACAAGCCCCACCCCCTTTTGCCACATGACCACACCCCCTTATCAGCCCCACCCCTCACCAGGGTCCATACCCCCACCCAGCATAACCCCACCTATGCCAAGCCCCGCCCTGTCACGAAGCCCCACCCCTCACCGACACAGCCCAGGGTGAGGACACCATGGCGGTAACGCTCCCATTGCCGGGGGGCCACCATGACACCGTCACCATCATCCGCCTCTCCGCTGTCCCCCGCCTCTTCCTGCTGCTCTTCCTCTTCCTCCTCTTCTTCCTCCCCCCGCGCCGCCGCTTCCTCCGCCCGGTCCAGTCGCGCTCGCCAGCTGCTCAGGTCCACTGCAAAGCCGTGGTGGGTGATGATGGGGGAGAGGGGCACCCAGGGGATGCTGGGACACCCCCCCCCCCCAGCACCCAAGGGGGTCCCCACAGCTCTACCCACCCCCCCCAGTCACCCCTTGGGACACCCACCCCACCATGAAGCGACTGAAGGGACACCACAGTCCACCCCACCCAGAAAGTGAATGGGAGACCCCACCTTATATGTCCTGCCCCCCCCTCAGCACTCATGGGTGCCTCCCTTCCACACCCACCTTCTCCCCCCACGATGCTCTCGCAGGCCTCCAGAAGCTGCCGGGGTCCCACAGCCCGGCTCCAACCGCCCCCCCGCTTCTGCCGCCGTTGCAGCCCTGGGGGAGAAACAAGGGTGGGTGGGTGGTGGTGGGGAGGGATTCAGGACACTTGGGTGTCCACCCCACGTCAACCCCCCACCCTCCCCGGGTCCCTACCGGGCGCCGGGCTCCGTCGGGGAGCGGAGGTGAAGGGGACAACGCGGGCGGCGGGGAAACGACGGCGTAAGAGGTGGCTCCAGGCAGTGGCCACGGCGGGGGAGGTCAGGTCCACTTTGTTGAGGATGAGGATCAGGCCCTTCCCCAACTCCCGCGTCACATGGGTGGCCAACGCCGGCGGCACGTTCAGCGCCTGGCGGGGGGGACAGACGACACCGATGACAGAGTAGGGGGTGGGGGAGGGCTCAGCAGCATTCCAAATGCCTGGATCCCACCCCAGACACCTGGATCCCTCCTTCACTCACCGGGTGCCTGGCATCGGTGATGAGGAGGATGATGTCAGACATCTCCAGCACCCGCCAGAGCTGCCGCCATGTCTGGGAAAGGACACAGTGACCCCCTTTGTCCCTTAAACAGCCCCCTCTCCCCGCCCGGTCACGTCCCCTCAGTGTCCCCTCTCACCTCCAGATTGTGCTCAAAGGGAGCCACGTCCCCACCATCATCGTCGCCGTCGGTGCCCCCCTCCTCGGCCCCCCCGGGGTGCTGGCCCTCCCGGAGAGCTCGGAGGAAGGTGCCGAAAGCCGCTTCCTCCCTCACCCGCAGCTCCTCCGGGCTCATGGCGAAACTCCAGGGCGGCCGACGTGGGAAATCCAGCCCTGGCACCCAGAAGCCTGGATCCCACCGGCCCCAGGACTCCCCTCGGGGGGGGGTATTTGGCCCCCCCCAGGCCATTTACCCCTCCCAAGCACCACATCCCCCACTCCCCATACCTAATTGCCCCCGCTCAGGCCCCCCTCGACCATTATTAACCCCACCCCAAGCCATTTTACCCCTAGATGATTAATTACACCCTCTCCCAGGGCAATTCCCCCTCCCCTAGTTGTTAGTTACAGCCCCCAGCACTTAATTGTGCCCCCTCCAAGCTGCTTACCCTTTCTTCTTTACTTACTTGCCCCCCCCCCCCCGCCCCCGGTGTATTTGCCCCCCTTCCCCCGCGGTATCTGCCCCTCACCGGGGCCATAGATGGTGTCGGGGTCCAGCTCAAGGGCGGTCTCGGGCAGCAGCTCCAGCAGCTCCTCCTGGGCCCGTCGCCGGCGTCGCGCCAAGGCCTCGGCCCGCGGCCCCCCCAGCTGCAGCCGGAACCTGCCGGATACCCGCGGCCTCACGTAAGCGCCCGGTTCCCCTCACTCACCCACCCACCCGGGTTCCCTCGAACCGCACACCAAACCCACCCTCTCCTTTCCATCCCTCCCGGTTACCTGCCGGGATCATGGCGGCGGGGAGGGGGAACCGGATCTCCCGTTTCAACTGGGACCGCGTCGTTTCCCCGCTCCCGGCTCCCGCTACGGCTGCCCGGGCCCGAGTCCGGCCCTGTCGGGGCATCTACGGACAAAGAAAACGGGGGTCAGGGGCCGGCCGTCCGCCGCGGTTCTCCCTCAGCCCAGTCCCCGCTCACCGCCCCGCTTCCGTTCGCGCCGGTCGCGGAGCTGCTGCTTCTTCCGCTTCGCGCTGAACGGCCGCTTGCGAGGCATGACGGGAGATCACGTGACGGGGCGGGGCCGGCCGCGACCAATAGGAAGGCTGGAAGGCGTGGGGAGAGGAGGAGAAGATGGGAGGGGGAGGAGCCAATGGGAAGGAAAATCGCCCCAGAAAGGGGGAGGGACGAATCGGCGGGAGAGTCAACGGCCGGAAACATCACCTCGCGGGGAAGGACGAACCAGAGGGAGCCAATGGGAGAGAAAGTTACGCCAGAAAGGGGCGGGACGAACCCGTGAGAGCCAATGGGAGGAAGAATCACCCCTGAAGGGGAAGGGACGAACCCTCCCGACCCGATTAGGGAGTCAGTGGGCGGGACCCGAGAGCCAGCGAACCAATCCGTAGCGGAAACGACCCGGGCCGGTGCCGTGGCGGACCGGAAGCGGAGACTCTACCGGGTCGACACTCTAGCCGAGTCTCTGTGGCTGCGCAGGCGCAGTAAGAGGAGCCCGGCCATGCCGAAGGGAGTGCGCCCGGCGGCCGCCAAGCAGGAGGAATGGCGGGGGGAGGGTGAGGGACAGGGTAAGGGCGGATCCCGGGGTCCCTCCGGACTGGGGGGGGGGGGGCAGGACACCTGGGAACCGGGGGGGGAGCGGGAGGGGGGGTGAGGGGAGGGAGGGGTCTGGGTCCCCTGAAGGGATAGTGAGGCCTATTGGGGTGGGGGGGCTGGGACAGCTGGATGTCTAGGTCCCTGGGGGGGGAGTTATCCCTTTGGGGGGGCAATTATCCCTTTTTGGGGGGAATTATTCATTTTGGTGGGGGTAATTATTCCTTTGGGGCGAGGAGCTAATCCTTTGGGTGGGGTACTAACCCTTTGGAAGGGGAACTAACCCTTTCAGGAGGGACCTAACCCTTTTGGGTGGGGGAATTATCTCTTTGGGGAAAGAATTATCCCTTTGGGGGGGTGAACTAACCCTTTGGAAGGGAGATTGTCCCTTTCGGGGGGGACATTAACCCTTTCGGGGGGGGATTAATGCTTTTGGGGGGGTCTTGGGTGCCTCGGTGGGGTGGTAAAGCAGATGGGAGGGAGGGGGAGCGCTGGGACGCTTGGGGCTGGTAGCCCGTTGCGGGGGGACGGGACAGGTGGGTCCCTTGGGGTGAGGGTGGCTCCAGACACCTGGGTCCCTCAGGGCAGCGTGGGGTGGGTGGGGCAGGGTGTGGCCAGACGCTTGGGTCCCTGACACTGCCCCCCCCACACCCCCCCCCCCGCGTCCCTTCCCCACCCAGACCAACCAGTGAAGAAGGGCAAGAAGGACCGGCGAGGCAAGAAATCGGTGAGCGCTTCACCCCTGAACCCTGACCCCTGAGCCTAACCCTGCGACCCCTGACCTTTGCCCTTTGCCCCCAGTTTTTCGAGGAGCTGGCGGAGGAGGAGAAACAGGCACCTGCTGAGACCCCCAACCCCCCGGAGAAGGAGGCACTGGCCCAGCAGGTTCGTTAGGCCTGCGCTAATGAGGCGGGGGGAGACCATTGAGGCAAAGGGGGTGTGGCTAGAGGGGGTGTGGCTAGAGGGGGTGGGGCTGGGGGGACACTGGGGAAGCTGGGACTTAGAATTTACAAATGGGGTAATGGCAGGGGTAATTAAAGAGGGGGTTAACGAGGTGTCGTCCCCTCCAGGCCTCCCGGCGGAAGCGAGACCGGCGGAAAGAGCGGCGGCGGCCGGGGGCAGAGCCTGAGCCCGAGGAGGTGGAGCTTAGCCGGCGCCTGCAGGAACTGGCAGCTGCTGGCAGCGAGGATGAGGAGGAGGAAGGTGAGTCCTGTGATGGCGGGGGGGGGGGGCGGTCCTTTATCACCCCCCACCCAGGAGTAGCGAGTCCGCCCGGGCTAGAGCGTCCCCACCAGGAAGTGCTGGGCTGGGTCCGCTCTAGGCTGTGGCTTATCTGCAGCTCTATGGTCCCTCCCTAACCCTGTCCCCCCCTTCTCCGTGTCTCCCCCACAGCACCAGCCCCAAGGAAAGGGGGGAGGAGGAGGAAGGTGAGCACATAGCAGGGGGGGGTCCCTAAAATAGGGGAAGGTCCCCAAAAATAAGAGGAGGGGAAATTTGAGGGGAGGGACACCCCAAAATTGGGGAGAAATGGGAAAACGGGGAAGGGGAAGTGAGGGAAAGGAGCCAAAATTTGAGGGTGGGGGGGTAAAACTGGGACCCCCTGAAATTTGGGAGGGGAGGAAGGAAATATTTTGGGGTCCCTAGTCCCCACCCCTCTGCATCACCCTCCCAGGGCGGCAATGTCTTCGCGGCACTGAGCCAGGAACAGAGCGAGGAGGAAGAGGAGGAGGAGAGGAAGGGCGAAAGCTCGCGGCCCAGCAAAGGCAAAAGCAACAAGGTAGGGGTAACCCGGCTGCCCGGGTCTGCTGCGGGAGGGTGGGGGCACCCCAAAAACTGGGTCCTGTGTTGGGGGGGGGGCCCGGATGCCTGGGTCCCCCCTTTCTGATGGTTCCGGGCAGGAGGAAGAGGAGGGTGATAAGAAGAAGAAGAGTCGCAAAAACGAGAAGACCAAGGGAAAGCAGCAGGTAAAGGAGCGGTTTGGGGGAGGGGGCACCCTGGAGTGGGGGCCCCCACACTTTGAGGTCTCATCCTGCTTTTCCCCCCACTCAGGGAAAAGCCCCCAGCGAGGATGAGGCCGAAGGCTCTGATGAGGATGCACGGCCCAAAAGCGGGAAGGTAAAGCGGGGGGCAGGCAGGGCAAACCCTCTTTAGTGGGGGATCCCCCCTCCACTGCATCTGTGTCCCCCTCCAGCCACAGAACAAGTTCGCGGCTCTGCGTGACGATGATGAGGAGGAGGAAGAAGACGAGGCCGAAGAACCCGTGAAGGGCGACGAGCCCGTGAGTTCCTTTGGGATGAGGGGGAAGGGGTGGGGGAGCCACCCGGATGCCTGAGGCTGACTGGGGGGCTCGGGGTGGGGGGGGTGTCCTCTGTCACAGCACGAGGAGGAGGAGGAGGAGGCCGGGAGGAAGGCCGAGCCCGACGCCCGCGTCAGCAAGAAGGAGAAGAAGAAGATGAAGAAGCAGGTGGGGTGGGCGGAGCCTGGTCTGAAATGGGCGTGGCTTGGTGATGGGGGTGCGGCTTGGCATTGACCCCGCCCCTTTCTTCCCCCCTTTCTCCCCCCTACCCCCAAGATGGAGTACGAGCGACAGGTCGCTACCATAAAGGCGGCGGCGGCGGCGGGCGAGAACGACTTCTCGGTGTCGCAGGCCGAGCTCTCCTCGCGGCAGGCCATGCTGGAAAACGCTTCTGACATCAAGGTGACCCCCCAAAAAACCCCCCTGGGGACCCCCAAAACTCCCTGGGACCCCCCCAAATCACCCCCAAGCCCCCCAAAGTCCACCCAGGTGGTACCTACCTCTCCCTTTCTATCCTGGTGAGGTGGTATCTCCTGTGTCCCACCCTGTATTGCAGAGGTGGTACCTTCCATTCCCCAGTGGGCTGCCCCATTGTGGTGGGAAATGGGGGAACTGGATCATACCATTATACTGGGAAATGGGGGAACTGGGACAAGCCACTGTACTGGGAAGGAGGGGGGGAACTGGGCTATACTGTGATGCACCAAAATGGGGGGACTGGATCATATCATTATACTGGGAAATGGGGGAACTGGGACAAGCCACTGTACTGGGAAAGGGGGGGGGAACTGGGTTATGCTATTACACAGGGAAATAGGGGGACTGGGTCATACCATTATATTGGGAAATGGGGAAACTGGGACAAGTCACTGTACTGGGAAAGGAAGGGGAACTGGGCCATACTATTACACAGGGAAATGGGGGGACTGGATCATACCATTATACTGGGGAAGCAGAGGTGGGTCGGAGGGGCTGGAGGGGGGTGAGGGGGCTGTCCCATTATCCCTGGGGGGGGGGGGGGTCCTGACCCCCCTGACTCCCCATCGCAGCTGGAGAAGTTCAGCATCTCAGCCCACGGGAAGGAGCTCTACGTCAACGCCGACCTCTACATCGTGGCCGGGCGCCGCTACGGCCTCGTCGGACCCAACGGGTGGGTGCCCCTCACCCTTGGGTGGCGGGGGGGCTGTGGGGGGCGAGGGGGAATCATCACCAACCCCCCCGCCCCCAACAGTGTCTAACCCTTCCTTTGACGGCAGGAAAGGGAAGACGACATTGCTGAAGCACATCGCGAACCGGGCGCTGAGCATCCCCCCCAACATCGACGTGCTGCTTTGCGAACAAGGTGCGCTCGGGGCTCTGAGGGGGGGGTTCTCCTGGATCCCTAGGTCCCCCCAAAACACCCGAGTCCCCCCAAAAACCCCTGAGACTCCCCCCAAAGACCCCTTCCCTGTCCCCCAGAGGTGGTGGCAGACGACACGCCGGCAGTGCAGGCGGTTCTGCGCGCCGACACCAAACGACTCCGGCTGCTGGAAGAGGAGAAACGACTACAGGCGATGCTGGAAGGGGGCGACGACGCGGCCGCCGAGCGCCTGGAGAAGGTACAGGGACACGTGGGGACATCGGGAAACCCCTGAGGACTCCCTAAATTTACACACACCCCCTCGTAGGTGTACGAGGAGCTGCGGGCCATTGGGGCAGCCGCTGCCGAGGCCAAAGCGCGGCGTATCCTGGCTGGTCTTGGCTTCAATCCTGAAATGCAGAACAGAGCTACCAAGAAATTCTCTGGTGGGTGGCGGATGAGGGTGTCACTGGCCCGGTAAGTGGCAGGGGAGGGGACTTTGGGGGGGGTGACAGGCGTCGCTGGGACCCACTGGTGACACCAGTGTCACCTCAGGGCCTTGTTTATGGAGCCGACGTTGTTGATGTTGGATGAACCCACCAACCACCTCGACCTCAACGCTGTCATCTGGCTCAACAAGTGGGGATGGGGGGACAAGGAGGGGGGACAAGGGACAAGAAGGGGTTCCTAGGGGTGGAGGGGGGGAAGGGACCCTGAGAGGGTGTGGCCCCAAGGGGGGGTTGTCACTAAAGTGGGTTGTCCCCAAGGCGGGGGTATCCCCAGGGTGGGGATGTCCCCAAGGTGGGGTGACACCGTGATGGGGTGTCCCCAGGGTGGGCTGTCCCCAGAGGAGCTTTGTTCTCCATGATCTGAGCTGTCCCCAAGACAGGAGAGTGTCCCCAAAGCAGAGTGTCCTGCCAGATTTTTCTCTGAGATGTGATTCCCCTGTGGAGGGGGGGGTTGTCCCCACGTCCCCTCAATGTCGCCCCTGCTGATGTCCCCATCCCGTGTTCCCCCCCAGCTACCTGCAGACTTGGAAGAAGACGCTGCTGGTGGTGTCCCACGACCAGGGTTTCCTCGATGACGTTTGTACTGACATCATCCACCTCGACGCTCAACGCCTTTTCTATTACCGGGGCAACTACAGTGCGTGGATGGCAAACAAATTGGGGGGGGCTGGGGCAATTAGGGGGGGTTATTTGCCCCCCCCGATGTCCTGCTCCGTTGTCCCTTGCAGTGACTTTCAAGAAGATGTACCAGCAGAAGCAGAAGGAGCTGCTCAAGCAGTTTGAGAAGCAGGAGAAGAAGCTCCGCGACCTCAAGGCTGGTGGCAAGTCCACCAAGCAGGCGGTAAGCAAGTGGGGGATCCCTCTGGGATCCATTCCCTTGGGATCTGCTCCCTGCCCCCCCCAGATCAGTGTTTGCCCCCAGCATCTCTCAGTTCCATTGTGTCTGCCCCCAGATCCTCATCCCGGGGACCCCCATCCCTCGTGGGATCCCTCCGCTTCACGACAGGGATCCCCGCTGTGGATGGGGTCCACTGTGGGGATCTAGAGGGATCTGGGGGCCAGATTGGTGCCGGGGGGCGGTTAGCAGGGCTGTTATCCCACGGGATTCCCTACGGTTGGATCCTGCCACGCAGCCCAGCTCCCTAGAAAAGATCTGGTGATGGGTGTGGGGGGGATTCAGCGGATCCCTGAGTGAATCCCCACACCTTACCCCCCCCCCAGGAGAAGCAGACGAAGGAAGCGTTGACACGGAAGCAGCAGAAGTGCCGGCGACGGACAGCGGCAGAGGAGGCGGCCGAAGCTCCAGAGTTGCTGAAGCGACCCCGGGAATACACCGTCCGCTTCACCTTCCCCAACCCGCCCCCCCTCAGCCCCCCCATCCTCGGCCTCCATGGTACCCCGGGGGATTTGGGGGGCTGTCAGGGGGTGTTATGGGGCAATTAGGGGGACTTGGGGTGCTGGGGGGGCGGCAGGGGACAATGGGGGGGTCAGAGGGTATTTGGGGGGTGTCTGGAGCCTCCCCCCAGCTCAGGTCCACCCCATCCGCAGGCGTCGACTTTGGCTACGAGGGGCAGGAGCTGCTCTTCCGCAACCTCGACTTCGGCATCGACATGGAGTCACGGGGTGAGACCCTACGTAAACACCACGGGGGGGCTGTGGGACCTTACGATAAGGTGTCGGGGGGGGTCCCGGGAGACCCTACAATAACATGGGTTACCAGGGGCTCCCCCTTTTTTCTCTCTCCCATCCCCTCCCAGTTTGCATCGTGGGTCCCAACGGTGTGGGGAAGAGCACCCTGCTGCAGCTGCTGACCGGGCAGCTGACGCCGGTAGGGAGCTCCCCCCGCAAAAAATGGGGGGTACACCCCCAAAAAGGGGGGGGTGTGTGTCTCAGTTTGGGGGGACTTCTCTGTTTTTTAGGGCTCCTCCCGGGGATTTGGGGAGTCCTCAGTGGGGGGAGACCCTATAATAACACCCCCTCCACACCCTGTGAGGGGTTTGGGGTGTCCCTGGGGCTTCTGGGGGCTCGGGGGGGGTTGGATTTTGGGGTCTTGCCCCGCCCAACACGTGTCTCTCTCTTGCAGATACGGGGGCAGATGCGCAGGAACCATCGGCTGGTGAGTGGGGAGGGGGTGTGGCCTCTGAAAGGGGCGTGGCTTCAAGATGGGGTGGGGCTCAGAAGAGGGCATGGCTTCAGAAGGGAGGGGAGCCTCTAGAGGTGGAGGTGGGGCTGCAAAGGAGGGGGTGGAGCATCAGGGTGGGGTGTGGTCTGCTCAAAGGAGCGGCATGGTGGGGGGTGGAACCTATGAGGAGGGGGCGTGGCTCCCCGCTAGGGGGCGTGGCCTCCCAGCAGGAGGGGGCGTGGGCTCACCCCTGCAGCAGGCTGTTCCATGCAGCAAAGCAGAAGCGGGGGGGGGGGGGTGGAGGTTAGTCCCAGGGGTGTGGCCGGTGGGCATGGCCCGTGGGCGTGCCCTGACCCCGCCTCCTCTCCCCCAGAAAGTGGGTTTTTTCAACCAGCAAGCGGCCGAGCAGCTGCGGCTGGAGGAGACGGCAGCCGAGTACCTGCAGCGCAGCTTCAACCTCCCCCACCAGGACGCCCGCAAGTGCCTGGGCCGCTTCGGGCTGGAGGGACACGCCCACACCCTGCAGATCGCCAAGCTTTCTGGTGGGGGGGCGTGGCCAGCACCCAAAAGGGGAGGGGACAGCACCCGAGGGGGTGGAGTCAGCGCCCAAGGGGGTGGAGTCAGAGGCATTTGTCTTGCTGTGGGGATGGGGGCTGCTACTGCAGGGGGGTGGGGCTTTCTGGGGGCGGGGCTTGGGTGTAGGGGCAGGTGTGAGCCATGGGGTGGGTGGAGCCTCCTGGTCCCGGGGGAGGGGCTTTGTCAGGATTCAGAAAGGGGTGGGGCCTGATGGCATGGGTGGGGCTAAGAGGTAGAACATTGGGGAGGGGAAGGGCTGACTGTTACTGGCAGGGCTCAGAGCCTATCAGGGAGTGGTGGGGGGTGGAGCTGCATTGGGGGCGGGGCTGCCCAGGGCTAAGCCCCACCCCTTTCCCACAGGAGGGCAGAAGGCCCGGGTGGTGTTTGCCGAGCTGGCCTGCCGTGAGCCCGATGTCCTCATCCTGGTGAGCGGGCGGGGCAGAGGGGCGGGGCTCCTGGACCCCTCCCCTCCCCAGGGTCCCTCACCCTCCCCTCCCCGGCCAGGATGAACCCACCAACAACCTGGACATCGAATCCATCGACGCTTTGGCCGACGCCATTAACGAATACCGGGGAGGTGAGGCGGGGGGGGGGGGGGTAAAGCTGGGGCAGGGTGGGGGCGGCGTGACGTCATCGCCACCTCGCCGTGACGTCACCGCCGCCCGCAGCCGTCATCGTGGTGAGCCACGACGCCCGCCTGATCACGGAGACGGGTTGTCAGCTGTGGGTGGTGGAGGAGCAGGGCCTCAGCCAGATCGACGGCGACTTCGACGACTACAAGCGGGAGGTGCTGGAGGCCCTGGGGGAGGTCGTCATCAACCGCCCCAGGGAGTGAGGGGATGCCGGGGGGCACCACGTGTGCCCCCTCCCCCCCCCAGTAATAAAGAGGAATGGTGCACCAATGACTGCAAAGCGCCTTGATTTGGGGCTGCCGGCAGTAGGTTCCAGAGTGAACGCCATGAGTGGGTCCCAGAGCGAACGCGTAACAACCACCACCACACCCAGCGCTGAGATCAGCTGCTCCGGCTTTTTTTTCCACCAGTTTATTATTAATGTACAAAATATACAAAAGGGGGAGGGGCGGGCGCGGGGCCCCTCCCCCAGCCAAGTTTTCACAGAAAACAGCATCCGGCGCAGCTCCCCAACCCCACCCCCCACCCCCGAAAAATCCCATCACCCCCCCAACCCCCCCCCGGCGGCGCAGCCCCGGGCGGCGGCGTGTGTCGCACGTGTGTGTGCAAGTGCCCCGGGCGCAAGGGGGGGGGGTGGGGGTGGGGAAGAGGGGGGCAGGGAAAGAGCTTTGGGACACACCCCCCCACACCAAATTAAGAGGGTGGGGTGGGTGGGGGGGGTGTTTGGCCCCGGGGAGGGGCAATTGGGACCCCGGGGGGGGTAATTACCCCCTGCCTGAGGCAGATTTTCACCCTGGAGGGGGTATTTACACCCTGTAAGGGCTAGTTTACCCCAGCGGGGCTCTTAAAGCCCCACTGGGGTATTCTGGCCCCCAAAAGGGGTAAATTTGGCCACACCAGGAGTAATTACACCCTGAGAGGGCGTACCAATATCCCAGGAGGGGGGGTATTTACACCCACAGGGGGGTATTTACACCCTGGTGGGGGGGTATTTGGAACCTGGCAGCATTTCAACCCCAGGAGGGGGGAAATTAGTGTGTTGGGGGGTAGTTACACCCTTCTGAGGGGATATTTACACCTCCAGGGGGGTATTTGCACCCATGTGAGGAGTATTAATGCCCGGGGGCGGGGGGGGGATTTACCCCCCGGGGGGGGGTTGTTGGTGCCCTGGGGGGGTATTAGTGCCTGGGGGGGTGTCGCCCTTTGGGAGGTCCAGCCCCCCTTCAGAGGGGGATTTACACCCCATGGGTGGGTATTTACTCCCCTGGGTGGGTAATTTTGCCCTATAGGTGGGTATTTATGCCCCGAGGGGGGTGTTTACACCCCACAGGTGGGTATTTACACCCGGAGGGGGGGTATTTACGCCCTATAGGTAGGTATTTACACCTGACAGAAAGGTATTTCCACCCCTCAGAGGGGGTTTCTGCCCCATAGGTGGGTATTTGTGTGCCGGAGGGGGGGGATTTACACCCCAGAAGTATGTATTTAAGCCCCATAGGTGGGTATTTACACCCTGAGGGGGGTATTTAGACCCCATAGGTGGGTATTTCGGCCTCATACGTGGGTGGTTCTGCCCCATAGGTGGGTATTTACACCCTGAGGGGGGTATTTAGACCCCATAGGTGGGTATTTCAGCCTCACAGGTGGGTATTTCTGCCCCATAGGTGGGTATTTTGGCCCCATAGGTGGGTATTTACACCCTGAGGGGGGTATTTCTGCCCCCCAGGTGGGTATTTACACCCCTCAGGGGGTATTTGCGCCCTGGGGTGGGGGGAGATTTGAATTCAGCGCCGGGGGCATCACGGAGGCCTCACAGAAGCCATAAAAGTGGTGGCTGCAGCGCGAGTCTGAGAGGAGGAGGAAGGGGGGAGAAGGGAGGAAGGGCAGGAGGAGGAGGAGGAGGAGGCGGCGGCGGCGCGGGAGGAAGGGCGGCGGCGGGCGCTACGGCAGGGGCGGCCCGTTGACGCCGGGGTGGTAGAAGGCACAGTTGTTCTCGTACCTGCAGCTGCCCTTCAGCATGAAGTGGCGACAGACGGCGCGGCTCGACATGTCTGCGTGAGAGAAAAGGGGGGGGGGGGGGAAGGCGCGTCAGGCGCCGGCGCCCCGGCCCCACGGCGGCCCCACGGCGGCGGCTCTGGGAGAAGGAAGGAGGGAGGGAGGGAAGGGGAATGAGGAGGGGGAGGTTTGGGGGGGGGGGGGACACACACGGACACACGCACACACGTGGGGTCGGCTCCCGGCCTCGCTCGGGGGGGTGGGCGTTTGGGGGAGGGGGGGGGAGTGGGGCAGCTGTGGGGCAGCAATGGGCCCCATGGCGAACCCCACTGGTCTGGCCCTAAGAGCTGGGGGGGAGCGGGTGGGGCTGTGGGGCTGGCCCCCCTGCTATGGGGCAGCGGTGGAGCCCCACGGCACCGTGATAGCTGTCGTTCAGCTGCATCTATGGGGCTGGCTCTGGCCGTGGGGATGAGCCCCACAGTGCCCCGTTCCCTGCCCTAGAGCTGGTGCTGCTGTCCCCGCTATGGGGCTGACGATCTATGGGGTGGCTATGAGCCCCGCAGCGCCCCAATCCCTGCCCTATCGCTTGGCCGTGGGGCTGGGCTGGTCCCTCTACGCAGCCGTGGGGCAGCGACGGACCCCCACGGCACCTGAGCCCTGCCTTAGCAGCTAGGCTGGTCCCTGCGCGCGGCCGTGGGGCAGCCCCACAGCTGCTGAGCTCTTCCTTGCCCTGCCCCGGAGCTGGGGCAGCCGTGGGGCGGAACACCCCGGGCCCGGCCCTGTCACTGTGGGGTCCTGTGGGGCAGCCGTGGGGCAACAAGGCAGCTCCCAGCATGCCCTTGCTGCCTGCTCTAGAGCTGCTCTTAACTCCCAGCATGCCTCACTGTCACTCTAGAACTGCTCTTAACTCCCAGCATGCCTCACTGCTGCCCTAGAGCTGCTCTTAACTCCCAGCATGCCTCACTGTCACTCTAGAGCTGCTCTTAACTCCCAGCATGCCTCACTGCTGCCCTAAACCCCCAGCATGCCTTGCTGTCGCCCTAAATTTGCTCTTAAATCCCAGCATGCCTGTCACTCTAGAGCTGCTCTTAACTCCCAGCATGCCCTTGCTGCCTGCCCTAGAACTGCTCTTAACTCCCAGCATGCCTCACTGCTGCCCTAGAGCTTAACTCCCAGCATGCCTCGCTGTCACCCTAGATTTGCTCTTAACTCCCAGCATGCTGTCACCCTAGAGCCGCTCTTAACTCCCAGCACGCCTCGCTGTTGCCCTCGAGCTGTTCTTAACTCCCAGCATGCCTCGCTGTCACTCTAGAACTGCTCTTAACTCCCAGCATGCCTCACTGCTGCCCTAGAACTGCTCTTAACTCCCAGCATGCCTGTCACTCTAGAACTGCTCTTAACTCCCAGCATGCCTCACTGCTGCCCTAGAACTGCTCTTAACTCCCAGCATGCCTGTCACTCTAGAACTGCTCTTAACTCCCAGCATGCCTCACTGCTGCCCTAGAGCTGCTCTTAACTCCCAGCATGCCTCGCTGTCGCCCTAGAGCTGCTCTTAACTCCCAGCATGCCTCGCTGTCGCTCCAGAGCTGCTCTTAACTCCCAGCATGCCTCGCTGTCACCCTAGAGCTGCTCTTAACTCCCAGCACGCCTCGCTGTCGCCCTAGAGCTGCTCTTAACTCCCAGCATGCTTCGCTGCCGCTCCAGAGCCGCTCTTAACTCCCAGCCGCCTCGCTGTCGCCCTAGAGCTGCTCTTAACTCCCAGCATGCCTCGCTGTCGCTCCAGAGCTGCTCTTAACTCCCAGCATGCCTCGCTGTCGCTCCAGAGCCGCTCTTAACTCCCAGCATGCCTCGCTGTCGCCCTAGAGCTGCTCTTAACTCCCAGCATGCCTCACTGTCACTCTAGAGCTGCTCTTAACTCCCAGCACGCCTCGCTGTCGCTCCAGAGCCGCTCTTAACTCCCAGCATGCCTCGCTGTCGCCCTAGAGCTGCTCTTAACTCCCAGCATGCCTCGCTGTCGCTCCAGAGCCGCTCTTAACTCCCAGCATGCCTCGCTGTCACCCTAGAGCTGCTCTTAACTCCCAGCACGCCTCGCTGTCGCCCTAGAGCTGCTCTTAACTCCCAGCATGCTTCGCTGCCGCTCCAGAGCCGCTCTTAACTCCCAGCCGCCTCGCTGTCGCCCTAGAGCTGCTCTTAACTCCCAGCATGCCTCGCTGTCGCTCCAGAGCTGCTCTTAACTCCCAGCATGCCTCGCTGTCGCTCCAGAGCTGCTCTTAACTCCCAGCATGCCTCGCTGTCGCTCCAGAGCCGCTCTTAACTCCCAGCATGCCTCGCTGTTGCCCTAGAGCCGCTCTTAACTCCCAGCATGCCTCGCTGCCGCTCTAGAGCTGCTCTTAACTCCCAGCATGCCTCGCTGTCGCTCTAGAGCTGCTCTTAACTCCCAGCATGCCTCGCTGTCGCTCCAGAGCTGCTCTTAACTCCCAGCATGCCTCACTGTCGCTCCAGAGCTGCTCTTAACTCCCAGCATGCCTCGCTGTCGCCCTAGAGCCGCTCTTAACTCCCAGCATGCCTCGCTGTCGCCCTAGAGCTGCTCTTAACTCCCAGCATGCCTCGCTGTCGCCCTAGAGCTGCTCTTAACTCCCAGCATGCCTCGCTGTCGCTCCAGAGCCGCTCTTAACTCCCAGCATGCCTCGCTGTCGCCCTAGAGCTGCTCTTAACTCCCAGCATGCCTCGCTGCCGCTCTAGAGCTGCTCTTAACTCCCAGCATGCCTCGCTGTCGCCCTAGAGCTGCTCTTAACTCCCAGCATGCCTCGCTGCCGCTCCAGAGCCGCTCTTAACTCCCAGCATGCCTCGCTGCCGCTCCAGAGCCGCTCTTAACTCCCAGCATGCCTCGCTGTCGCCCTAGAGCTGCTCTTAACTCCCAGCATGCCTCGCTGCCGCTCCAGAGCCGCTCTTAACTCCCAGCCGCCTCGCCGCCCGCCCCAGCGCCGCCCTCCGCCTCCCAGCAGGCCGCTGTGCCCCTGCCCCACAGCTGCCATGGGGCCGGGGGGGGGGAGGGCCGTCCTCTCTCCCCCCCCCCCGTCCCTAGAGCCCCATGGGGGGCCGCCGCCAATCGGGGCCTCGGCCCCAGGGCCCGGGGGGCTCGAGGGGTTGGAGGGGGTGGGGGGGGGGCTCCCCCCCCCGCCAGCGGGGCAAAAAAGGGGGCGGGGGCGGGGGCGGGGAGGGGGCACCCACCGGCCCCTCCCAGCCGGGGCCAGGCCCGCCCCACAGCCACGCCCCGCAAGCCCCGCCGCCCCCCCCTCCTCGCGAGGGAGGCGCCGGGGGGGGCCCTCCTCCCCCCCCGCATTTACCTCCTCCGTGGCCTCCGCCGTGCCCCCGGGGGTGGTCGCCGGGGTGGCCTCTGCCGTGATCGCTGTGGCTACCGGGGGGCCCCCTTGCGCCGCCGCCGCCGCCATTTGGGGGGCCCCCGTTGCGCCCCCCCCTCCGCCGCCGCCTCCGCCGCCGCCGCGGCATCGGTACGGGGGTTCGGCGCCGCTACGGCCTCGGGGGCGGTGAAAGGGGCCCCCCCCGCGCATGCCGCCGCCGCCGCCTCCGCCGCCGCCGCCGTGGGGGCCGCCTCGGAGGTTCCCCCCCCCTTCCGGCGTTTCCCAAAAATCGCCGCCGGCGTTGCCGCGTTGAGGGGGGGGCGGCCCTAAAAGTCGGGGGCCGCCTGGAATTCCCGGACCTGGGGGGAGGCCGGGTCCCCCCCCGCCTCCTCCGTGGGGTCCTGTGGGGGGAAAGAAAGAGGGTGAGGAAGTCGAGGGGGGGGCATACAGGTGACAACCCCCCCCCCACCTTCCCTGTGTCACCTCCGGTGTCCCCGTGACCCCCCCACGGTGTCACTTACCTGGCATGGGCCCCCCCGGCGGGAAGTGCTGCATGGCCTTGGGGCCGGGCGGGAAACCGTTGGCCATGGGGCCGGGGCCCAGCAAACCGTGGGGCACTGGGGGGGGACAAAGCAAAGGAGGGGGGAAGGTTAGTGAAGGGGGGGACCCCCAGCCCCCCCAGAGCCCCCCTCAAGTCATCATGCCCCCCCCGAACCCAAGCAGAGGAGAGGGGTTGGTGCCCCCCCCCCCCCCGCCAAGGGTGGCCATAAGCAGGGGAGTGTCCTCAGTTCAAAGGGACACCCCCCCCCCCCCGGGGGCATGCCATGTCCCCGCAAGTTAAGGGGACCCCCCCGTGTCACCCCCGAGGGAGACGTGGGGTCCCCAAGGGAGCCTAGAGCTTGTCCCCAAATTAAAGGGACCCCCAATACTGCCCCCCGCCCCCCCCCGTGTCACCCCAGAGGACACGGGGTCAGCAGCAGCACCCGGCAAGTGTCCCCAAACCACGGGGACCCCCAAAAAGCCCGTGTCACCCCAGAGGAGGACACAGGGTCCCCAGGGGCAGCCAGAGCTTGTCCCCAAATTAAGGGGACCCCAAATTTCCCCTGTATCACCCCAGAGGACGTGGGGTCCCCAACGGTGCCCAGATAATGTCCCCAAATTAAGGGGACCTCGATATCCCCTGCCACATGTCACCCTATAGGATGCAGCGTCCCCACAGTACCCAGAATTTGTCCCCAAATTAGGGGGGGCCCCCATACCCCCCATGTCACCCCAGAGGGGGACACAGGGTCCCCAACTGTCCCCAGATCTTGTTTCCAAAACAAAGGGACCCCCAATACCCTCCCAGTGTCACCCCGGAGAGGGACACGGGGTCTCCAGTGGCACCCAGGCTATGGCCCCAGGCTGAGGGGACACAGCTCCCCCTCCATGTCACCTCCAACCAGAGAAGGGACAGGTCCCCAGGCTGAGGGGACCCCAATGTCCCCCCCGCGTCTCCCCCAGCATGTCCCCAAGCCCTGGGGACACCCGAGTCACCCCTGGGAAACGGGACGACAGGTCCCCAGCAGTGCTTAAAGCACGTCACCCAGTCGAGGGGACACCAATATCCCCCCCCCTCCATGTGACCCCCGGCAGAGGGGACACATGGCTGGCAGTGCCCCAGCCCGCACGGACAGCTGGGGACACATGTCACACATCCCCAACCCACAGGGACCCCCCCAAGTGCCCCTGTGTGTCCCCCCCCCGGGGATGGGGACAGGTCCTTGGTGATGCCCAGAGGACCCCAGTGTCACCCCGGGTCCCCAGGCTGAGGGACCCCCCCCAGTGTCACCCCAGGCCAGAGCCCAGAGCATGTCCCCAAATCAAGGGGACCCCCAAGGTAGGGGACAGGGTCCCTGGCACTTCCCCGAGCTCAGGGGACCCCACGTCACCCCGAGGTGGGGGACAGGGTCCCCAACACTGCCTGGAGCACGTTCCCAAGCTGAGGGGACCCCCACGTCACACCAGGGCAGGGGACAGTGTCACCAAGTGTGTCCCCAAGCCAAGAGCACCTCTAATTCTCTGTCAGGGCACGGAACAGTGTCCCCAACTGTGTCCTGATCGTGTCCCCAAGCCAGGGGCAGCCCTATGTCCCCGCTGGGGCAGGGGACAGTGTCCCCAAGCCCCAAAATACTCCCATGTCCCTGCCAGAGCACTGAGCAGTGTCCCCAAGAGTGCCCCGAGTGCGTCCCCAAGCCAAGAGCAGCCCCACATCCCTGCCAGGGCAGGGGACAGCGTCCCTGAGAATGTCCCTGAGCACGTCCCCAACCCAAAGGCATCCCTACGTCCCTGACTGGGGTGCTGGAGAGTGTCCCCAGCCGTGTCCCCAAGCCAAGAGCACCCCCGTATCCCTGTCAGGTCACTGACAGTGTCCCCAACAATGTCCCCAAGCCAAGGACATCCCTATGTCCCCGCTGAGGCAAGGGACAGTGTCCCTGAACACGTCCCCAAGCCAAGAACAGCCCCGCATCCCTGTCAGGGTGCTGTACAGTGTCCCCAACACGTCCCCAAACCAAGGACACCCCTATATGTCCCCGCTGGGGCAGAGGACAGTGTCCCCAAGCCAAGATCTCCCTTTACGCCGCGTCAGGGGCACAACTCGGGCTCCCAGCAGCCCCCCCCGAGGCCACCCATCCCCACGACATCGTCCCCCCCCCACTTCCACCAGCGACAGGGTGCATCCCCAACGGTGACCCCGATGTCCCCTCCGTGTCCCGCACTCACCTCCGCTCGGTCCCGGCGGCTGAGCCTGCAGATTTCCCAACAAATGTTTGATTTTATCCGAATAATCCGGTTGTTTCATCAGTTCCTCTGCTTTGTGGGTGCTGGGCCCACCCTGGGGACAAGAAGGGGGGGGACAGAAAGTGAGCGGTGGGGGAGGGGGAAATAAAAGGGGATACCCCCTTCCTCTCCCCCGCAGTGCCACCCCCTACCCCCCCTTTTTTGTGTCACCCCATTCTGGGGGGGGATCCATACTGGGGACCGGGGGGGGGGTTACCATGATGGACGTGAGGATCTCCTGCATGTTGATGGGGGCGGCGGGCGCCGGTCCCTGGGGGGTTTTACCGGCCCCCACGCTCCCCATCAGGTTGGCCAACACCGGTGGGAGTTTGGCACCACCGCCGGCAGCATCCGGGGAAGGTGAAGCGGCACCGGCTTCCAATCCTTCAGGATAAACGACTTCCTCGGCGGAGCAGTCCTGGCAAGTGGAGAGAGAGAGGGGTGAGGGGCGAGGGGTTGGAGGGGGTGGGCACGGGTCGGGGGGGGGGCGGCGCTTACCTCGTCCAAGGGGATCAGTTTGGGCGGCAGCGGTTCATAGGATTCCGGATCGGGTTCGTGAGGGCTGTCGGGGACGCTGTTGGTGAGGGAGGGGAAGGAAAAGGGGAAAGGGGGGGGGGGGGGGTCAGAGGTTGGTGGATCCCTGGGATCTGGTGCTATCGTCCCGCTCCCAGGGGGATCCTCGGGGATCTGGATGCCCAGCAGCCTCCCCCCCCCTCCCCCCCCCCCCCCACTCTAGATCCTCAAATCCTGGGTGCACACCAAAGACTTTGGATCCTCGGGGATCTTGTCGTCCACCCCCAAAAGACTTGGGATCCTCAGGGATCCTCCAGGCTCCAAAAGGCTTCTCCAGGCACTAGATCTTTGGGGATCCCGGGAGATTCAGGCTCACAGCAATCTGCTCCCCTCACCCACGTTTCGATCCATGGGGAGCTGAGCCCTTGAAACCTCTCCCTTGGCTCTGAATTCCCAGGGATCCCAGGGGATCTGGGACTCGAAAACCTCTCCCCCCGCTCCAGCTCTGGATCCTTGGGGATCTGGGTTCCAACAACCTCCCCCTGGGCTCAGGATCCTCACAGATACCACAAGATCTGGGACCTGAAAACCTCCCACCAAGGCTCTAAATCCTCAGTGATCCTGGAAGACTTGGGGCCCAGCGGTCAGCTCCCCCTTTCAGATCCCTGAAGATCCCAGAGGATCTGGGCTCCAGCAACCTCCCCTCAAGGCTCTGGATCTAGAGAGATCCCAGGAGGACCCAGACTCTGGCAGTCTCTGCCCAGCCCCTGTATCTCTATAGATCCTCACAGCAGAGACGATTGAGCTTCCAACCCTGTTGATCCTGGGGGGCCAGGGCTCCCACAACCCCCTCCATGAGATCCACAGGGATCCTGGGAATGCCTGGCTCTGGATCCTGATGGATCCCAAGGATGTGAGCTCCAGACACATCCCACAGCTGCTAGCACAAGGATCCCTGGGGCTGCACCATGAAGATGCCTTGCACGTGCCCAATCCCCAGGAATCCCCTGAGCCCACCGGGTGGATCGAGAGGATCTGGGCTCCCCCCAGGCTCCAGATCCTCCGGGATAATCCCAGCTCCGTCACCCTCCCGCAGCCCACATGCCATCTCCATCCAGGACGTCTCTGCTGATCCTCACACCAGGGAAAATCAACCCCGCCTTGATTCCACAGGGTGCTGGGGATCCCCTGCAGCCCTGATCCAAGGGATCCCCGGGGTGATCCGCTCCCCAAGTAGATCTGAAGGGGGGGGGGGGGGAATTTGGCACCCCCTTGCAAGGAGAGGGGGAATCCACAGTTCTGAGTCTGGTATCAAAAGCGGGG
This sequence comes from Necrosyrtes monachus, assembly GCA_037953605.1. Taxonomy (NCBI): domain Eukaryota; kingdom Metazoa; phylum Chordata; class Aves; order Accipitriformes; family Accipitridae; genus Necrosyrtes; species Necrosyrtes monachus. The sequence continues at coordinate 766,938 of JAZGTQ010000603.1, read as the reverse complement.
ATAGGAGATCCCAAGGGATCTACTCACCTCTCCTTCGACAGAAAGATCTCCTGCAAGATCCCCTTCTCTCTCTCGGCCTGAGTGAAGCGTTCCCGGCTGCCGCTGCCTGGCACCACGAGGGGAGCAGGGAGATCGAGGAGTTTGGGATAAACCCAAGGCACCTTCTCCTCCATGGCGTCGTGGCTGAGGCGCCGGGCCGTCTCGAAGGCGTGGCGATCCATCAGCATCTCCCGCTTGGCCGCTTCCCCAAAATCCTTGATCTTGTTGACATTGACTGCCGGGAGGAAGGGGGATAACAGCGTCACCCCCAAAAGCTTGGGGACTCCAAGGAGGGGATGGGGGACACACGGGAAGGAACAGGGCTCACCTCGTTCAGTCTCGTCCAGTTCGAAGTAGAAGTATTCACGGAGTTTGCTTTCCTCCGGCCAACTCACCGTTTTCTTTTTCCGACCTTTTTTAGTGAGCTGGCCGCTTTCCGACGCGTTTTCCATGGCTTTGGTGTCACCGCTCACCTCCGCCGAGCCTGTGGGAGGAACCAGAGGGGGCTCAGCACCCACCTTAACCCCCCCACACCCATGCTTTTCCCCCTTCTGGTCACCCCAACTTACAAGTCTCCATTGGTTCTGGCACTTCCACAGCCGGTACCGGCGTGCCAGGTCGATCCGTCTCCATCGGCTCCGAAGAGGCGGTGGGCTCCGGGGAAGAAGGTTTGGCGGAGCTCGTTTCGGGAGCTGGCTTCCCCTCGAAGGGGCTGGGCTGGAGGGGGAGAGAAGAGAGTGGTTATTATTGGGGGGAGGGTCTCTAGACAAGGAGGGGACCCCCATATTCGGGGAGGGGATGCCGATATCCAGGGAGACGACTCCTCACCTTGGCCGCCGTGGGGGACAACACCTTCTTCTTCTTCTTAATCTTAATGCCGGGGATGGGAGCGGAGTTGAGGGCGTCGAGGAAGCCAAGTCCTTCCATGGCTGCAAGAAGGAGAGGTGTCACCCCAAACCCCCCTAATTGTCCCCAAAAAGGCAGCCAAGGGTCCCCCAAAAGGCACCTAAATTCTCCCCCAAATGGCACCTAAATTGTCCCCCAAAAAGACCCCCAGGTGTCCCCTCCTACTCACGCTGGGGAGGGATGATCTTGACTTTGATCTCCTTGGTGGCATTGGGCGCCGTGTTCAGGGGTTTGTATTTCTTCTCTGCAAGAGGAACATCTCCAGGAAGGGAGGAGATGCTGCAGGAAAAGGGGGAAAAGCAGGTCAGATGCCAGGAAGGACCCCCAAAACAGTCCGACAGCCCCCCCAAATCAGCCCCAGGACACTCAAAAGCAGCCTCAAGCCCCCCAAAAGCAATCCGAGCCCCTCAAGAGCAGCCCCAGACTCACTTTTGCCTCTTTATGGGCATCGGTTTTAGATTGTATTTATCGGTGGTTGAAGAAGAGTTCATTTTCTTCACGGGCGCTAACGAAGGTGTCTCCATTTCCAGCCCTGTTCAGAGCAAACAGCAGGGAACATCATTAGTGCGTCCCCTTGCAGCATCCCACAACTGAGCACAGCCCCTCAAATTCCCCTCAAACAGCCCCAAAACCTGCCGTCGCCCCACGGGACGGAGGGGGAATTACCGGTGGAGCGGAATTTGGCGTGGCTGGGAGCGGTAGTGCGCAGGGATTTGGGTTTCTCCCGCTTCTTCTCTGGCATCTCCTCAGCTTTAATCTCAGTTTTGACTTCTTGGGTTTTCTCTTGGACAGGTGTCTTGCTTTTGTTTTCCTCTTTCCGCTTCTTTTTATCCCGTTCTGGGGGAAAAAAGATGGGAAAATGGTGAGACAGCGGTGTTGGATTGAGGCGGGGGGAGAACAGGGGGCACAGAGCGGGGCTCACCAGTCGGCTGGGCGCTGCTCTGGGAGCGGATGACACCCATCCAGTCACTGACGAGGATGGAGGCAAGGCGGCGCAGCTCTACGGGGCAAGAAGGGGTTAAAGGAGGGATTTTGGGGGGGATTCAGGGGATTTTGGGGGTGTGCGGGAGAGCGCTCACCTTCATCGTCGCTTGATTTGCTGAGCTGCTTCACCAGCTTGGCTGTGTTGTTCTGGAAGAGATGGAGACATGAGGTGAGTGGCAGCGTGCAGGATGACACAAAAACCACCCCAGGGACACAAAAGCCATCTTGGGGGGGGACAAAAGCCAACTGGGGGACCCAAAAGCCACCTGCGCGGGACCCAAAAGCCACCCAGGAGAGACTAAAGCCACCTTGGGGAACACAAAAGCCACCTGGGAGCGACTAAAGCCACCAAGGGACACAAAAGCCACTGGGGGAGGGTATGACACGGAGGCCACCCTGACCTGTTTGAGGTGGTCGACGGTGAGGGGCAGGTGCTGCAGTGTGAGAAGGATCTGCTGCAGGAAGGGTACGTTGTTGGAGGCTTTGGAACTGGTGAGCCACGTGTTGAGCAGCTTGTAGCCCCCGATCCGGATAAATCTAGGGGAAAAAGAGGGAAAACCTGTCAGGATCCAGCCAGAACAGGGTAAACCCCCCAATTCCTGCTCCCCCTGAACCCCCCCAGGCCCCCCCCTCACTGCTCTTACTTAGCCAGGATGTCCTGCGCCCGCGTCTGCAGCAAGATATTCAGGTAGATGCAGCGACTCACCATCTTCTGGGAGTCCTTCATTAAGCTAGTTAATGAGAAATAAGGTGTCAGACGCCCCCGCCCCCCCAATGTCACGGTGACACTGGGGGGGGACACGTGGGGACATTTTGGGGGACTCACTTGAAGATTTTGGTGATGCCCTCCATGCTCTTGACCTCGCCATCGCGGCCCAGGAAACAGTCCAACCCCTTGAGGAGCTCCTTGGGGTCGATGGGGCCCGAGCCCATGGCAGAAAAGCCCTGGGGGTGGGGGGGGGGAAGAAAAGGAGACGAAGGGGTTAGGACAGCGGTGACAACTCCATGTCCCCCCCATGAGCCCTGTGTCGTCCCCCTCCAAGCCCCGTCCCCAGCCCCCAGTTGTCATTCCCTTCGAGAGGGTGACAATGACAAACCCATCCCTGGAAACATTCTCGACCCCAGAGAGGGGGAAATCGCCCCCAAAATGCAGCTGTCAGAACCAGGGTAGAGGGAGGTCCGAGGGACCCCCAAGGGACACCGGGGGGCTGTCACCCCCCCGCCAAGGTGACACCATAGTGACAGAGTGGCCCCCCGCTCGTGCTTTTAATTGGTGCTGCCACCCCAGGGGACAGGGATGCCAGTTCCTGGCCACGCCAGGGCGCAGAGCCCCCCCCCAGGAGCAGGGTGAGAATCCAGGGGGGGCACAACACCCCCATTTTTAATCACACAATCCCCCTCCCCACTCAGTTTTACCCCAAGAGTTAATTAATGAGTCAGTGCTTAACAAGGCGCAAAGACCAAGATGACGAACGGAAGGACGGCGGCGCAAGGGAGAGGGGGCCAGCGATGACGGCGCAAGATTTAAGGCTGTCATGTCCTCCCCCCAACCCAAGGCACAATTAAATCCGACAGCTAACGAATTAGCTATTAATTAGCAGGCTAATAATTAGGGCCAGCACCCTGCTAACGACCCGGCACCCATCAGATCCCTGACCCCAATCCGGCCTGACCAGCCAAGGGGGGATTTCATCCTGCTGACGTCAACCCACTTCTTAATTACCAATAATTAGAACCTTCTCCGGCTTAATTATGCCCCAGCTTTGCTAACAACGGCAGAAAGGCGGCAGCTATGAGGAACTGGACTGCTGGCGGGTTTTTTTTGGGGGGGGAGTGAAAACAGCCCCAAAACACTGCCAATTGGGGGGGGGGGGGTCGAAAAACACCCCAGAATACCAGTATTTTGGGGGGGGGGGGGGGTGGCACCCAGCCCCCATTTTCTCCTCACAGCAAAGACTTAACGAGCTGGAACTTGGTTAAGTGCCCCGCCACACAAGGTTGATTAAAGGATACAGGCAGCAGAGCCCCCTCCCCCTTCTTAGGGAGGTATTTTTTTGGGTGGGGGGGGTCAGCGAGCCAGGCACGAGCTGCCCCTCTGAAAAGACACAAGAGCACATTAATTCGAGCACAACCTCCTCCAGTATTCCCCCCCCCCAATAAACCAATTAAAGGGGCAGGCAACTTATTTTAACCCGAAATTGGTTTTTTTAAGCACAGAAGTCCTTCATAACCTTTGACCCCCCCCATGAAAAGGAGCCAAGACCCAGCCTGGTGACTCATGGTTTGGGTGTCCGTCCCCCCCTCAGGGCCCCAAGGGTGCTGAGGCCACCACCCGGGTGACAGAGCCCTGTCCTGGCTTGGGAGAGAGACCTTTGTGCCCACCCCCTAAAAGAATTTGGGGTTTTACCCCCATTTTGGGGTTACCCCTCCATTTTGGGGGGCTCACACAGAAGCAAACACCGACCCAACAGCCCCCAGCACGCCCACATGGTGGTGAAGCCACTCAAATACCACGGGGGGGGTTAAAAACGTACAAGGGAACCCCAAAAAGAACTGAGGCCCCCCCCCCCAAGAGGGTAAATCACCTCTTGGGGGAGTGGGGGGCAAATCCCACCCCCCCAAAGTAAGGGCAGGGGGGGCTTGGCCTGGCCCAGCCCTGCCAGCAACCAGCCACAAGGCTGAGGAAGGCCTGACCCCCCCCCCCCACCCTGCCACCACGTTTTTACGCCGCTTTTGCTCATTTCTCCCCCGAAAACCAGCTTTTTGGGGACAGAACCCCCATTTTTCGGCGAGGGGGGGGGTCACACGGACCCCAAAACCGCAGGTAAATTGGGGGGGGGGGGTACCCGTTGTCCTCTCCCCCCCCCCCAAAAGGGGAAATGCTACCACTGGAAAGAGCACTGGGAAGAAAAGGGCTGCCCCCCACACACGCCAGGCTTAATTCGGGAGGAAATTAATAAAAAATTAATCATTTTATTAACAAAACTTAGTATTCTTTTCAAATTTCCCTGCTTTTAACCAAAATCTTTCAGATTTGGGTGTCGAGTGTTTGGCCAGAGCAGGGGGGGGTAAAAAATAAAATAGCTCCCGACCCAGCGCAGCATCCGCATGCACCGGGAGACGGATGGTAAAGAAAAAAGGGGGATTTGTTTGTTTTTTTTTTTTTAATTAAAAAATAGATAAAAATAAAGGTTGTGAATAAAGGTTGTGAAATGTAATTAAGACCAGAAAGGTTTTTTTGCTTACCCGGCGGGTTGCAGTTGTTCCCCTCCCTTTTGCTGAAGTAAAACCAAGTTCCCTTCGCTTCCTAAGCCTGTACCGCACACAACACCTTCGCGCTGCCAAAACGGGGCAAATTCATTGAAAATCGGGAAAAAATACAGGATTTTGGGGGTGCGCCCCCCCCAAAATTGAAATTTTTTTGGGGGGGTGAAGCCCAGTGATAGCATTTCCCTGTCACGATAAATTAAAGGTTATAGATTGCTTGAGGACGCTGTTCCCCCCCCACCCCCCCAAAACCACCACCCAAACCCACCAGGGAGGGGGGGGTCCCGAAAAAAAAGGGAGAAAAGGGAAAAGAGGGGAAAGGTTAAAAAAAAAAAAAAAAGACCCTGTTTTGGGGGAAGAAAAAGGGGTTTTTTGGCACAACCTACAAAAGAAGCAGCGGCCCGCAGGGTCCTACTCTGTACAGCACCGGGATCCTGCAGACGAAAGCCGGAGGGGGGGTACGGTTAGAGCAGGATTTGGGGGGGGGGTGTCAGGATAAATTGGGGGGGGGGATAAAGAGGGGGGGGGAAAGATATGAGGGGGCCCCTGGCCGGCAGCGCGGTGGGAGGGGTTTGCCCGGAGCCGGTTGCATCAGCCGCGGCCGGCAGCGAGGCCCAGGCGCCATTTTAGAAGCCGAAAAAATAAACCAAATTGGGGGGGTTTGGGGTTTTTTTTTGGGGGGGGGGAAGGAACACACACAAATATAAATATAACGACCCCCCCGCCACCGCGCAACACCTATGCCAATTAAAATAGAACAATTAAATCCGCGTGGATTAGGGGTTTGGGACCCCCCCCTAAAGACAGAAGGGCTTCGAAGCCCCCCCCGCCCCGGGGGGGGCCCAACCTGTAACAAAATAAATATCTATAAAAAAAGGGGGGGGAAAAAAGGAGGAAAATGAGTTTAAAAAAAAAAAAAGACAAAGAGCAGGCGAGCGGCCGCGCCATCTTGGCCCCAAAGCTCCCCAAGTCGGGTTTATTTTTGGGAGGGGTATTTTGGGGGTTTTTTTTAAAGCCAACCCTGGGTTTTTTGCTTGAAAATAGCAGGTTTTTGGGTAAAGCTAAGCCTGCCTAGCAATCTTTATTGCTAGATTGCACCCCCCCACCTTTAACCACCCGCACCCGTCCCCAGCCTTCTCCCCCCCCCCATTTCTCTGCACAAAACAATCCCAAAATGGCACCTAAAAAATAAAAATATAAAATAAATCATTCTTTTTAACATTGAATTTTCAAAATTAACCCGGATTCGATGAGCTCTAACAGCCGCCCTGCAATCTTTATGTACAGATTGCTCACTCAGGTCCCCAATTTCCGTCTCCCCCGCAAAAAACCAAGCGATTTCGGGTATTTTGATGGGTTTTTTTTTTCCCCTTTTGGTTTTTGCGTGGGAGCTCATCAACCCTCCACCACCGGCTCCCACATCTTTTTGAACAAAATACCCCCAAATTTTAAGGTTTAACCACCTTTTAGCAAAGCCTACGTCCTCCTCAAGCACACAGTTGGGGCTCTTCCTCCCATTATTTTTTCTTTGGTACAAATAAAGGATTTTGGGGGGGGGTTTTGAGGGGAATTCAGCTCGTTGAAAATTCAACACTTACTATCCAATTATTTTTCTCGCCGACAGCGCTTCAAGGTTTGGATTTTGGCATTGGTGGTGTTATCAGAGCAAAAAAAGAATTGCTTTGTTTTTGGTCATGGCTTTAAAAAAATGCAGCAACTTTTTTTTTTTCAGCTTGATGGGTTTTTTTGGGGGGGTTGTTGGTTGGGTTTTTTTTTTCCCTAAAGGGGTGGTTTTGTCGAGCTAAACGATGGAAAAAAAATAAAAAAAAAGTTGCTTGGATTAAAAAAAAAAGGGATTTTGCCTTTGTTTTGGGGGGGGAAGAAGAGGGAGAATATGTTTTTAAGTGGCAGTTTCCTTCGAGTTTGAAACGGCTTCCCAAGGACGGTCCAAAGGACGGAGGCTGCGATGGCGGCTCTTCCACGGCACCGGGATGGGAGCGGGAAGGGGGGAAGAAAGCTTTTTCTTCCCCGTTTTTTTTGTATTTGTTTGTTTTTTTGTTTGTTTTGTTTTGTTTGTTTGTTTTTCTCGTGGTAAAGGCGACGGCGTCTCTCAAGAGCAACCAAACCTGGAGCGGGGAAAGGAAAAAAAAAAAAAAAAAAAGAGGGGGGGTGGGGTGGGCACAATAAATAAAAAAAAAATAATGAAAAAAAATTAGAAGCAAAGAAGAAAGACACGAAATGATTAGCAGTCGTTATCCCCGGTGAGACTTTTAAAATTTTAAAGGGGAGAGACTAAAAAAACCGAAGGAAATCGCCCTTGGCGGGGGGGGGGCGGTGGTTTCTCCTCAGCTGAGGAGAAAGGAAAGGGCTGAGGGCCCCGTCCCCCCCTCCGGCGGGGTTGGAAAAGGCGGGGGGGACACACACCGTTTTCTCAAGGCGAAGGGACGCTGGCCCTACAAAAGGGCCCCCTCCAGCGCCCCAAAAAAAAGGGGGGGAACCCCCACCCCCGCCCGCTCCCCAACCGCCGCCCCGCCGGAGCTGTCTACTCACCTCCACCTAGCCCTCAGAATGGCGACGGTTAGAGCGGGCGGACCCTTTTATAGTCGGCCACGCCCACCAGCCTCGCCCCACCCCTTCGACGCACGTTCGATCCTCCCTCCGCCGGCCCCGCCCTGGGTAGCGTCACTGAGGGGACCTACTGCGCCTGCGCAGAAGCCGCCGGGCCTCCCCCCCCCGCCCCCGCCCGGCGCATGCGCGGCCGCCGCCCGCTATTGTTCCTCGGGCTGTGTGGCGCAGTTTTTATTCAAGCGGCGACGACTGCGCATGCGCGGGGGAAAAGCGGGGGAGAGACGGGAGGAGCCGTACGGCAAGATGGCGGCGCCCCGCCCTCTCCCTCCGTATGGAGGGCGGGGTCTGCGCCTGCGCGGCCCGGCGGCAAGATGGCGCTGGCCAGGGGGTTGGCGCTGCTACGGGCGGCGAGCGGCGGACTCCGGGGACCGGGGCGGCCGCTGTGGGTTCGGGTGAGGCGGGGGGGGAACTGGGGAGAAGAGGGAGGCGCTCGGGGAAACCGGGGAGGGGGGATCGGGGCGCTGCCACGTGCTGGCGGGGAGGTCCCGGCGCGGGTGACGTCACAGGAAGGCGGTTCTCCGCCGGGGGCGGCAGGGCTGGGCGTTGGAAGGGGGAGGGGCACAGGCACGTGCCTGAGGCTCTGGTGCCGCGTGACGTCACAGGGATGCCGGCGCTGACGTCACTGGTGCCGGCCCCCCTCCCTCCCCGCGCCCCCCCTTCCTCGAGGAAGGGGCCCGGTGTGACGTCCTAGCGCCCTGTGTTCCCGTGATGTCACTGTCCCGCGGGTGGCCTGTTCTGCAGGGGAGGGGTGGCAACCTGTGACAATGACGCCGTGGGTCCGGCCATGACGTCACACACCTCCTCTCCCCCCAGGATGCCCCCCGGCTCTGCAGCACCCAGGCAGCACCCAAGGGCACCCCACCCCCCCCGTCCCCCTACCAGGAGCGGCCCTGGGAGTATCTGGAGAGCGAAGGTAGGGGGGGGAGGGGGAGATTGGGGGGCTAGGGGGGGGTCCCCAACCCCTCCCCCCCAAAAAAACCCCACCCTTCCCCTCCCCCCCTCCACAGAGTACCGCGTCACCTACGGCAACAAACCCGTCTGGCTGGGCTACCGCCGCAACCACAAAGGCGCCATCCCGTCCCAGCGCACACGCAAGGCCTGTTTGGTGAGGAACTGGGAGGCACTGGGAGGGACTGGGAGCGGGGGAGCGGGGCACCCCTCGATCATGGTTTCTGTCCCCCCTTCCCACCAGCGCAAGGGGAAACAGGTGGGAAACCCCTGCCCCATCTGCCGCGACCGCAACCTCCACGTGGATTTTCGGGTAAGTTGGGGAGGGTGGTAAGATTTGGGGGGGCTCCCCTCCCCCATGCAGCCCTTTTTCCTCTTCCTTCCCCTCTTTTCCCTCTTCTTCCCCCCCTTTTCCCTCTTCTTCCCCCCCTTTTCCCTCTACCTTCCCCCTTTTTCCTCCGCTTCCCCCCCTTTTTCCTCTTCCTCCCCCCAGAACGTGAAACTCCTGAACCAGTTCATCTGCCCCCACTCCGGTGTTGTCTTCCACCCCACGCACACAGGTGAGGGGGCACCCATGGGTGCTGGGGGGAGGGGGAGGAAGCACCCATGGGTGCTGACCGCGTTCCCCCTCAGGGGTCTGCATGAAGCAGCACAGGCTCCTGACCAAGGCCATCGAGCAGGCGCAGGACCACGGTGAGCCCCCGCGGGTGGGCACGAGGAGGGGAGCGGCACCCATGGGTGCTCCCCCTCCTCACCCCCTTCCCCGACCCCGGCAGGTCTCCTATGGCTCCAAGCACCCTACGTGCCGGTCCCCCGGGATGACTTTTCCAACCAACACCCAGCTGTTGGCAAGACCCCGCCGGCGCCCGTCCTGGCCCCTGGCCGCCCTTGGTACCCCTGGTACGAGTGGCAGCCTCCCCCGGCCGCCGCCATCGCCCGCATCCGTCGCCTTTACAAGGATTACCTGAAGGAAGAAACGGCCCCGCCGGCAGCGGGGACGCCCCCAGACAACCCTTCCGCCCCCTCCGTGGAGCACAGAGGGGAATAAAAGCGTCTACAGCCCCCGCTAAAGACTCGCCTTCTTCCACTCGGGGAAACTGAGGCACGGTGCTGACAAGATGGCGGTCGCGCTGCCAAAATGGCCGCCGGGTCCTCAAAATGGCCGCCGGGCCCTCAAAATGGCGGCCCTTCGGGGTGGGCGTGTGGCGGGGGGATATATCCCGGTATGCTTTGCGGTGGCGGGGGATGCTTCCCATCATGCTTCGCGGCGGAGCGGGATGCCGGTTGCTAAGGGCGGAGGGTTGATGCGGAGGGGGCGGAGCTTGGTTGCTGGGGCGAGCGAAGACGAGGTAGCGATTGGTTGAGCGGTTACTAGGGGGCGGGGTTCACACCCACCGGGCCCGGCAGTAGTAGTGGCGGCGGCGGCGGCGGGGCCGGGCCGGGCCGGGCCCGGCGGGCGAAGGCAACGGCGGGGCCTGGCCCGGCGGGCGACGGGGAACGGCCATGGAATTTCCCTTCGACCTGGCCCCCGTGTTGGGCGACCGTTTCTGCGTAGTGGACCAGCACTTGCGACCTGCCGGGCGCCGTGGGCCCACCCACCGGTACCGGGGCCTAGGCCAGGGGAACCTGGGCCCGCCCGGGGCATGCTGGGAAACAAGAGGGGGGGTCGCGGGGCATGCTGGGAAACTGGAGGTCCCCATTGACCTGGCCATGGTTGTTAATGGAGCGGGGGGGGGGGGGGGGGGGGGCTGGTGGTGTTGCCCCAGGGGATGCTGGGAATTAGGGGGTCCTGTAAGCCCTGCCTCAGGGCATGATGGGTAATGGCTCCCCATCACACCCCCCCCCCGCAGTGTGGTTCTTTTTATGGGTGGGGGAGGGGGGACTGGGGGGGGGGGTGACACTGATCCCCCCCTGTGTCTCCACGGCGCAGGGGGGACCTGGAGCAGCAGCTGAGGACGGTCATCGATGAGCTGGGCAAGGCCTCGGCCAAGGTAGGGGGGGTAACTGGGGGCACTGGGGGGGTTAAGGGGGGGGCACTGGGGGGGTAACACCTCTTCCCGCCCAGGCCCAGGGCCTCCCGGCCCCTGTCACCAGCGCCGCGCGCATGGAGGCCAACCGCCACGTCCTCTACATCCTCCGCGACGCCGACGGCCGAGGGTGAGCGTCTGGGTGTTGTGTGTGTGTCCCCCCCAAGCCCCCCTCCCTTTCCCTGCCCTACAGGGGACTCAGGCATCCAGGGACCCCCCCAAATCTTTTCTGTCCCCCCCCAGGACCCCCAAAGGCGCCGTCATCGGCTTCCTCAAGGTGGGCTACAAGAAGCTCTTCCTTCTGGTGAGTGTTGGGGGGGCTGGGGGGTTGCCCGGATGCCTGGGTCTCTCCTGGTGGCCATTTCCCCCCCCCCCACGGCCATTTTCTGTCCCCCCCCCCAGGACCGTAATGGTGCCCATAATGAAGCAGAGCCGCTTTGCGTCCTGGATTTTTACATCCATGAGTCGTTACAACGACATGGTTACGGGCGGGAGCTTTTCCAGCACATGCTGCAGGTGACGAGGAGCGGGGGACCAAAAGGGGGACACACACACACACAGTGGGGGGACAAAGGGACATTGGGGACCACCCTATGGCTCACTTGCCCCCCCCCACTGCAGAGCGAGAGGGTGGAACCCTGGCGTTTGGCCGTCGACCGACCCTCTGAGAAGCTCCTGGCTTTTCTCCACAAACACTACGGCCTCAATGACGCCATCCCGCAGGTGGGACACACACACGCATGTTGGGGATGTCCCTGGGGTGCTCCCCTCACCCTCTTGGGGTGCCCCTCACCCTCCTGGGGTGCCCCCACCCCAGGTATTTGTCACCCTTCTTGTTCCTTGGGGGGGGGTAAATGGTCTCTTGCCTTCACCAGGTTGGGGTAGAGCCATGGGAATTGCCCCCGGGGGGGCACAAATCACCCCAAATATTTGCCCCAAGGGGGGTAGAGTCTCAGGAACTGCTGGGGGGGTGGGAAGTCACCCCACAGATTTGCCCCAATGTGGGGTAGAGCCTCAGGAAGTACCCTGGGGGGGGGGGGCAAATCATCCCCTGGATTTGCCCCAGGGGTGGTGGTGGGGGCAGACAGAGCAGCCCCTCACCCCCAACCTTCCTCCCCAACCCCCCCCAGGTGAACAACTTCGTCATCTTCGAGGGTTTCTTCTCCAACCGACCGGGTGAGTTTCGGGGGTGTAACAAGGAGGGTGGGGGGTCTATGGGGTGACCCCCCCCCCCCCCCAGCCCTGATAACGCTCCCCCGCCCCCCCGCAGCCCCACCCCGCCGCCCGCCCCCCAAGCGCCCCGAGGAGGAGATCAAGCCTTATTCGCTATCGGAGCGCGACTGTAAGCTTGCAGCTGGGGGAAACTGAGGCACGGTGCCTGCTGGGGCTCCGCCCCTTTCTCAGATAAGAGGGGCGGGCCTTGCCTAACCTTCAACCAATCGCCTTCAGTCTTACGAGAAGAGGTGGAGCCTCCTTGGCCATTCAACTTGACCTCGGGGCGGGCGGGAGGCTCGCCGGTGCGCGGCAGCCTCCGACCGTTCCTGCTGCGGCGGGAGACGCCGGACGGACAGACGGACCCCCGGCCGCCGGACGGACGGACGGACGCCCCCCAGCACCGCCGCGCTAGGTGGGCTGCCTTATTTTATTTCATTTTTTTTTTCCCAATTTCGCCATTTTTTTGCCTCATTTTTCACTTCCCGCCCCCCCCGCTTTGCTGTTTTCTTGCCCCTGCAGCTCCCTCGGGCGCGCCGGCCGATGAGCCCCACGGCAGCTCTCCCCACGGCGGGGCCGTGGGGGGCTCAGCGCCTGCTGGGTGTAGGGATGTGGGGTGCCCGTCCCTGCCCCAGAGCCCCCCTGGGTGCCAGTTCCTGCCCCATAGCCCCTATGGGTGCCTGTCTCCCCACCCTTGTGGGTGCCCGTCCCTGCCCCACGGGTGCCCCCTTCCTGCCCCATAGCTCCCAGGGGGTGCCTTTCCCTGCCCCATAGGTGCCTGTCCCCACTCCACAGCCCCTCTGAGTGCCCATCCCTGCCCCACAGCCTCACTGGGGGGGGGCCCAATTCCTGCCCCATAGCCACCATGGGTGCCTGTTCCTACCCCATGGGTGCCTGTCCCTGCCCCACAGACCCAGTGGGTGCTAGTTCCTGCCCCATAGCCCCCATGGGTGCTCCTCCTCACCCCGGGGGTGCCTGTCCCAACCCCACAACCCCACAGGGGGGGTCCCAGTTCCTGCCCCATAGCCCCCATGGGTGCTCCTCCTCACCCCGGGGGTGCCTGTCCCAACCCCACAACCCCACAGGGGGGGTCCCAGTTCCTGCCCCATAGCCCCCATGGGTGCCTGTCCGCCCCCCCCCTCCCCCCCCCAGCCCCAGCAGGTGCCCGTCCCCACCCCACAAGTGCTCATCCCTACCCCACAGCCCCCATAGGTGCTCATCCTGCCCCCCCACAGCCCCCGTGGGTGCGTGTCCCTGCCCCATGGGTCCTCGTGTTGTCCCCCCCCAGCCCCCGTGGGTGCCCCTCCCCACCCCATGGCCCCCAGGGGGGGGGTGTGCCCTTCCCCTCCCCTTTTTGGTTACATTTCAATAAAAATGGTGACTCTCAGCTTTGGGTCTCTGGTGATGTGGGGTCCCGGGGGGGGGGTGATGTTACCGCTGGGGGGGGTGATGTCACCGCCGGGGAGGGCGTGGCCTCGCTCAGCACCGCCCCCTGCCCCGCGCACTCGGAGCTGTACAGCCGCTGACCTGGCTGTTACCTTTATTAAGCCACGCCTACTTGTCTCTTAGCCACGCCCCGTGTGGGTTACGCCCCTCCTCCCCCGCTGGAGAGTCCTCTCTCCTATTGGCTGCCGGCGAGCCGGCTCCGCCCCCGCCGGGCCGCGCCCCGCGCCAATGGAGAATGAATGGGCCTCGCCGCCCGGTGGGGGGAACGACTGCGCATGCTCGTCCCGCCGGCTTCCCGCCCGGCGCATGCGCAGCGCTCTCCCGCCCACCGCGCCTGCGCATCCGCCCGGTCACCTTCCCCGGCGCGCTCCCCACCGCCCCGCTCTCCGCTCCCTCTCCCCACGCATGCGCGTCGCTCGTCTCCCGCCTACCGCGCCTGCGCCTCGGGGCGAGGCGTGGGCGGAGTCAGCCCGACCCGGCAGCGGACGCGCAGGCGCAGTAGAAGCGCCGGCTTGAGGTGAGGCGCGGCCGAGGCGAAGCCCGGGGGGGGGGTGGGTGGTGGTGGTGTTCCGCCATGTACCGGCACGGCTGGGCCGCCGCTACCGCCGCCTCCCGCCTCCGTCCCGCCGCTCCGCTCCGCGTCTGGCCCCCGCTCGAGGCCGCTGGGCTCGGCCCGGACCCGCCGCGCCGCCGTTACCGAGCGCGGCCGCAGGTGAGGGGACGGGGGGGTGGGGGGGGCCGGGTCTGTGGTGAGGAGAGGAGGAGGAGGAAGGGGCGGTGCTATGCAAATAGAGGGGAGGGGCGGAGGGGGGCGCGGGGGCGTGGCTACGCCAATGGCCGTAGCGGAGAAGCGGGGCGGGGGCGTGGCCTGTTTGAGGGCGTGGTTATGCTATTAGGCATAGCGGAGTCGGGTGGATCGGGGGCGTGGCTATGCAAAGAGGAGCCGCGGAGTAGAGGCGAGGTGGGGCGGGGTGCTTGTTTGGGGCGGGGCTATGCAAAGAGACATAACGGGATATAAATGAAGTGGGGCGTGGCCTGCTGCTTTGGGGGCGTGGCTATGCAAAGAAACAGCGGAGTAGAAGTGAGGTGGGGCGGGCCCTCCTGTTTTCGGGTGGGCGTGACTATGCAAATAGACATCGCTAAGTAGAGGTGAGGCGGCGCCGACTGTGCCGAAGGGGCGTGGCTATGCAAATCGAACGGAATGGGATCCTGCTGGGGGAGGCAGCTCGGGGGCGGGGCCTGCGCCTTGGGGGCGGGGCCGTGGGTGGCTGAGGGTTCCCTGTGTGGGGCAGTTCCCTCCCTTGGGGGGGTCCTGCTGGGTGCTCCGTGGGGCAGATCCACCCCCCATAGGGGAGATGACCCCCCCATGGGGCAGCTCCTTCCCTGGGGGTCCTGCCAGGTGCCCCCCGACCCAACACCCCCCCCCTCAAATCCCCCCCTTGGGGTTCCCCATGGTACATCCCCCTCCCCCCAACTATGGGGCAGCTCCATGTCCCCCCCTTGGGGACCCTCACACCCCACACTGCCCCCCCCAGGACCTGGAGCCCACCCGGGGCCATGTTTCGGCGCTGCCCCTCCTGCCCCCCCCAGCACCGTCGTCGCCCCCACCGGCCCGGCTCCCCGGCAGCCCCCGCCTTCGAGCCTTGTCCCCACCAGAGGGGATGGAAGGTGACATCACCACGGTGGACGGTCATCGAGAAGATGACATCGCTGTCCGCGATGGCCCTGCCACGGCCGTCCTCCTCCTCCTGCGGCCCCCGTCCCCCTTCCTGGCCCCCGCTGGGCCCCCCCGCAGCCCCCCACCCAGCATGGAGGAGCACTTGGCCGTCATGCACCAGAAGCTGCAGCACGAGGTGACAGAAGGGTGACATTAGGGTGACATCAGGGGGTGGGGGGGTGTGTCTGTCCCCCACTGTAGGGTTTGTCACCTATAGGTGGTGATGGGGTGGCCTTGATAGCACCGTGGGGCACGTGAGGTGACAAGATGGGGGGGGTGACAAGATAGGGTGACAAGATTGGGGGAGAGGGTGACAAGGTGGAGGGGGGGTGAGAAGATGGGGTTAGGTGACAAGATTGGGGAGGGGGCTGACAAGGTGGGGGGGGTGACAAGATTGGGGGGGTGGCAAGATAGGGGGTAGGTGACAAGATTGGGGGGTGACAAGGTGGAAGGGAAGGTGACAAGGTGTGGGGGGATAACCCCTAAGCCCCCCCCGCAGGTCCGACCTCTACACCCAGCCCCATCGCACTGCCATCCACCCCTGGGGCGGGGGGGGGCTCATGTGCCCACACAGGGGAGGGCTGTGATCCCCCCTGACCCCGCCTCCTCTTTTTCCCCCCTCCAGCTCCCCAATTTCTTCCTGAAAATCCCCGACTACGGCCTCTACTCCCCCGACGTCGAATTCATCAACCACCTCCTGCACCTCCACACGCGGTGAGTAACCCCCCCAAAAACCTTCCCGGGGGGGAGTACACAGGTTGGGGGGATGGGGGGGGGTGACAACTGTATCACCCCCCCTCCCTGTCCCCAACGCCAGCGGGCGGCCCATGTACCAGGTGGCGGTGGCCTTGTGCCGGGCGGTGGCCTGGGGTTACTTCGCCAGCCTGCGGCTGGAGGTGCTGGCGCTCACCCGGCACCCCGAGGACTGGAGCATCCGGGCGCGTTGGCGCCTGACGGGGCTGCCCCTCCACCTCTGCCTCCTGCGCTTCTACCGACGGGACAAACGCCACCTCCTGCGGTCAGCACCCTCCCGGCACCCTTTTGTCACCCCACCGTCCCCAGGTTCCTTCTCATCCCGCTGGAGCGGGAGGTTGGATCACCCCGTCCGCTGTCCTTGCCCCTCTGTCGCTGTTACTGTCCCCTCTGTCACCGCGTCCTTGTCACCCCACGGCCCGACAGCGCTTTCTCACCACAGACCTGTGTCCCCTCTGTCGCTGTGTCCCTGTCACCCCGTGTCCCCACATCCCTGTCCCTCCCCAGGGTGGGATGCCAGCCCCACGTCCCCGTTACTTCTGGGGAGGGGGGAATGCCAGCCCCGTGTCCCTGTGTCCCCCATGTCCCCAAATCCCTGTCACCCCCCCAGGGTGGGATGCCAGCTCCATGTCCCCTACGTCCCTCGTGTCCTTATCGATCCCCAGGGTGGGACGCCAGCCCTGTGTCCCCCACATCCCGTGTCCCCACATCTCTGCCGCTCTCTGGAGTGGGGGGATGCCAGCCCCACGTCCCTGTGTCCCTGCCGCTCCCCGGGCAGGAATGCCAGCCCCGTGTCCCCCGTGTCCCCACATCGCTGTCCTTCCCCAGGGTGGGATGCCAGCCCCGTGTCCCTTGTGTCCCCCGTGTCCCCACACCCGCCCCTGACTCCGTCCCCCACCCCCCCCCAGGTCCTACGACGCCTTCTCCACCTTCTTCCTCAACTCGCAGGGGCTCATCCGCTGCCACCGCGTGGACAAGGTAAGGCCGGGGGGACACCGGGGGACCCCGCAGTGTCCCTCATGTCGCCCCCCCCCGCCCCTAATTTTGTCCCCCCCCAGCTGATGCCAGCCCCCACGGCCGTGACCGAGGCCAAGAAGCTGCTGGTGGCAGCGGCGGTGGCGGTGGCACTGGCCGAGCCGGGACCGGCCTTACGCCTCGCCCTGAAGCCCTCTGCCACCTCAGGGGACACCTGAGTCCCCAAATCCCTGTCCCCTTCCCCCCTTAACTTAATGTACAGAATAAAAACAAACGAATGGAGCTGCCGCAGTGGTGACAAAAAGGGACAGCCGTGTCCCCAAATGGGGAGGGGCAGAGGGAGCCGGGAGCCACTCGTCTTCCAAACCAGCTGTATTGGGGGGGTGTCCCCAAATGTCCCCAAGGCACCTCAGCCCAGCTCGTCCCGGCTCTTGCCCACCTTCTTGGGCATCTTGCGGGCGCTGGCGTCCTCCAGCTCCTTGGCCTGGTAGTAATGGGGGGCGACCTCCAGCAGCCACCCGCTGTCGATCTCGATCACCTGGGGACAAAGGGGACAGGCGGCGGAGCGGGGGGGGTCACTTGGTGGCCTTGGGGACAGTCACGGCACCCCCAGCCTGTGGGGGACACGGTGCTGTCCTGTTGGGGCGGGGGGGCTGTCATTGTCCTGGGCACAAAGGGGACAGGGCCACCGGGTCCTCGTTGATGTCCCATCGTCCTTGGTCCCCATGGGGACATGGGGTCACCATCCTGTCACCCTGCTCCTCACGGAGGGCACAGGGTCCTTGTCACCACCCTGTCACCCTGCTCCTCATGAGGACATGGCTACGGGGTCCCCCTTCACCCTCCTCCCACCCCATTCCCAATGAGGGATGGAGGTCCCTGTCCCCACCGCGGTGGCCATGTCCCCATCCTGATGTCCCCAACCCTGTGACTATGTCCCTGTGCCATGCTCAGCGTCCCTGTCTCTGTCCCCGAGGCCGTGTCCCCAGTGTCACTGGCGATGCCCATGGTGGTGTCCTTGACCCTGTCCCCACCCCTGCGGCCACATCCCTGTTGCAGTGTCCCCATGTCCCTGTCCCTGTCCCCATGGTGACATCTCCACACCCACAGTGGTGTCCCTGTCCCCATCCCTGTGTCCCCATGGGCAATTCCCCATGCCCACAGTGATGTCCCTGGCCCCATCCCCACAGCCACATCCCTGTCGCAGTGTCCCAATGGCCATGTCCCTGTCCCCATGGTGACATCCCCATGCCCACAGTGGTGTCCCTGTCCCCATCACTGTCCCAGTGTCCCCATAACCAAAGCCCCATGCCCCCTGTGTTGCCCCTGGCCCCGTTCCCTATCCCCACAGCCACATCCCTGTCCCAATGGCCATGTCCCTGTCCCCATGGTGACATCCCCATGCCCACAGTGGTGTCCCTGTCCCCATCACTGTCCCAGTGTCCCCATAACCAAATCCCCATGCCCCCTGTGGTGCCGCTGGCCCCGTTCCCCATCCCCACAGCCACATCCCTCTCCCGATGGCCATGTCCCTGTCCCCATGGTGACATCCCCATGCCTACAGTGGTCTCCCTGTCCCCATCCCTGTGTCCCCATCACTGTCCCCATGGCCAACTCCCCATGCCCACAGCAGTGTCCCTGTCCCCATCCCCATCCCAAGGTCCCCATGACCACACTCCTGGCCCCACGCCACTGTCCCCAGCCACGTCCCCGTGTCCCCACCTGCCGCATGAACTCCTTGGTGGTGAAGACGAGCTCGTGGTAGAGCACCCAGCGGGGCTGCTCCTCGAAGAGGGAGCTGTTGGGGTGGATGAAAACCGTCTGCTGGTGCTTCACCGTGCGGTAACCGCCCCGCGTCAGCCGCGCCGTGTGGTAGAAGAAGCCGGCGGTGATGGCCTGGGGAGGGGGGCGGCAGGTTGGGGGTCAGCATCGGGGGGAAAGAGGGGTGCCAGAGGATCCTGGGGTGGGGGAGCAGGAGGCAAAATGGGGGTCCCTGGAGGGCCCAGGAGGGGAAATGGGGCGGTCTCTGCAGGTTCTGCGGGGGACCTGGGGGTCTCAGGGGCTCCTGGGGGGTCCCAGAAGGGGAAAGGGGGGTCCCAGGAGGGAAAATGAGGGTCCCTGGGGATCCCATGAAGGGGAAATGGGGGTCCCCACAGGTCCTGGGGGAAACCTGGGGGTCCCAGAGGCTCTTGGGAGTCCCAGGATGGGAAATGGGAGTCCCAGGGGAGGAAACAGGGGTCACTGGGGATCCTGTAGGGGAAATTGGGGATCCTGGTAGAAATGTGGAGGTCCCAAGAAGGGAAATAGGGGTCCCTAGGGATCCCAAGAGAGGAAATGGGGGGTACCAGGGGTCCAATGGGGGCAAATGGGAGTCCCCATGGGTCCTGGGGGGAACTTGGGGGTCCCAGAGGCTCCTGGTGGGGGCCAGGAGGGGAAATGGGGGTCCCTGTAGTCCCAGGCTAGGAAGTGGGGGTCGCTGAGGATCAAAGGAGGGGACATGGGTGGGCCAGGTGGTCCCAAGATGGGAAATGGGGGTCCCTGGGGATCCCATAGCGGGAAATGGGGGTCCCCACAGGTCGTGGGGGAAACCTGGGGGATCTCGGGGGCTCTGGAGGGGGTCCTAGGAGAGGCAATGGGGGTTCCTGGGGATCCCAGGAGGGGAAATGGGAGTCCCAGGGGGTCCCAGGAGGGAAAATGGGGGTCCCTGGTGATCCTGGGTGGGGGGGAATGGGGTTCCCTGCAGGTCCCTGGGGCAACTTGGGGGTCTCAAGAGTCTCCTGGGGCTCTCTGGAGTGGAAACAGGGGTTCCCAAGGGGGAAACGGAGGACCTAAGTGGGTCCCAGGAGGGAAACAGGGGCCCTGGGGTGGAAACCGAGGGCTCCGCGGGCAGCTGGGGGGTCCCGGGGTGGGGGGAACATGGGGGTCACCTTGCGGACGGGTCCATAGTCGCCGGCGCAGGAGGAAGGGGCGACCTCGACGCGCTCCATCAGCCCCTCCAGCTGCTCCCGCACGTCCCGCGCCCGGCGCAGGGAGCGCGCCTGTACGAAGTGCTCGTAGCACCACTGCAGGGAGTGTCCGCTGGCCACCCACTGCGGGGGGGGGGACAGGGACACGGCAGGGGGACACGGCAGGGGGGACACAGAGGGGAACGAGGACATGGTGGGACACAGTGAGGACAGGGACACGGGAGGGGAGGACAAGGACACGCTCAGCACCTGGTCCTGGACACCCACCCTGTGCCCCCAACCTGCCCCCCAGGGCCTCCCTGAACCCCCCAAGCGGCCCCCCAGCCCCACAGACCGCCCCCCCCGCTCCAAAGCATCTGTACCCCCCAACCTGCTCCCCAGACACTCCCCCCCCGGATTTCCCCCCCAGGGTCCCCATGACACCCCATACCCCTCAACCTGCCCCCTAATCCCCGTATTTACCCCCTAATACCACCCCCCCAGACACCCCGTACCCTCCAAAGCCCCCCCACCCCATATTTACCCCCCCCCAAAGCCCCACATACCCCCCCCAAACACCCCCCTACCCCCCAAACATACCTCCCCCAGCACATCCCATCACCCCACCACGTCCCCATCGGTGTCCCCATCCGTGTGTCATCGTCCCCCCCGACCGTGTCGTGTGTCCCCCCCCTCGCCCCGTGCCTGGTTGTAGACGTTGAGCAGGACGAGGTGATCCCCCCCGGGGACGTGGAAGCCCAGGCGGGCGCTGTCGGCGTGAAGGACCTTGTCCTTGGGGCGGTAGAAGATGGCGTTGTTGACCGAAAGCATGGCCGCCACCGTCAGCACCTCCTCCGTGCAGCCGTACCTGGGCGGGGGGTTGACGTCACCGCGTCACCGCGGGGACCCAGGAGCGGGTAGGGGGGTGGCACCACCCCCTGGTAGGTGCCCGATGGGGGTCAGGGATGGGGACGCCACCGGGACATCTGGGGACAACACGGGGACACAACGAGGATGCCCAAGGATAACCTGGGGACACCCAGGGGACACCACCAGGACACCAAGGCACAACCCAGGGACACCTGGGGACAACCTGCAGACACAGGGGGACACCATGAGGGCACCTGGGGACAACCCAGGGGACACGAGGAGGAGAACGACCTGAGAACACCTGGGGCAACCCAGGGGACAACCAGGGACACCACGAGGACACCCAAGGAACAACCTGGGGACACCGCCAAGCCTCCTGGGGACAACCCAGGGACACCCAAAGGGACACCACCAGGACCCCTAGGGACAACCTGGGGACACCATGAGGACACCCAGGGGACACCCCAGAGGACATCCCAGGCACAAGCCAGGGGACACCCAAGGGGACACCACCAGGACACCTGGGGACACCAACGAGGACACTCACTGCTCGGAGGCCAGGATCATCTTGGCCAACATGGGCTCCACCGGCAGCTCCGCCATGCGCCGGCCCAGCTGGGGACAGGGAGGGGACAGTGTCAGGGCCAGTGCTCCCAGTAACCCCGCTCAGTGCTCCCAGTAACCCCACTCAGTGCTCCCCGTACCATGGGGACCTCACCCATGGCGTCCACCACCACCATCTCAGCCTCTTCCAGTGCTCCCAGTACCATGGTGAGCTTCACCCAGTGGTTGAGAGCACCCAGGGCCCCCATCCCAGTCCCTCCCAGTGCTCCCAGCACCATGGTGAGCTTCATCCATGGGTTTCAGCACCTGTCCCTGACTCTCCCAGTACTGTGGTGAGCTCCCCCGTGGGGTTCACCACCACCATCCCAACCTCTTCCAGTGCTCCCAGTACCGTGGTGAGCTTCACCCAGTGGTTGAAGGCACACAGGGCCCCCCATCCCAGTCCCTCCCAGTGCTCCCAGTACCGTGGTGAGCTCTCCCAGGTGGTTGAGAGCGCCCAGGGCGTAGAGCTGCTCCAGCGCCAGCACCAGTGTCTCGTGGGGTGGCGGGTCCAGGAAGTCGAAGTGGATCAGGTCATTGATGCCTGGGGACACGGACATCACCCGCTGTCACCCCAGGGCCACCCCAGACCTCTCCTGGTACCCCAGGGTGTCCCCCACAGCCCAAAATGTCCCCAATGTCACCCAGGCCCTGATCTGTGCCCCTGCCCCAAGATGCCTTGAGGTCCCCCTTGTCCCCAAATGTCCCTCAAGATGCTCCCAAGATGCCCCAAGAGCCTCCAAGGTGCCCTTGAGATGCCTCTTAAGATGTCCTGATGGTCCCTCGATGGTCCCCAAGATGCCCGGATGTCCCCTGTGGTGCCTCTATCTCCCCTGAGATGCCCTTATGCCCACCAAGGTGCCTCCTGAGGTGCCCTGCCACCCATTAAGACATCCCAATGTCCCCTAAGATGCCTCCTGACATGCCCCAACGCTCTCTAAGGTGCCCCAATCCCTTCCAAGATAGCTCCCGAGAAGCCCTGAGGGACCCTGAGATGCCCCAATCACTCCTGAGATGGCCTAACAGCCCCTACAATGCTCCGATGCCCCCCGAGATACCTCCTGAGATGTCCCAGTGCCCCCCAGGATACCCTGATGCTCCCTAAAATACCTCTTGAGATACCCCCATGCCCTCTAAGGTGCTTCCTGAGAAGACCTGACAGCCCCTAGGATGGCCCAATGCCCCCAGGATGCCTCCTGAGATGCCCTGATAGTCCCCAAGATGCTCCAATGCCCCCCCAAATGCCTCCTGAGATGCCCCAATGGTCCCTGAGATGCCCCAATGCCCCCCAAGATGTCCCAATGACCCCTGAGATGCCTCCTGAGATGCCCCGATGGTCCCCGAGATGCCCCAATGCCCCCTGAGATGTCCCAATGGTCCCTGAGATGCCTCCTGAGATGCCCTGATGGTCCCTGAGATGCCCTGATGGTCCCTGCGATGCTCCAATGCCCCCTGAGATGCCTCCTGAGATGCCCCAATATCCTCCAAGATGCCCCAATGCCCCCCAAGATGCCCCTTTAGACCCCAAAATACGAAATACGACCCCGCAGCATCCCCGTCTCACCGAGGCTCTTGAGGAGCAGGACAAGGGAGCCCAGGTCGGCACGTTGGATCTCGGGCACCGGCGTCTCTTCCAGCTCGTGCTGGAAGGCCCAGGCCGTGTAGAGGCGGAAGCACTTCCCGGGAGCCACCCGTCCCGCCCGGCCTGCCCGCTGGTTCGCCGAGGCCTGTGGGTCATCGTCACCGATCACGAGCAGGGCCACGGGGTGGGGGAGACAGGGGGAACGTGGAAGGACAAGGGACACGGCTGTCCATGGGCACCCAGAGGCATGGGGACCCAGAGATGTGGGGACCAAGGGACATGGGGACATGGAGACCAAGGGACCTGGGGACACAGGGACATGGGGACATGGAGACCAAGGGACATGGGGACACAGGGACATGGGGACATAGCTGCCCATGGGGACCCAGAGGAATGGGGACCTGGGGATGTGGAGGGGACAAAGGAACATGGCTGCCCATGAGGATCCAGACAAACGGGGACCTGGGGACATGGGGACCCCGGGACATGGGGACATGGGGACCAAGGGATGTGGGGACACCAGGGGACAAAGGACACGGCTGCCCACAGGGACCCAGAAGCACAAGGACCTGGGGACCCAAAGAGGGGACCTGGAGACCTGGGGACTCAGTGACGTGAGGACACAGTGACCAAGGGACGTGGGGACACAGGGATACGGTGACCAAGGGACATGAGGACACCAGAACACAGCTGCCCATAAGAACCCCGGGGACATGGGGACACACCAACCCCCGCAGAAGGGGCACAGGAGGGGACACAGCCACCTAAAGGGACCAAGGGGGGACACGGGGGGGGGGTGACACAGTGAGGGAGGTGACAGGGGAGGTGACAGGGGGTGACGTGGTACCCGGGAGCAGGGGGTGACCACGAGGGACTCCATGCCGGTGCGGGCGCTGTAGCTCTTCTGCTTGCAGAACCCGGGGTCCAGCACGTAGACGATCCCGTCGATGGTCACCGACGTCTCCGCAATGTTGGTGGCCACCACCACCTGGGGGGGGGGGGGGGGATGTCACAGGCTCTGCCCACCCCGGGCTCCACCCCATGAGCCCCCACCCTCTTAAGCCCCATCCCTTTCACTCCACCTTATTAAGCCCTACTTCTCAGATTCCACCCACAGACCCCACCCTATCAAGCCCCACCTCCTTAAGCCCCATCCTAAATCTCACCCCATTAAACCCCACCCCTGGGCTCTACCTCCTTAAGCCCCGCCTCATCAAGTCCCACCCCTAGGCCCCACCTGCGCAGGCTCCACCCCCTTAGACCCCACCCCATACAGTCCACTCTTTAGACTTCAACCTCTTAGACTCCATCTTATAAGCTCCACTCCTTTTAGGCCCTGCCCTATTAAGCTCCACGCTTTAGACCTCACCCTACTAAGCCCCACCTCCTTAGACCCTGCCCTAAACCCCACCCTATAAAGCCCCACCCTATTAAGCTCTACTTCATTAGACCCCACCTCTTAAACTCTACTCTATTAAACCCCACCCCTTCAGACCCCACCCTATTAACCCCACCCCCTTAGACCCCACCCTATTAACCTCTACTCTATTAGATCTCACCTTCTTAGACCCCACCTCTTAAACTCCACCCTACTGAACCCAACGCCTTTAAACTTCACCCTATTAAGCTCCACCTTCTCAGCCACCACCCCTTAAACTCCACCCTATTGAGCACCACCCCTTTAGGCCACACCCCATTATACTCCACCCGATTAAGCCCCACCCATTAGACCCCACCCTATTAAGCTCTACACTACTAAGCTCTACCCTGTTAAACCTCACCTTCTTAAACCCCACCCCTTAGGCTCCACCCTATTAAGCCCCACCCCTTGAGACCCCACCCTATTCACCCCACCCCCTTAGACCCCACCCTATTAAGCCCCACCCCTTAGACCCCCACCCAATTAACCCCACCCCCTCAACCTGCCCCCCTTCCTGACTCCCCCTTCCCGGCAGCCCCCACCTCTCCAAAACCCCACCCCCTCAGCCCCACCCTTCTTCCCCTCCCCTCCCAGAAGCCCCGCCCCTCCCCTTAAAGGGCCAAAGCCCCCCACCTTGCGGGCGCCGGGGGGGGTGGGCTCAAAAATACGGGCTTGCATGTCGGAGGGGAGGTTGGCGTAGATCGGCAGCACCAAAAGCTCGGCCAGGCGGGAGCCCAGGCGACGGCAGCGCTCCTGCAGCAGCTCCACGCACGCCTCGATCTCCTCCTGTCACCCACGGGCAGGGGACGTTAAGTGGCAGGGGACGGGGACATCCAGGGGGAGGGGGAAAAGGGGGATAGGGACACCCGGAGGGGACAGGGATGACTGGGGAGATGGGGATGCTCAGGGGAATGGGGACATCTGGGAAGGATGGGGATAACCGGGAGGGATGGGGATGGCCAGGGGGATATTGGGGACACCGGGGGAATGGGGACATCCCCGGGCAGGGGGGACACTGGGGGGGAAGGGGTCACCCAGGAGGATGGGGATGGCCGTGGGGATGGAGATACCCAGGAGGACATCAGGGGAATGGGGACACCCGGGGGGACACCAGGGGACACCCAGGGGGATGGGGATGGCCAGGGAGACATCGGGGACACTGGGGGAATGGGGACATCCTGGGGTGGGGACACACCGGGGGGGCAAGGGGACGCCCAGGAGGATGGGGACGGCCATGGGGACGGAGACACCCAGGAGGACATCAGGGGAATGGGGACACCCGGGGGGACCCAGGAAGGATGGGGATGTCCGGGGGGACACCAGGGACACTGGGAGAATGGGGACATCCAGGGGGGATGGGGACACTGCGGGGGGGACACTGGGACACCAGGAGGATGGGGACAGCCATGGGGATAGAGACCCCCAGAGGACATCAGGGGAATTGGGACACCCAGGGGGAAACCGGGGACATCCAGGGGGATGGGGACATCTGGGGGGATGCGGACACTGCGTGGGGGACACTGGGACACAAGGGGGGAAGGGGACACCCAGGAGGACCCAGGGACCCCTGGGGGAATGAGGACATCAGGGGACACCCAGGTGGACAGGGACACTCCGGAACACCCAGGGGAATGGGCACAGCCATGGGGATGGGGACACGCAGGGGACATCGGGGACACCCAGGGATGGGGACACCCAGGGGACATTAGGATGACACTGAAAGCATGAAGAATATGAGGGGGATAGAGAAAGGGACAGCAAGGACATGGAGGGTGGCAGGGAGGTGACAGAGGGACACCCACTTGCCTGGTGTGGAGGATGATGTCCCCAGGGGGCTGAGTGACACAGGGGTGCCCAGGGGACATGGAGGTACTCAGGGGGGGACATGAGAAGTGGCAGGGAGGGGATGGGGGTGACAGTGGGACACCCACCTGGCCGGTGAGGAAGACGAGGATGTCCCCGGGGGGCTGGGTGACGTGGATCTGCAGCACCGACACCACACACGCCTCCAGGTAGTCGGCCTCGGGTGCCTGGGGAGGGGACATCGAGGGGACATCAGCACCGGGTGTCCCCAAGTGTCCCTAGGCATCCCCCTGCCCCTCCTGCTGCCCAGTGTCCCCCAGTCGCCATGTCCCCCTGCATCTCCCTGTGTCCCCACGTCCCCTGACATCCCCATGTCCCCCACTGTCCCAGTGTCCCCACGTCCCTCAATGTCCCCTTCTCCCGTCACCCCCCATGTCCCCCTGTGCCCTGAGGTCCTCCAACACCCCCCAGTGTCCTCAGATGTCCCTGTGCCCCCAAGTCCCCTGATGTCCCCTTGTCCCCCAGCACCCCACATCCTCCAACATCCCCCAGTGTCCCCAGGTGTCCCCCTGTCCCCCCGTGTCCCCCATCGCCCCACATCCCCCAGTGCCCCCTCATCCCCTTGCTGCTCCCGTGTCCGCCCTGTCCCCTTGTCCCTCCGTCCCCCAGCATCCCCTTGTCCCCCAGCACCCTACAACCCCCTGCTCCCCCCGTGTCCCCCGATGTCCCCGTGTCACCTTGGTGTAGTAGATGTCGACGGGGAAGCGGCGCCCGGGGATGCGGAAGACGGGGGCCTGGTCGAAGAAGGCGGAGAAGCGCTGGGTGTCGAGGGTGGCCGAGGCCACCAGCACCTTCAGCTGGGGACGGAACCGGGCGATGTCCTTGATCAGCCCGAAGAGGACGTCGGTGTGCAGGGTGCGCTCGTGGGCCTCGTCCACCATGATCACGCTGCGGGGACGGGGGGGGGACAGGCATGGGGACAGGTATGAGGACATGGGGACAAGCGTGGGGACACGGGGACAAGTGTAGGGACAGATATGGGGACGAGGGGATGGGTGTGGGGATGTGGGGACAAGCGTGGGGACAGGTATGGGGACGGGGGGACAAGCGTGGGGACAGGTATGGGGACATGAGAACAAGTGTGGGGACACAGGGACAAGCGTGGGGACAGGTATGGGGACATGGGGACAAGCGTGGGGACACGGGGACAAGTGTGGGGACAGATATGGGGATGGGGGGATGGGTGTGGGGATGTGGGGACAAGCGTGGGGATAGGTATGGGGACAGGAGGACACGTATGGGGACGTGGGGACAAGCGTGGGGACAGGTATGGGGACGGGGGGACAAGCGTGGGGACAGGTGTGAGGACATGGAAAAAGCACAGGGACCAGGTACAGGGACATGGGGACAAACGAAGGGACATGGGAACAAGTGTGAGGACAAGCGTGGGGATGTAGGGAGAAGTATAGGGACAGGCATGGGGACACGGGGACAGGCGTGGGGATGCAGGGACAGGCGTGGGGACAGCGACAGGAGTGTTGGGATGTGAGACAAGACACAGGGACATGGAGACAGGCACAAGGACATGGGGACAGGGACACGGGGACACCAAAGTGACATCAATAAGACTAAGGATAAGGACAGCGATAGGGACATGGGGCTGCTCTGCCAGTCCCCTGCTGTGTCCCCAATGTCCCCCCATTGTCCCCAACTGCCCCCCATCCCCACAATGTCCCCAATCACCCCCCCCCAGATATTCCCCAGCTCCCCCCAATCCCCGAGTCCCCAGCGTCCCTATGTCCCCACGGTCCCCCAGCCTCTGACGTCGCAAAGTCCCCAATCTCTCTGCTCTCCCCCAACATGCCGATGCTCCCCATGTCCCCATCATCCCTGGTGTCCCCAGCATCTCTGGTGTCCCCCGTGTGCCCGATGCCCCCTCCGTGTCCCCAGTGTCCCCAAGGCCACCTGTAGGAGCCGAGGTCGGGCTCGGTCAGGAACTCCCGCAGCAGCATCCCGTCCGTCATGTACTTCAGCACCGTCCGCTCCGACGTGCAGTCCTCGAAGCGGATGCTGTACCCCACCTGGGGACAAGGGACATGTCACCGGCGGGGCCCAGTGTCCCCCGACTCCCCCCCTCCGAGTCCCTTAATCCCTCCCCCAGCGGTCCCCAGGGTCCCTAACTGTCCCCAGGGTCTCCTGGAGTCCCCTCGCTTGCCCAGGGTGCCCTAATGTCCCCCTGGGGTGTCCTGGGATGGGGATGTGTCCCCTGTGGTCCCCAGGATGGCGACATCTTCCTTGGGGTCCCCTAGGATGGGGACGTGTCACCTGGAGTCCACTAGGACAGGGACATGACGTTAGGGTTCCCTGTGTCCTCAGGGTTCTCTGGGGCAGGGACATGTCCCCCATATCCCCTGAGGTCCCCACAATGAGGACATCTTCCTCGGGTCCCCTAAAATGGAGACAAGTTCTCTAAGGTCCCCAAAGATGGAGACATGTCATTAGTGCGCCCAGTGTTCCTCAGGGCTCCCTGGGACAAGGACCTGTCCCCAGTGTCCCCTACGGTCCCCAGGATGGCGAGGTGTCCCCTGGGTCGCTTGCGAGGGGGACATGACCCCAGCATGTGGATGTGTCCCCAGGGTCCCTCAGGGTCCCTCTGGGACAGGGACGTGTCCCCAAGTTCCCCAGCCACCCTCAGGTCACCAGAGCCACCCCTCAGGGTGTCCCACACCCCTCATGTCCCTATCGCTCCACGTCCCCGTGTCCCCCTGTGTCCCCGTGTCCCCGCTGTGTCCCTGCGTCACCTCGTTGCCCAGCTTGGTGCCCATCTCGACGGCCACGCGGGCGGCCACGCTCATGGCGGCCACGCGCCGTGGCTGCGTGATGCCGATCTTCAGCCCCTGGCGCGTGTAGCCCTGCGGGGGGGGGGCGATTCGGTTGGGGGGGGATGGGGAAGACAAGCTTTCCCTGCCCCTCTTGCCCTCCAGCTCCCTTATTACCCCCCTGATGCCTCCCCAGCCCCCCATCTGCCCCCCTGAAGCCCCAAACCCCCTTATCTGCCCCCCAAAGCCCCCCAATCTGCCCTGTCACCCCCCTCATGCCCCCAAACCCCCTATTTGCCCCCCATAGCCCCTTGATCTGCCCCACATAGTCCCCCCATCTGTCCCCAATACCCTCTGATGCCCCCAGCCCCCCAGCTGCCCCCTATAGCCCCCGATATCCCAACTCCTCCATCTGCCCCTCAATACCCCCTTGATACTCCCAAGCTCCCTATCTGCCCCCCATCATCGCCCTGATACCCCCAACCCCATTATCTGACCCCCCCAACACCCCCAGTCCCTCTATCTGCCCCCCCAATCACCCCTCTGATGCCCCCCAACCCCCCCATCTACCCCTCGATGCCCCCTCATTTGCCCCCCTGATGCCCCCCAGCTCCCCATATCCGCCCCCCATTGCCTCCCATCCGCCCATTTGCCCCCCTCCCAGTCCCCCCAAAAGCCCCCCCACCTCCTCGTGCAGGTACTGGGGGATCTGGGTGGTCTTGCCGGAACCGGTCTCCCCCTCGATGACCAGGATTTGGTGCTGAGCGATGGCGGCCACCAGCTCGTCGCGGTAAGGGAAGATGGGAAGGCTACGGCGAACCTCCTGCGCCGACTGCCGCCGCCGCTCCGCCTCTGGCACCGGCGCCGGCGCCTCCTGCGGGTACCAACAGTGTCACCCCCGCGGTCCCCATGTCACCTCCAGTGTCGCTATGGCCCCCTGGCACCCTTCCAGGGTCTCCCCTGGTATCCCCATTGCCCCCCATCATCCTCCCAGGGGTCCCCATGGCTCCTCCCGTGTCCCCACAGCCCCCTGGCATCCTCCCAGGGTCCCCCCAGTGTCCCCATGTCACCTCCAGTGTCCCCAAAGTCCTCCATTGTCCTCCCAGGGCCCCCCGCCACTGTCCACATGGTGCCTATAGTATCTTCAGGACCCCTTCCAGCACCCAAATCCTCCCTTTGTCACCCCCAAGGTCCCTGCCATCCCCCCTAGAACCCCCTCCACCTCCCCCAATTCCCCTTCGATCCCCCCAAGGTCCCTCCCATCACCCCCAGGAGCCCCTCCAGCACCCCAAATCCACCCTCTACCTCCCCAAAATCCCTCCCATCACCCCCAGGACACTCTCCAGCACCCCAAATCCTCCCTCTACCTCCCCCAAATCCCTCCCATCACCCCCAGGACCCCCGCCAGCACCCCCAAACCCCCTGCCCCCTCACCTTATCGGGCTCAGTGCCTTTCATCTGCACGGCGCTGACGAACTGGATCATCTCATCTTCCTCCAGCACGAAGTCGTAATCTTTGGAGGGCTGACGGCGGGCGGCATCGCGCGCCCCAAACCTCAGGGAAGCCGCCCCTATTCGCTCCTCTTCCCATCGCCGCTGCTCGTCCCGGGGGGCCATCCGCTCTTCCTCCCCTCCCGTTGCTTCCTCGCGTTCTGGGATCTTCTACGGGGAGGTGGTGAGAGCGGTGAAACCATGGTGGTGTCCCCCCGAAACCCCCTGCCATGGCAGGAGGGACCTTGGGGAGATGGAGGGTGGAATTTGAGGCATTGGAGGGAGCCTTGGTGGCGATGGGAGGGATCTTGGGGGGATAAAAGGATGATTGGGGGTGCTGAAGGGGGTCCTGGGGGTGATGGAAAAGACCCTGGAGAGATAGAGAGAGGATTTGGGGTGGTGGAGGGGGCCTTGGCAGCGATGAGAGCGATCTTGGGGGGGATAGAGACAGGATTTGGGGCGTTGAAGAGGCTCCTGGAGATGATCGGAGGGATTTTGGGGGGATAGAGGAAGGATTTGGGGTGCTGGAGGAGATCCCAGGAGTGACAGCAGTGATCTTGAGAGGATAGAGAGAGGATTTAGGGTGCTGAAGGAGATCCTGGGGGTGATGGAAGGGACTCTGGGGGAATAGAAGGAGGATTTGGGGTGCTGGAGAGGACCTCAGCAGTGATAAAAAAGACTTTCAAAGGACAGAAAAACAATTTGGGGTGCTAGAGAGGGCTCTGGGGGCGATGGAAGGGACCCTGAGGTGGATACAGGGAAGATTTGGGGTGCTGAAGGGAACCTTGACAGTGATGGGAGAGATCTTGCGGGTCTAGAGGAAGGGTTTGGGGTGCTGGCGGGGTTTTGGGGCCCCTCACCTTGCCCCGTGTTTCCTCGGGGATGTAATACCGGTTACTTTTCTCCAGTTTCTCCTTCTCCCCAGCCTGTTTGTACTCGCGGGCCAGATCCCGCACGCGCCGTTTGTACTCCAGCTCACGCCGCTCTGCCCTCGTCAGCACCTCTTCCCCAAAAAGATATTCCTCGTCGGCAATCTCCGCTTCCAGTTCTTCTAATTTATCTCGTTCCCGTTTAGCTAGGTATTCCCGGCGGGACTTTTTCCGTAGCTCCGGAACCTGGATGGGGACACACACACACACAGGGGGAGTCAAAAGGGGTGTTGGGGTTCGGTGGAATGCCCCCTCAGCGCGAGGTTGGCCAGATCCTGGAGCTCACCATGGTTTTTTGATCTTCTTCGGCGACTTTGAGGCGTTTCTGGGCTTCTTCGTAGGCCTGGGGGTGGGGAGAAAGGGGGTGAGGAGGGGAGGGGGACCCCAAATTCTAGCTGCAGAGCATGGAGAAGGTTGGGGGGCCTTAACAGCACCCGCAGGTCCCCCCAGTCCCACCCAGGGATGTCAAAACTGAGCCAGGAGTCAGACAAAGCCCCCCCCAGTTCCATCTAAGGACCCCCCAATCCCACCCAGCACCCACCCAATCCCAGCTGGGACCCCTAAATCAAACCCAGGGACCCCCAGGAAACTGGCAGGATCCCTCCCATCCTGCGTGTGACCCCCCCGATCCCACCCAGCACCCCACCAATCCCAGTTAGGACCCCTGAATCAAACCCAGGGACCCCCAGGAGCCAGACAACACCCCCCCACCCCAGGGACCTATCCAGGGACCCTCAGTTCCACCCAGGAACCCCAAACCTTCTCCAGGATCCCCTCCCATTTCTACCCAGGGATCCCAAATCCCACCCAAGGACCCCCAAAAGCATGGCAGAACCCCCCTCATCCTGACTGTCACCCCCAAATCCCATCCAGGGACCCCAATTTCCACTCAACCCCCCTAAATTCCATCCAGGGTACCCAAATCTAAGTCATGGACACCCCGAAATCCTACCCAAGGACCCCCGGGAACCTGGGAGGGCCCCCCAGATTTCCCTCTGGCACCCCAATTCCCACTCAACCTCCCTAAATCCCACCCAGGGAATCCAATTCCACCCAGGGACCCCCAATTCCATCCAAAGACCCCCAGGAGCTCAGCAGGGCCCCCCAAACACAGCTGGACCCCCTCAAATCCCCCCTGGGACCCTTCCAAAAGGTGTTGTGACCCCCCCCCCCATCACCTTGGCATCGGGGCGGGCGAGGACAGTGCGCGTGCGGTCGCGGTCGCGGCGGCGCAGACGCTCGGCGAAGGCGTCGCGTTCTTCCAGGTCCCGCAGCCGTTCCCGCTCCGATGCTTCCCATTCCGCTTCCGGCTCTTCAGGGGGCTCCGGAGCCCTGGTTTGGGGGGGGGGGGCGGAGGGAGGGACGTCACATGGAGGAACCCCAAAACCCATATATCTTAATAATTTGGGGGGCCCTAAGATTTTTTAAATGATCTTGAGAGTGTGAACCCCAAAATCCCAGGGGGTACTCAGCACCCAGAGGGATCCCAAAAGCCCAGGGGGACCCCAAGAGTCAGGAGAGGACCTTGAGACCCCCGGGAGACCCCCAAAAGCCTGGAGGGGACCCCAATATCCAGGGGGACCTTGAGTACCTGTGGTGACATTCCAGGAGGCAGGAGGAAACCCCGAGACCCCCATAACTGGGGGGACCCCCAAGAATCAGGGGGACCCTGAGGGGCAGGAGGAAACCCTGAGACCCCCATAACTGGGGGGGACCCCCAAGAATCAGGGGGACCCTGAGGAGCAGGAGGAAACCCCAAGACCCCCATAACTGGGGGGAGACCCCCAAGAATCAGGGGGACCCTGAGGGGCAGGAGGAAACCCCAAGACCCCCATAACGGGGGGGACACCCCGATAATGGGGGGGACCCCAAGAACAGGGACTACTCACGGGGGCGTTGGCGGCGAGGGGCTGGAGGCCTCGGGCGACTCGGAGCGTCGGCGTCGGAGGTGTCGGCGTCGGCGGTGGGAAGCGTCGGCCATGCCGGGGGTGGAGCCATGGGAAGGGGCGGAGCTGGGGGCGGGGCCCGCCCCCTCATCGTCGCTATCGACCAATCGGTAGCCCTGGCTGCGGCGCTGCAGCTCCCGCGCCGCCCGCTCAGCCGCTCGGCCCGGGGGCTCCCGTGGTGCCTCCCGGGGGACCTGGGGGCGGGGACAGCATCAGGACACGCCTCCTCTGCGGTTAGCCACGCCCCCGTGTCTGGCCCCACCCCTCAAGCTGGCCACGCCCACCTGCACCCCAATGCCCCTTTATTGGATATGGCTTCCCTGGTGGTGCTCAGGCATGCAAACCACGCCCCCTCCGCCTGACCCCGCCTCCCCAAGCCCCACCTTCTCACCTTAAAGCCACACCCCCACCTCACAAGACACGCCCCTACCCACGTGTAGGGTTACTAGGCTCCTCCCACACACTACCTTAGAAGCCCCGCCCCCTCCGAGGCAGCCACGACCCTTCCCGCCAAAGCCACCCCGCGATAAGCCCCGCCCTCACCTACCAGCAGGCCACGCCCCCCACCTGCAAAGTTCCCCCTCCTACTAAGTCGAACAGGGAAGCCCCGCCCACTCCCCCTCGGAGCCCCGCCCCGGAGGGGAAGCCCCGCCCACCTTGTCCCACAGCTCCCGCGCGAAGGCGCGCACGCGCGGCTCCTCCACCCGCAGCGCCTCCGTTTCCCGCAGCCGCTCCAGCAGCTCCTCCACGCTACGGCTCCGCCGCGCCAACGCCACCAGGAAGGCGGGGACGTGCCGCCCGCTCAGCCCCAGCAGAGCCTGTAGCTCCCCGGATACCCACCGCTCCAGCGCCGCCGCCGCCGCCGTCGCCATGATCGTCCCCTACTTCCGCCTTCCCGCCGCGGCCGCCGTACTGCCGCCCGCAGCCAATCCCCCACCGCGGCTGGCAGCGCTGTGCGCATGCGTCGTTCTAGAGTACCGCCCCTCTCGCTCTACGCATGCGCCCCGCCCGCTTCGTCCCCCCCGCCCCGCCATCGCGGCGCGCTCGCGCTCTGCCGCGGCGCTCCACGCTGCGCCGCCCCCCACCCGCATCCGCGCATGCGCGATCCCGCTCTACCGTAACTTAAAAAAATATATATATAAACCCGCTTTTTCGTCTCCGTTTCCCCCCTCCCCCCCCCGGTGTCACCAGCCAGGCTCACAGCAGCCGCCATCACCTTTTATTGTCGCTTCTCGCGGTACAGTGCAGCCAAGAGGCGGCGCGGCCCTCCCCACGGTGAGCCGAGGGCTTCGTCGCCGTGGCAACGGGAGTAGGCCTCAGGCTCCGTTGCCATGGCTACGGGAGCAGGCCTCAGGCTTCGGCCTCCTCCGCCATTTTGTCTCCCCTCCACCGCTCCCACCCTCGGCCGATGGCAGCCGGCCCCCCCCCAACTCCAGACTGTTCTCCCCCCCTCCGCGCCATCCACCGGCCACCCGCCACCATCCTTCATGCTCCCACCCGGCCATTGCTCCTCGGCCGTTTGGCCTCTGTCCACCGTTTGGCCTCCCTCAGCCATTTTGGAGCCTTCCTCCTCACCCATCCCCTCCCTCACCATCTGCCACCACAGCAATAAATCACGTCCCCTCCCCATCGCCCCCCCCCCCCCAGCATAGCCCCCACCCCAGCTAATACTGCCATGGCTTTGCCCCCCTGCACCCCCCCCCCAGCCCAGTTGTAACTGAGCCTGGCCCAGTTCCTAACTGGGGCAGCTCTGGTTGACCCAATACTGACAAAGTTGACCCACCCCTGGCTAAAAAAAGCCCTTAATTAGGCTAAAAAAAAAAAACCTTGTTAAGGATAATTGCCGCCCCCCCCCCCCCAACTAGAAAAGCTACAAAATGGGGAGAGAAGAGCTGGATACCCCCCCCAAAAATCCCCCCATGGTGCCCTGGCGGGGGGGCAGAATGCCACTGGGTCCCCACGGTGGGGACAGTGTCCTTGTGCCCCCCCCCCGGGGCAGTTTGGGGGGGGGGGTGGTCCTTGTCCGTGCATCTGGCCCTGTCCTGCCCCGCCGGGGGGTCCCTCAGGTCCGGCCCTGTCCCCCCCTTCGCTGGCAGGAGGGTGGGGGGCCCAGCATGGCTCCCCCCCACCCCCCCGCCGTGGGGCAGAGGCCAGGGTTACCGCCTGCAGGACTCATCTGGGGGGGGGGAATGGGGGGTGAGGACCAAAGCATCTGGGCCCCCCATTAGCCCCCCCAACACCCCCAGGGGACCCAGGTGTCTGGGGCCCCCCATTACCCCCTCTAAACCCCCCAGGTGTCCAAGGCCCCCCATTACCACCCCCAGCCCCCCCCCAGGTGTCCAGGGCCCCCCATTACCCCCCTCACTCAAACCCCCCCCAGGTGTCCAGGGCCCCCCATTACCCCCCCCAAACCCCCCCAGCTGTCCAAGGATCCCCATTACCCCCCCTCAGCCCCCCCTCCAGGGGACCCAGGCACCAGGAGCCCCCCATTACCTCTTCAACCAACCCCCCCTGGGGACCCAGGCATCTGGTGCGT
This sequence comes from Necrosyrtes monachus, assembly GCA_037953605.1. Taxonomy (NCBI): domain Eukaryota; kingdom Metazoa; phylum Chordata; class Aves; order Accipitriformes; family Accipitridae; genus Necrosyrtes; species Necrosyrtes monachus. The sequence continues at coordinate 731,092 of JAZGTQ010000603.1, read as the reverse complement.
GTCTGCCCCCCCCCCCCAAAAAGCCACCCCAGGGCACTCACCCACAAGCAGGGTGCGGGCTCGCAGCCCCCCCGGCAGCCCCCGCACCGGAGGGGGCTCGTCCTCATCCTCATCCTCATCAGGGGCCGAGGGGGGGCCGGGGGGGGGTGGCTCTTCGGGGGGGCCCCAGGCCGCCAGCGCTGCCCCCTCCGAGGGGTAGCAGAAGGTGCGCTCCAGCTCCCGCTCGCTGAACCAGATCTTCAGCTGGGGGGGGGACACACACAACACAGGACATGGGGACATTGTGGGGATGGGGACACCCCCCGGGGTCACCCTGGGGGACACTCTGGGGAACGGGTTGGCAGGGGGACACCCTGGGGACACCCCTGGGGTCACCCTGGGGATGGGGATGCCCTTGGGAAAGGAGTGGCATGGGGACACCCCAGGGTCACCCTGGGGAAAGGGGTGGCATGGGGACACCCTGGGGACACCCCCAGGGTCACCCTGGGGATGGGGACACTTTGGGGATGGGGGGACACCCGTGGGGTCACCCTGGGGATGGGGACATTTTGGGGACAGGGACACCCTTGGGAAAGGGATGGCATGGGGACACCCTGGGGACACCCGAGGGTCACCCTGGGGATGGGGACACTTTGGGGACGGGGACACCCTGGGGAAAGGGGTGGCAGGGGGACACCCTGGGGATGGGGACGCCCTTGGGAAAGGAGTGGCATGGGGACACCCCAGGGTCATCCTGGGGATGGGGACACTTTGGGGACGGGGTCACCCTGGAGAAAGGGGTGGCAGGGGGACACCCTGAGGACACCCTTGGGGTCACCCTGAGGATGGGAACACCCTGGGGAAAGGGGTGGCATGGGGACACCCCAGGGTCATCCTGGGGAAAGGGGTGGCATGGGGACACCCGTGGAGTCACCCTGGGGATGGGGACACTTTGGGGACGGGGACACCCTGGGGAAAGGGGTGGCAGGGGGACACCCTGGGGACACCCCAGGGTCACCCTGGGGATGGGGACACTTTGGGGATGGGGGGACACCCGTGGGGTCACCCTGGAGATGGGGACATTTTGGGGACGGGGACACCCTTGGGAAAGGGATGGCATGGGGACACCCTGGGGACACTTTGGGGATGGGGACACCCTGGGGAAAGGGGTGGCAGGGGGACACCCTGGGGATGGGGACGCCCTTGGGAAAGGAGTGGCATGGGGACACCCCAGGGTCATCCTGGGGATGGGGACACTTTGGGGACGGGGACACCCTGGGGAAAGGGGTGGCAGGGGGACACCCTGGGAATGGGGACGCCCTTGGGAAAGGAGTGGCATGGGGACACCCCAGGGTCATCCTGGGGATGGGGACACTTTGGGGACGGGGTCACCCTGGGGAAAGGGGTGGCAGGGGGACACCCTGAGGACACCCTTGGGGTCACCCTGGGGATGGGAACACCCTGGGGAAAGGGGTGGCATGGGGACACCCGTGGAGTCACCCTGGGGATGGGGACACTTTGGGGACGGGGACACCCTGGGGACAGCATGGGGACGGGGACACCTTGGGGTCCCTCTGGGGATGGGATCACCCTGGGGACATGGGACATCGTGGTGACAGAGGTGCAGGGGTGGCATGGGGACGGCCCAGGGACACCTCGGGGACAGGGACGGCCCAGGGATGGCCCGGGGATGGGGACGTGGGGACGACGTCACCCTGGGGTCACCTCGGGGACGGGTTCACCCTGAGGACAAGGTCACCCTGGGGATGGGGACAACTCGGGGACACCGTGGGGACCCCGTGGCCCCACGACGTGCCCAGCTCCAGGGAGAAGCAGGGACGTGAGTGTGTCCGTGTGTCGTGTGTCCCCCCCCATGGGGGTTCCCATGGCAATTAATCCACCTCCTGGCTTAATCGTAATTAACGGGAGGTTATTAATGACCTGGGGGGGGGGGTCACGCGGCCCCACGGGGAGCGGGGGATGGGAGCGGGGCAGAGGAAGGGGGGGGCTGGGCAGGGGACCCAGGCATCCGGACAGCCTCACCCTGTGGGAACCGCTTCCTCCTCCCCCCCCCCCCGCCAGGGTTCCTGTTTTTGGGGTGCCCCAGAGGATTCTGGGTAATGCTGGGGGTGGGGTGGGGGGTGTATTTGTGACAAACACCCCCCCCCCAGTTTAACCACCAGACCCCTCTGCTCCTCCATCACAGGGGGACCCAGATGTCCGGGCCCCCAAGACTTCACCCCCCCCCTCAAAAAAAAAAAAAAAAAGAGGGACCCAGGCGTCCGGGTGCGTACCGGCTGCCCGCTTCTTCTGCAGGGGGGAGAAGCGCAGGCAAGAGTGCGGGCAGGACGCGCGGGCAGGGAGAGGAAGCCACAAGGACCCAGGCGTCCGGGTGCCCAACCCCCCCCAGTCACTCTCGTTGCCTTCCCACAACTGGGGGGGGGACAGGGACGAGGGTTGGGGACCCCAGGAAGGGACAGGGATGGGGACACGGGTCAAGAAGGGGACAGGAGTGAGGGTCCAGGAGGGGACAAGGATGAGGACAAGGGATAGGGATGAGGGGTCCAGGAAGGGACATGGAGGTCCAGGAGGGGACAAGGATGGGGACGGGGGTCCAGGAGAGGACATGGACCAGGGATGGGGACAGAGAGGTCCAGGAGGGGACAAGGATGGGGACGGGGGTCCAGGAGGGGACATGGACCAGGGATGGGGACAGAGAGGTCCAGGAGGGGACAAGGATGGGGACAGGGGGTCCAGGAGGGGACATGGACCAGGGATGGGGACAGAGAGGTACAGGAGGGGACAAGGATGGGGACGGGGGGTCCAGGAGGGGACATGGACCAGGGATGGGGACTTGGAGGTCCAGGAGGGGACAAGGATGTGGATGGACAGTCCAGAAGGGGACATGGACCAGGGATGGGGACATGGAGGTCCAGGAGGGGACAAGGATGGGGACAGCGATGGGGTGGGTCTAGCAAGGGACAGAGGATGAGGACAGGGAACAAGAAGATCCAGGAGGGGACAAGGATGGGGGATAGTGACACTGGTAGGGCTCCAGGAGGGGATGAGGGGACGGGGACAGGGAGGAGGCTCCAGGAAGGGACAAGGATGGAGACAGCGTGGGGTCCAGAAGAGGACAGGGGACAAGGGACAGGGTGGCAGGAGGTTGAGGGGCTGGAGGATGCTCAGAGGGACTCCGGGGGACATGGAGGGGCCACTGGGGGGGGCGGGGAGGGCACAACAGGAACCGCGGGGGTGGCATGGGGGTACACAAGGGGACATGGAGGAGGACACGGGGGGGTCCCTACCTTCTTGCGGTGGGGGTCGTTCTTGGCCAGGCAGGAGCGGGGCAGGGCCAGGTACCCGCCGATGACCTGGATCTCCTCGGCCGTGGGGTAACGCTTCTTGGGAGGCCCCGGGGGAGCAGCCGGGGGGGCGGGAGGCGTCGGAGGGGCGGGGGACCCTCCTTCGGGGCCGTTGGCCGTCACCCCCCGCCGGGGTCGCACCGTAATGGTGTTACCGCTACGGCGTTGCAGGGCCGGGTGGGCCAGGGGGGGCCCGGGTTCGCGGCGGGGCACCCCTCGCATGGCCGCCGGCCCGCTGCCCGCCCCCCCAACCGGGGCCACCCCGGGGCTGCCGGCACCCGGCCCCTCCCCAGCACCGCCCTCGACACGCCCCTGCACGGGTGTCATGGCCGCCGTGGGCGTGGGGGCCGCCACGGGCGTCGCGGTCCCCACGGGTGTCACGGCCACCACGGGCGTCATGGCCGCCGTGGTGGGCCCGGAGTCCTTGGCTGACCCCTGTCCCTCGGCCGTCCCAGTGCCCTCGTGGCCATCGACTGTCCCCTGTCCTCCTGGTGGCCCCCGTCCCTCGACCATCTTCCAGCTCTTGACCATCCCCTTGACCGTCCCCTGTCCCTCAACTGTCCCCAGGTCCTTGGTTGTCCCTTGGCCCTCAACCATCCCTGGACTGGTGGCCATCCCGTGGCCCTTGGCCATCCTATGGGTCTCAGCCATCTGCTGTCCCTCAGCCATCCCCTGTCCCTCAACCGTCCCCAGGTCCTTGGCTGTCCCCTGGCCCCCAGCCGTCCCTGGGCTGGTGGCCAACCCGTGGCCCTTGACTGTCCTATGGGTCTCGACTGTCCTACAGCCTTCGGCTGGCCCCCGTCCTTCAACTGTCCCCACCATGCCCTTGACTGTCCCCCATGTCTCAACCGTCCCCAGGTCCTTGGTCGTCCCCTGGCCCTCAGCCGTTCCCGGGCTGGTGGCCAACCCGTGGCCCTTGACCGTCCTATGGGTCTCGACCATCCCTTGTCCCTCAACTGTCCCCCAGCCCTTGGCCGTTCCCCGTCCCTCAACTGTCTCCAGGTCCTTGGTTGTCCCCAGACCTTCAGCTGTCCCCAGGCTGATGGCCAACCCATGGCCCTTGACTGTCCTACAGCCCTCGACCGTCCCCTGTCCCTCAGCTGTCCCCACACCCTTGGCTAAGCCCCATCCCTTGACCAACCCAAGGCCCTTGACTGTCCCCCGTGTCTCAATTGTCCCAAGGTCCTTGGTTGTCCCCTGTCCCTCCACCACCTCCGGGCTGAGGGTCAACCTGTGGCCCTCAGCCGTCCTACAGCCCTCGGCCATCCCCTGTCCCTCCACCGTCCCCACACCCTTGACTGAACCCCGTGTCTTGACCATCCCCAGGTCCTTGGTTGTCCCCAGACCCTCAGCTGTCCCCGGGCTGATGGCCAGCCCATGGCCCTTGACCATCCTATGGGTCTCGGCTATCTGCTGTCCCTCAGCCGTCCCCTGTCCCTCAACTGTCCCCGTGCCCTTGGTTGACCCCAGACCATCAACCATCCCCGGGCTGCTGGCCAATCCATGGCCCTTGACCGTCCTATGGGTCTCAGCTACCTGCTGTCCCTCACCTGTCCCTTGTCCCTCAACTGTCCCCACGCCCTTGGTTGTCCCCAGACCCTCAACTGTCCCCGGACTGGTGGCCAGCCCATGGCCCTTGACCGTCCTATGGCTCTCAGCCACCTGCTGTCCCTCAACTGTCCCCATGCCCTTGACCGCCCCCCGTGTCTCGACTGTCCCCACGCCCTTGGTTGTCCCCAGACCCTCAACTGTCCCCGGACTGGTGGCCAACCCATGCCCCTTGACCACCCCGTGGGTCTCAGCCCCCTGCTGCCCCCCGGCCCCTCCTTGCCCCTCGCACCCCTCATCCCCCGAGGTACAATGGCGGTTGGGGGATGTCCCGGGGGGGCTCTCGGGGAGACCCTCGGTGCTGAGCGAGCGGGCAGGGGGCCGCGGGGCAAAACGACTGAGCAGGCGACTGACCCGACCCCGGGTGGGTTCGCTCTCCCCGCAGCGCTCCAGCCCCTCGGCGCTCCGGCTCAGGCCCGGCGCCAACGCCAAGGACCCCCCATCAGGGACCCCCCCCCCGGCGGCTCCTGCTTTGGCTCGACGCCGTTCCAGCAGCTCCCGCTTCCAAGGGGGCAACTGAGCCGCCCGGTCCCGCTGCTCCCGCTCCCGCCGTCGAGCCGCCTCCTCCTCCCGCCGGCGCCGTTCCAGCAGCTGCAGTTTCCAACCCGGCACGGCCATCGCCTGCGGCGGGATGGGGCGATGCGGGGATCGGGGTGGGGGAACGGGAGGGCATCGGGGGGGGGACGGTGAAGTTACAGGGGGTAGGGGAGGAACGAAGGATGGGGATTGAGGAACCAAGGATGGAGTTGGGGAAGGGACCAGGGATGGAGCTGGTGGAGGAACCAGGAATGGAGTTGGAGCTGGTGGAGCCACCAGGGATGGGGACTGGGATGGTGTTAGGGGGACACTGGAGCCACCAGGGATGGGGACAGGGATGGTGGAGGCACCAAGGATGGGGCTGGTGGAGGAACCAGGGATGGGGACTGGGATGGTGGAGCCACCAGGCATTGGGACAAGGATGGTGTTAGGGGAATGCTGGAGCCACCAGGGATGGGGACTGGGATGGTAAAGCCACCAGGGATGGGACTGGTGGAGGAACCAGGGATGGGGACTGGGATGGTGTTAGGGGGACGCTGGAGCCACCAGGGATGGGGACAGGGATGGTGGAGGCACCAAGGATGGGGCTGGTGGAGGAACCAGGGATGGGGACTGGGATGGTGGAGCCACCAGGCATTGGGACAAGGATGGTGTTAGGGGAATGCTGGAGCCACCAGGGATGGGGACTGGGATGGTAAAGCCACCAGGGATGGGACTGGTGGAGGAACCAGGGATGGGGACTGGGATGGTGTTAGGGGGACGCTGGAGCCACCCGGGGTGGGGACTGGGATGGTGAAGCCACCAGGGATGGGGACTGGGATGGTGTTAGGGGGACACTGGAGCCACGAGGGATGGGGACTGGGATGGTGTTAGGGGGACACTGGAGCCACCAGGGATGGGGACTGGGATGGTGGAGGCACCAAGGATGGGGCTGGTGGAGGAACCAGGGATGGGGACTGGGATGGTGGAGCCACCAGGCATTGGGACAAGGATGGTGTTAGGGGAATGCTGGAGCCACCAGGGATGGGGACTGGGATGGTGAAGCCACCAGGGATGGGACTGGTGGAGGAACCAGGGATGGGGACTGGGATGGTGTTAGGGGGACGCTGGAGCCACCCGAGGTGGGGACTGGGATGGTGAAGCCACCAGGGATGGGGACTGGGATGGTGTTAGGGGGATGCTGGAGCCACGAGGGATGGGGACTGGGATGGTGTTAGGGGAATGCTGGAGCCACCAGGGATGGGGACTGGGATGGTGAGGCCACCAGGGATGGGGACTGGGATGGTGTTAGGGGGATGCTGGAGCCACCAGGAATGGGGATGGGGATGGTGGTGGCACAAAGGATGGGGCTGGTGGAAGAACCAGGGATGGGGACTGGGATGGTGAGGCCACCAGGGATGGGGACTGGGATGGTGTTAGGGGGACGCTGGAGCCACCAGGGATGGGGACTGGGATGGTGTTAGGGGGATGCTGGAGCCACCAGGGATGGGGATGGGGATAGTGGTGGCACCAAGGATGGGGCTGGTGAAAGAACCAGGGATGGGGACTGGGATGATGGAGCCACGGGGGACAAGGGACACCAGAGCCATCAGGGATGAGGGAACCACCAAGGATAGGGACACTGGAGCCACCAAGAATGGGGATGAGGATGGTGTTATGGGAATGCTGGAGCCACCAGGGATGGGGATGGGGATGGTGGAGCCACTGGGGTGGGGGACACAAGGCCACCAAGGATGGGAGGCATCAGGGCCACCAAGGACGGGGACAGGGCTGTTGGAGCCACTGGGACGGGAGCCTCCAAGGCCACCAGAGATGGGGACCACCAGGAATGGTGACAGGACCCACCGGGACAGGGCTGACAAAGCCACCAGAGATGGGGACAGACTGGTGGATGCTGGTGGGACAGAGAGGGGACACTTGGGGACATCGGGACGGACGTCGTCACCCCCGTCACGCTTCCGGCCCCTGACAGCCCCGCACATGGCCGGGGGGGGGGGGGAAACCCAGGCGTCCGGGGGGTGGGGGTGGGGGGGGGCCCACACTTGGGGTGGGGGGCTTGAAGGGAGGGACCCAGGTGTCTGGGACCCCCCCACCCGACCCCAGGGTGGGGGGTGACCGGGGGACCCAGCTATTCGGCCGGGAGCGCTCCCTTTGTCGGGGAAGGGCGGAGGTGGAAGGGGGGGGGCGGTTGGAAGGGAAATCCCAGTGTGTCCCCCCCCGCACCCGGAGGGACCCAGGAGTCCAACTGGGGTGGGGTGGGGGGGGATCCCAGTATACTCACCCCGGGATGGAGCGGGACCCAGGCGTCCGGGAGGGACCCAGGCGTCCGAGGCGGGGGGGGGGGAGGAGGAGGAGGAGGAGGAGGGGGGGGATGAAAAGCGGCTTTTCCCGCGGGGGGGGGGGGGGGGATGACTCGCAGGAACCCAGACGTCCGGGCGGGTTCCCCCCCCCCCCAGCTTTGTTATCCACCCGCTGGGGGCTCGGAGGGACCCAGGAGTCCGAACTGGGGGGGGGGGGGGGGGCGGGGTTAGCTCCGAAAAAATCTGCCCGGAACCCAGGAGTCCGGGGGGGGGGGGCGACACCCAGGCGTCCGGGGAAGGGGGGGGGGACACCCAGGCGTCCCGGGGGGGACGACACCCAGGGGTCCGGGAGGGACCCCAGGACCCCCCCAATGGGGGGGGGGGGGGTGGTCTTTGTGTGCAGAAGGGGGGGGGGGGAAGGGGAGAAGGGAGGGGCGGGGTCTATTGGAGGGGAGGGGCTTGTTTGGAGGAGGGGGCGGGGCCGCCGGGGTGTTATTGTAGGGTCGCACAAGCAGCGCCACCGCGCGGTCGCCGGCTGGGGGGGGGAACCCGGATGACCTGGGTCCCCCCCCCCCCGAGGGATCCCCAGATCCCCCCAGATGCCAGTGATCCTCAGGGCACCTCCCCCGGGATCCCCCCCCACCTTAGTTTTGGGGGTCTCCCTTGATCCCCAGGGTCTCCCTGGATCCCCCCAGATCTTTCCCGCCAAGGCAGCTCAGATCTTTGACACCCCCCCCCGGATCCCCCCCTTCCTTAATTCCCAGGATTAGACCCTGGATCCCCCCCCAATCCCCAGGATTCTCCCCAGGATTCCCCTCATCCAGGACCTCCCGTATCCCTGATCTCCAGGCTTCACTCCAGGACCCCGCTGCCTGGGAACCCCTGGATCCCCCAGGACCTTCCCTCCCTGGGATTCCCCCCCCAAGTATTCCCCCTGTTGGGGACCCCCTGGATCCCCCCAATTCCCAGGATTCTCCCCCAGGATCCCCTATCCTCGAGACCTCCTGGATCCCCCCCCCCCCAATCCCTAGGATTCCCCCCAGGATCCCCACTTCCCAGACTCCCCCCAGATCCCCAAGAATCCCCCCCTGGGATTCCCCCTCCGGGGACCCCCAGGATCTCCCCACATCCCCAGGCTTCCCCCCCCCCCTCTCCTGAGACACCCCCCCCCCATCCCCAGGATTCTCCCCCTCCCCGGGATCGACCCCCTTCCCAGATCCCCCCCCCCAGGATCCCTGGGATCCACTGGGCTGGTTTGGTCCCCGGGGAGGGACGGGAGGCCGCGGTCACCACCCGACCCTAATTGCCGGCTTCCGGGGGGGGACCCGGGCGTCTGGGGGCCCCACCCTGACCTTTTCGACCTCGCAGCCCAAGGGGACCCAGGCGTCCCGCCGCACCCACCCCGCCCCGAGTCCCGGAGACGCCCTGACCCTGATCCTCGGACGGGAGGGCACCCGGCTGTCCGGGTGACCCCCCCACACACCCCTGGAGGGCACCCAGGTGTCCGGGTGACCCCCAAACTGAGAGGGGACCCAGGCATCTGGGTGCCCCCCAGCCCCAGAGGGGACCCAGGCATCCAGGTGCCCCCCACCCTCAAAGGGGACCCAGGTGTCCGGGTGCCCCCCATCCTCAGAGGGGACCCAGGCATCCAGGTGCCCCCCACCCTCAAAGGGGACCCACCCCCAGAGGGGACCCAGGCATCCAGGTGACCCCCACCCTCAAAGGGGACCCAAGTGTCCGGGTGCCCCCCACCCTCAAAGGGGACCCAGGCATCTGGGTGCCCCCCACCCCCAGAGGGGACCCAAGTGTCCAGGTGCCCCCCACCCTCAAAGGGGACCCAGGTGTCCGGGTGACCCCCACCCTCAAAGGGGACCCAGGCGTCCGGGTGACCCCCACCCCGAGAGGGGACCCAGGCATCCAAGTGCCCCCCACCCTCAAAGGGCACCCAGGCATCCGGGTGCCCCCTGGCCCCAGAGGGGACCCAGGCATCCAGGTGCCCCCCACCCTCAAAGGGGACCCAGGCATCTGGGTGCCCCCCACCCCCAGAGGGGACCCAAGTGTCTGGGTGACCCCCACCCCCAGAGGGGACCCAAGTGTCCAGGTGCCCCCCACCCTCAAAGGGGACCCAGGTGTCCGGGTGACCCCCACCCTCAAAGGGGACCCAGGCGTCCGGGTGACCCCCACCCCGAGAGGGGACCCAGGCATCCAAGTGCCCCCCACCCTCAAAGGGCACCCAGGCATCCGGGTGCCCCCTGGCCCCAGAGGGGACCCAGGCGTCCAGGTGCCCCCCACCCTCAAAGGGGACCCAAGTGTCCAGGTGCCCCCCACCCTCAGAGGGGACCCAGGCATCCAGGTGCCCCCCACCCCCAGAGGGGACCCAAGTGTCTGGGTGACCCCCACCCCCAGAGGGGACCCAAGTGTCCAGGTGCCCCCCACCCTCAAAGGGGACCCAGGTGTCCAGGTGACCCCCACCCTCAAAGGGGACCTAGGCGTCCGGGTGACCCCCACCCTCAAAGGGCACCCTGGCATCCAAGTGCCCCCCACCCTCAAAGGGCACACAGGCATCCGGGTGCCCCCCGGCCCCAGAGGGGACCCAGGCATCCAGGTGCCCCCCACCCTCAAAGGGCACCCAGGCGTCCGGGTGACCCCCATCCTCAGAGGGGACCCAGGCATCCAGGTGACCCCCACCCTCAAAGGGGACCCAAGTGTCCGGGTGCCCCCCACCCTCAAAGGGGACCCAGGCATCTGGGTGCCCCCCACCCCCAGAGGGGACCCAAGTGTCTGGGTGCCCCCCACCCCCAGAGGGGACCCAAGTGTCCAGGTGCCCCCCACCCTCAAAGGGGACCCAGGTGTCCGGGTGACCCCCACCCTCAAAGGGGACCCAAGTGTCTGGGTGCCCCCCACCCTCAAAGGAGACCCAGGCACCCAGGTGCCCTCACCCTGAGAGGGGACCCAGGTGTCCGGGTGCCCCCCACCCTCAAAGGGCACCCAGACGTCCGGGTGACCCCCACCCTCAGAGGGGACCCAAGTGTCTGGGTGTCCCCACCCCGAGAGGGGACCCAGGCATCCAGGTGCCCCCCACCCTCAAAGGGCACCCTGGCATCTGGGTGCCCCCCACCCTCAGAGGGGACCCAAGTGTCCGGGTGCCCCCCCACCCTGAGAGGGGACCCAGGCATCCAGGTGCCCCCCACCCTCAGAGGGGACTCAAGTGTCCGGGTGCCCCCCCACCCTGAGAGGGGACCCAGGCGTCCAGGTGCCCCCCACCCTCAAAGGGGACCCAGGCATCCAGGTGCCCCCCACCCTCAGAGGGGACCCAGGTGTCTGGGTGCCCCCCACCCTCAAAGGGGACCCAGGCATCCGGGTGCCTCCCACCCTCAGAGGGGACGCAAGTGTCCAGGTGCCCCCCACCCTGAGAGGGGACCCAGGCATCCAGGTGCCCCCCACCCTCAAAGGGCACCCAGGCATCTGGGTGCCCCCCACCCTCAAAGGGGACCCAGGCATCCGGGTGCCTCCCACCCTCAGAGGGGACCCAGGCATCCAGGTGCCCCCCACCCTGAGAGGGGACCCAGGTATCCAGGTGCCCCCCACCCTCAAAGGGCACCCTGGCATCTGGGTGCCCCCCACCCTCAAAGGGGACCCAAGTGTCCAGGTGCCCCCCAACCCCAGAGGGGACCCAAGTGTCCAGGTGCCCCCCACCCTGAGAGGGGACCCAGGCGTCCAGGTGCCCCCCACCCCCAGAGGGGACCCAAGTGTCCGGGTGCCCCCCCCTCAAAGGGGACCCAGGCATCCAGGTGCCCCCCACCCCCAGAGGGGACCCAAGTGTCTGGGTGCCCCCCACCCCCAGAGGGGACCCAGGCGTCTAGGTGCCCCCCACCCTCAAAGGGGACCCAAGTGTCCAGGTGCCCCCCACCCCCAGAGGGGACCCAGGCATCCAGGTGCCCCCCACCCCCAAAGGAGACCCAGGCACCCAGGTGCCCTCACCCTGAGAGGGGACCCAGGTATCCAGGTGCCCCCCACCCTCAAAGGGCACCCTGGCATCTGGGTGCCCCCCACCCTCAAAGGGGACCCAAGTGTCCAGGTGCCCCCCAACCCCAGAGGGGACCCAGGCATCCAGGTGCCCCCCACCCTCAAAGGGGACCCAGGCATCTGGGTGCCCCCCACCCCCAGAGGGGACCCAAGTGTCCGGGTGCCCCCCACCCTCAAAGGGCACCCTGGCATCTGGGTGCCCCCCCACCCTCAAAGGGGACCCAAGTGTCCGGGTGCCCCCCCACCCCCAGAGGGGACCCAGGCGTCCGGGCGGCCCCGCCAAGCGGGTCAATCCCGGTGACTCAGAGGTTTAGCGCGGGCGGGGCCCGTCCCTGTCCCACTCCCCGATGTCCCCTCCCCGGGCGGTGGCACCCTGGGGTGCCCCACCCCACCCGGACCCTATTTAAGGCCCTTCCCCGGTGTCCCCGATGTCCCCGATGTCTCCGGCCATGGCCGGTCCCCAGCTGCCCTTGGCCCTCGGGCTCCTGCTGCTCTGCTTGTGCCTCCCAGGTGGGACTGGGATAGACTGGGAGGGACTGGGATGGGGACTGGGATGGAGACTGGATTCTCCTTCCCGCCCAGGGGACTGGGATAGACTGGGAGAGACTGGGATGGAGACTGGGATGGAGACTGGATTCTCCTTCCCACCCAGGGGACTGGGATATACTGGGAGGGACTGGGATGGAGACTGGGATGGAGACTGGATTCTCCTTCCCGCCCAGGGGACTGGGATGGGGACTGGGATAGACTGGGAGGGACTGGGATGGAGACTGGATTCTCCTTCCCACCCAGGGGACTGGGATGGGGACCGGGATGGAGACTGGGTTCCCCTTCCCACCCAGGGGACTGGGGTATGGACTAGGAGGGACTGGAGGGGGGTGGGGAGACTGGGATGGAGACTGGGATGAACTGGGATGGAGACTGGGGGAACAGGGATGGAGTGGAATGGAGACTGGATCCTTCTCCCTGCCCCCCGAGGACTGGGATGGACCGGGATGAGAACTGGGGGGGGACTAGGAGAGAGACTGTGGGGACTGTGGAGAACTGGGACAGAGACTGGGATGGACTGGGGGTGACTGGGATAGACTGGAATGGATTGGGAGGGACTGGGATGGGAACTGGGAGGGACTGGGGTGGAGACCGACGGGACTCGGATGGGAACTGGGAAGGACAGGGATGGATGGGACAGAGCTGGGGGATTACTGGGATGGACTGGGATGGACTGGGAGCCAGGGGGACCCGGGTGTCCGGGTGCCGCTGACACCCCGCTTTGGCCCAGATGCCTCCGGCCGCTGTGATTCAGGATCCCGCTTGGTTCCGCTGACGGCCGGGGTGGATCCCTGCAAGGAACCCACCGGATTCCTCAGCCCCCAGCTGGGCGAGGATGCGACCGGATCCTACGGAGGCAGCTCGGGATCCTACGGCGGCTCCGGATCCTCCAGCAATTCGGGATCCTATGGGGGTGGATCGGGATCTTATGGGGGTGGATCGGGATCCTACAGCGGCTCGGGAGTATCCCAGGGAGGCGGAAGCTCTTCGGGATCCTACGTGTCGCCGGAATCCTCCGGGAGCAAGCCAGGATCCTACGGGAGCAGACCAGGATCCTATGGAGATGGCTCAGGATCCTTTGTGTCACCAGGATCCGGTGGGCCGCCAGGATCCTACGGACTTGGGTCTTACGGGGGTGGATCAGGGAGACCCAGCTCGCATGGGGGAAGCGGATCCTACGCGGGAGACAGCTCCTATGAAGGATCTAGTGCGGGATCCTATGGAAGCGGGTCTGGATCAGGAAGACCTGGATCCCATGGAGGCAGCGGATCTGGATCGGGCAGACCTGGATCCCAGGGGGGAATTGGATCTGGATCAGGCAGACCAGGATCCCAAGGGGGAATTGGCTCTGGATCGGGCAGACCTGGATCCCAGGGGGGAAGCGGATCCGGATCGGGCAGACCAGGATCCCAAGGGGGAAGTGGATCCGGATCAGGCAGACCCGGCTCATCCCAAGGAGGATCCAGTTCAGGATCCTCTGGGGCCGGATCAGGATCAGGGAGACCTGGATCCCAAGGAGGCAGTGGATCTGGGTCCTATGGAGGCGGGTCAGGATCCTACGGGGGATCCGGATCCTATGGAGGGTCTGGATCCTATGGAGGCGGGTCAGGGTCCTATGGGGGGTCATATGGAGGATCCGGTTCAGGATCGGGCCAACCCAGCTCCCAGGGGGGCAGTGGATCTGGATCAGGCAGACCAGGATCCCAAGGGGGAATTGGATCTGGATCCAGCAGACCAGGATCCCATGGCGGAAGCGGATCTGGATCGGGCAGACCTGGATCCCATGGAGGCAGCAGCGGATCCCAGGGGGGAAGTGGGCCTGGGTCAGGCAGACCCGGCTCCCAGGGGGGCAGCGCATCCCAAGCAGGCAGCGGATCAGGATCCTATGGGGGATTGGGCTCCTATGGGGACAGCTCAGGATCCTATGGACTCCCTGAGTCCTACGGGAATGATTTGGGATCCTACGGGGGCTCATCAGGATCTTATGGGGGATCAGGATCCCAGGGGGGTGGATCAGGATCTTATGGCAGACCGGGATCCTATGGGGGTGGATCAGGATCCTATGGAGGAATGGGATCCTATGGGGGTGGATCAGGATCTTATGGAGGATCGGGATCCCAGGGGGGTGGATCAGGATCCTATGGAGGAATGGGATCCTATGGGGGTGGACCGGGATCTTATGGAGGATCGGGATCCCAGGGGGGTGGATCAGGATCTTATGGAGGATCAGGATCCCAGGGGGATGGACCGGGATCTTATGGGGGATCGGGATCCCAGGGGGGTGGATCGGGATCTTATGGGGGATCAGGATCCCAGGGGAGTGGATCAGGATCCTATGGGGGATCGGGATCCTATGGGGGTGGATCAGGCTCCTATGGCAGACCGGGATCCTATGGGGGTGGATCAGGATCCCAGGGGGGTGGATCGGGATCTTATGGGGGATCGGGATCCTATGGGGGTGGATCAGGCTCCTATGGCAGACCGGGATCCTATGGGGGTGGATCGGGATCTTATGGGGGCGGATCAGGCTCCTATGGCAGACCGGGATCCTATGGGGGTGGATCGGGATCCTACGGGAGTGGATCGGGATCCTACGGGGGCGGATCGGGATCTTATGGAGGATCGGGATCTTATGGGGGTACCCAGCGCCCCGGGTACAAGAACCCCGGGATCCCCTTCATACCGGGGCTGCAGGATCCTGCCCGGATCGGGGGTTACATCCCCGTGCGCCGCGGCCCCTCTGCTGGATCCGCTCACGGCTCCGGTTCCGGCTCCGGCTCCAACTCTGGAACTGACACCTACAGCTCCAGGGCAGGATCCGACAACGGATCCGGGGTGGGATCCGGCCAATCCCAGTCCGGCTGCAGGGGTTGCAACAAATAGGGGTGCCCGGAGGTCTGGGTCCCTCGGGGGGGACGATCCCTCGGGAAGGGGGGTGGCCCGGACACCTCGGTCCCCCCAGATGTGCGGGTGCCCCTGGCTCCCGTGTCCCAATAAAGTCGTTGGATTGCGGCCCCGGCTTCGTCCCTGTCCCCACGCGTGGCCCCGCACGTGGCCCAACGTGTCCCCGCACGTGTCCCCGCGCCCACGCGTGTCCCGACCTGTCGCCACGTGTCTCAGCGCCGGATGAGCCGGTGGGGCCGGTCCGTGCCCGTGCTTGGGGACCGGGATATCTGGGACGAGATGGGGACACCCAGAAGGACGGGAACACCAGGAACGTGGGAAATGGGACAAGGACATCCATGGGATGGGGACATCAGGGATGGGATGGGGACACCCAGAAGGATGGGGACGCTGGGGACATGGGGGATGGGGACATCCATGGGATGGGGTTGGGGACATCAGGGATGGGATGGGGACACCCAGAAGGACGGGGATGGGGACATTGGGGAATGGGGGACAGGGACAGCCATGGGATGGGGACATCAGGGATGGGATGGGGACACCCAGAAGGACGGGGATGGGGACACTGGGGACATAGGGGATGGGGACATCCAGGGGATGGGGTTGGGGACCTTAAGGATGGGATGGGGACACCCGGAAGGATGGGGATGGGGACATTGGGGAATGGGGGACAGGGACAGCCATGGGATGGGGACATCAGGGATGGAATGGGGACACTGGGGACATCAGGGACGGGATGGGGGCACCCATGGGGCAGGTGGCACTTGGGGACATGGTGGGATGGGACAGGGACATTGGGGCTGGGCCAGGGCCACCCATGGGGACGCTGGGACATCGAGGCCACCCAGGGTGGTGCTGGGTGACACTGGTAGGTGGCCCTGAAACTGGGGCAGGAGGGGTGGGGCAGCGGGGGTGTGACACCAACCAGTATGAGCCCCAAAGAGACCAGTATGACACATTAGGAACCAGTATGAGTCCATAAGGACCAGTATGGGCCCTAAAGAGACCAGTATGAGCCCCAAAGAGACCAGTATGGTCCCATAGGGACCAGTACAAGCCCTGCAGAGACCAGTATGGACCAGTATGAGTCTGTAGGGACCAGTATGAGCCCTAAAGAGACCAGTATGGCCCCAAAGGGACCAGTATGAGCCTGAAAGGGACCAGTAAGGCCCCATAGGGACCAGTATGAGCCCCAAAGGGACCAGCATAAGCCCTGTAGAGACCAGTATGAGCCCATAAGGACCAGTATGAGCCCTTAAGAAACCAGTATAGCCCCAAAGGGACCAGTATGAGCCCCAAAGGGACAAGTATCACCCTAAAGGGACCAGCATGAGCCTGAAAGGGACCAGTATCACCCCAGAGGGACCAGCATGAGCCTGAAAGGGACCAGTATGGCTCCAAAGAGACCAGTATGGCCCCAGGAGGGGTCTCAGGAATGGTTCCAGCCCCCAGATGCCTGCGTGTTGTCCCCCCCCACCCCCGCCGACGCCTGGGTCCCCACCCTATGTGGGTGGCCACACCCGGGCTGGGTCAAAAATCACAGGTGGGAGGATCTCCACCCACCCAACCTTAAAAACCAGTGTTCCCAGTGCTCCCAGTCCTTCCTGACCAGCACCCATGGGTGCCCCCAGGACCCTCGGGGTCCTGCTCTGCCTGCTCGCCCAGCTCAGCCCCCACCCGCTCGGTAGGTGCCCGGACACCTGGGTCCCCTCCTTGATTTGGGGGGGGGGAGAATTGGGGGTCCTGGATGCTTGGGTCCCCTCTTCGGTATGGGGGGGGTGGGTGTCACGGATGCCTGGGTCCCTTGTCCCCATCGCTGACCCCTTGTCTCTCCCAGGTGTCACCGCCCGCAGCCTGCCTGTCCCTGCCACCGTCCCCACCACCGTCCCCGTCCCCATCACTGTCCCCAACACCGTCCCCACCACCGTCCCTGCCACCACCCCTGTCACCGTACCCGGTACCGTCCCCAATATTGTCCCCGATACTGTCCCCACCACCACCCCCACCACCATCCCGGTGCCCACGGTGGCCGAGGAAGAGGAGGATGATGAAGAGGAGAAGGAGGACGAGACCGAAGGGCGCGTGATGGCGGCTCTCAAGCACCTGGGCTGGGTGCTGCAGAACCCCCCACGACGACGCCGTGCTCCCCCCGGCCCCGAGACCCTCCTGGACCTCGTCCCTGAGCTGCGGGACCTGCTGGTCCCCTCCCTGTCCCCCCCCATAGCCCAGCCCCCCAACTTACCCCCCTGAGGGAAGGCTTAAAGTGGGGGGGGGGGGCAGATGCCTGGGTCCCTTTTTTGGGGGTCTTGGCTTGGGGGGGGCTGGTGTCCCAGATGCTGGGGTCCTCGTGATCCATTGGGATGAGGGACCCAGGTGTCCGGCGCCCCCCCCCCCCAGTCTTCCCCCCCCCCAGTCTTCCCCCCCCCCAGTCTTCCCCCCCCCCCAGTCTTCCCCCCCCCAGTGTTCCCCCCACCCCCCAGTGTCCCCCCACCCCCAGCGTCCCCCCTCCAGCTCAATAAATGACGCAGCCCCCCGTGATGCCCTTGATTGATGGGTATGGGGGGGGGCTATGGGGTCTCATAGGGGCTGGGCTATAGGGTGAAGCTATAGGGGCTGGCTTATGGGGTCACGTCTGTAGGGGCTGGGCTATAGGGGGGTACGGGGGGGGCCCCGAACGCCTGGGTCCCGGCTGCAGCAGAGCGTCACGGGAACCCTGAGTCATGGGGAGCCTCTGTCACGTCCCCCCCCTCGACCTTCCGGGTCAGCCGGTCCATGCTGGCTCCCCACCCCCGCCCCGGGGGGGACCCAGGCGTCTGGGTGGCACCACCCCCCCTTTGGGTGCCTATAAAAGCTGGGGGGGCCCCTCCCAGTGCTCCCAGTACTGCACTGGAGCCAGCTGCCACCGCCACCAGGTAGGGGCCCCCCCAGACTCCTGGGTCCCCATATCTGGGGGGCACTGGGGAAGATGGGGGGGCAGGGGATGGCCCTGGGTCCCTGTATCTGGGGGGCACTGGGTGGAGCTGGGCGGGGGGGGGGGTGGTGGGCTCTGGATGCCGGGGTCCCCATAGCTGGAGGACACTGGTGGAGGTTGGGGGGGGCAGGACTGGCCCCGGATGCCTGGCTCCCCATAGCTGGGGGGCACTGGGAGGCACTGGGTGAAGCTGGGGGGCAGGGACTGGCCCTGGACACCTGGGTCCCCCCTAAATACCCCCCCGACCCCTCTCTCCCCACCCCCAGCATGGCCGAACGCCAACCCACGGCCCCTCCGGCTAAGCCCCCCCCCGAGCCCCAGAGCCCCCCCCGACCCGACGATCCCGACCCACCGAGGCCGGGGATCCCTGTGGCCCCTTGGCCACCCCTGCCCGAGTGGGACGGGGACGGGGACAGGGACGGGGACAAGCCACCGCCGGGCCACGAGGAGACATCGAGGACGAGGGACAGCCGCTGACCTGAGCGGGGGGGGGTGGTCACCGGCCCCATGGAGCCACCAGTGTCTTGGGCCCCGCCTTGGCCCCATGGATGTCCCAGAGAAGAACCACCAGCGTCTTCGACCCCCCCTTGACCTCAAGGGTGTCCCCAAGAAGAACCACTGTCGTCCTGGCCCCACAGACGACTTCAGCCCCACAGACCCCAGAGATGTCCTCAAGAAGAGTCACCACCACCCTTGGTACCCTTGGCCCCACAGATGTCCCCAAGAAGATCCACCATCATCCTGTTCCTGTTGACCCCATAGATGTCCCCAAGAAAAGCCACCATTGTCCTGTCCCTGTTGATGCCACAGACCCCAGAGATGTCCCCAAGAAGAGTCACCATCACCCTCGGTACCCTGGCCCCACAGATGTCCCCAAGAAGAGTCACCATCATCCTGGCCCTGTTGACCCCCCCACACCCCATAGATATCGCCAAGAAAAGCCACCGTCATGCTGTCCCCAGAGAACCCATAGATGTCCCCAACAGTCACCATCATCCTGGACCCTTAGACCCCCTAGACATCCTCAAGAAGAGCCACCATCGTCCCGTCCCTGTTGACCCCACAGACCCCATGGATGTCTCCGAGGAGAGCCACCGTCCTCCTGGCCCCACAGACAACCTCAGCCCCACGGACACCTTCAAGAAAAGCTGCTCTCACCCTGGCCCCATGACGTCCCCAAGAAGAGTCACCATCATCCTGGCCCTATTGACCCCACAGATGTCCCCAAGAAGAGACACCATCGTTCTGGCCCCACCGACCCCATAGATGTCCCCAATTAAAGACTCATCTGGCCCCACTCTTGGTGTTGCCATGGCGGGGGGGAGCTGGGGGGTGTCCCCTCCCCGTCCCTGTGGGGCCCCGAGGTCAGCCCAGAGATGAGGGACGGGGACAATGCTGCTTCCACCTTTAATAGGGACAGGATGGGGACAGGATGGGGACATGGGGATGGAACCATGGGGACAGGGATATTGGGTCGTGGGGACAGGATGGGGACATGGGGATGGGGACAAGGACATGGGATCAGGACATGGGGACACAGTGACAGTGACGCAAGGACAGGACATGCCCCGGTGCTACGGCACCTCCCACACTTCTTCCGAGTGTCCCCAACCTGGAGAGGGGACAGGGTGAGGGACAGGGCTGGACACCAGGTCCCCCTGTGTCCCCAAAGTCCCTCATGACCCCCATGTCCCCATACCGTGGCTCCCGCTGTCCTCAACGTCCCTGGACACATCCTGGCTCCCGACGTCCCCAAGGTTGGAGCCAGGTGACGCTGCCCCACTCTGGCTCTCACCCGAGCTCCTCGGCCAGCCCTGGTGCGGGGGACGTCCCTGGGGACGCGTCCCCTGTCCCAGGGGATATTGGGATGGTCCTTGGGGACGTGTCCCAACTCCATGGGGACGTGTCTCTGGTCCATGGGGACTTGTCCCAACCTCTTGGGGACGTGTCTCCTGTCCTTGTGGATGTGTCCCCGGTCCTTGGGGTGACATCTCTGGTCCTTGGGGATGTGTCCCAACTCCATGGGGACGTGTCTCTGGCTCTTGGGGACGTGTGTCTGGCTCTTGGGGACATGTCCCTGGTCCTTGGGGATGTTGAGCTGGTCCATGGGGCCACCTCCCTGGTCCTTGGGGACGTGTCCCCAGTCCTTGGGGCCATGTCCCTGGTCCTTGGGGACGTCCCCCTGGTCCTTGGGGCGATGTCCCTGGTCCTTGGGGACGTCCCCCTGGTCCTTGGGGACGTGTCCCCAGTCCTTGGGGCCAAGTCCCTGGTCCTTGGGGACGTCCCCCTGGTCCTTGGGGACGTGTCCCCAGTCCTTGGGGCCAAGTCCCTGGTCCTTGGGGACGTCCCCCTGGTCCTTGGGGATGTCCCCCTGGTCCTTGGGGCGATGTCCCTGGTCCTTGGGGACGTCCCCCTGGTCCTTGGGGATGTCCCCCTGGTCCTTGGGGCGATGTCCCTGGTCCTTGGGGACGTCCCCCTGGTCCTTGGGGATGTGTCCCCGGTCCTTGGGGCCATGTCCCTGGTCCTTGAGGATGTCCCCCTGGTCCTTGGGGACGTGTCCCCAGTCCTTGGGGCCACGTCCCTGGTCCTTGGGGACGTCCCTCAGGTCCCTGGGCCCACGTCCCCAGACCTTGGAGCCACATCGCTGGTCCGTGGGGACGTTGAACTGGACCTTGGGGACGTCGGGTTGGACCCTGGGGACGTCTCTCGGGTCCTTGGGGTGGCATGTCCAAGCCAGGGGGTGACCCCAACATCCCTGAGTCAGGGGGTGGCCCTGGGGACATCATTGTCCCCAAGGGGCCACCTGGGAGGAGGTGGAGGAACTGGAGCAGCGAGGCCAGGGCTTGTCCCCAAGGCTGCTCGGGGACAGGGACAGGCTCGGTGGGTCCTGTGGGGAGGTGACACGGGCAGGGACAGGGATGGGGGTGGGTCCCCTGGCCCCACGGAATCCATATTCCCCCCGCCCCGGTGGCCTTGTGGCCCCTGATGTCCCTTTGTGTCCCTGTGTCCCCTCGTGTCCCTCCATGTCCCATCTCCCTTTGTCCCCTACTATCCCCCCACATCCCCCCATGTCCCCTGATGTCCCCCTTATCCCTGTGTCCCCCATATCCCCCTCATCTCCCCATGTCCCCTGGTGTCCCCCTTATGCCCCATGTCCCCCTTATCCCCATGTCCCCTTTATCCCCATGTCCCCCCATGTCCCCAGGTCACCCCATATCCCCCATGTCCCCCCCCCCCCCCCATGTCCTCCCCCATGTCCCCATGCGTCCCCTCACCCCCCAGCAGCAGCAGCGTCCCCAGGGCCACCACGAGTGTCCCCGTCACCCCCATGGTGCTGCCTGGCCCTCCCCCCCCGGTGTCCCCCACTTATAGACACGGGGACGGGGACGTCCCCTGGGTGGGGACACAGGAGGTGACGGTGCCCCAGGGCGGGGACAAGGGCCGTGGCTGTCCCCACACCCTCCCTGGGCTGGGTGACAACGGCCAGTCACCAGTCCCTGTGTCCCCAATGTCCCCCAACACCCCCCCCCAGTGTCCCCAGCAAACATACGTCCCCAAAGTCTCCAGTGTCCCCAACCTCACTGGTGTCCCCAGTCTTCCCAGTTACCCTCCAGTGTCCCAAAGGACCCCACCACTGCCTGGTGTCCCCAGTGTCCCCAGTCCTTGCAGTCCCCCTTCAGTGTCCCTGAACCCTCCTTGTCCCCTGTGCCCTGATGTCCCCAAGGTCCCCAAACCCTCCCTCGTGTCCCCAGCATCTCAATGTCCCCAAGCTCCCCCAAACCTCCCCAGTGTCCCCAGTCCTGCCAGTCCCTCTTCAGTGTCCCCAGTTCTCCTGGTGTCCCCAAGCTCCACAAACCCTCCCTGGTGGCCCCAGTGTCCTGGTGTCCCCAGGATCCCCAAACCCTCCCCAGTGTCCTCGGTGTCCCCAAACCCTCCCCGATGTCCCCAGTGTCCCCAAACCTTCCCTGATGTCCCCAAACCCTCTCCCATGTCCCCTGTGTCCCCAGAGTCCAAGTGTCCCCAACCCCTCCTCGATGTCCCCAGTGTCTCCAAGCTCCCCCAACCTTCCCTAATGTCCTCAGTGTCCCCAAAGTCCAGGTGCCCCCAAACCCTTCCCGGTGTCCCCAAACCCTCCCCCCTGTCCTCGGTGTCCCCAGTGTCCTTCCGTCCTCAAACCCTCCTGATGTCCCTGGTGTCCCCAGGCTCCCCACTCTCCTTGGTGTCCCCAGTGTCCAGGCGTCCCCAAACTCCCCAATGCTCTCCGTGTCCCCAAACCCTTCCCGGTGTCCCCTGCGTCCTTGGTGTCCCCAGAGTCCAGGTGTCCCCAAACCCTCCCTGGTGTCACCAGTGTCCCCAGTAACCTGATGTCCCCAAACCTTCCCCAATGTCTCCGGTGTCCCCAGAGTCCAAGTGTCCCCAAACCCTCCCTGGTGTCCCCAGTAGCCTGATGTCCCCAAACCTTCCCCAATGTCTCCGGTGTCCCCAGAGTCCTGGTGTCCCCAAACCCTCCCTGATGTCCCCAGTGTCCCCAGGCTCCCCAATATCCTCAGCGTCCCCAACGTCCTGATGTCCCCAAACCCTCCCCGGTATCCCCCATGCCTCCTGTCCCCCCCCTTCCCCACGGCCCCCGGTGTGTGTGGCCGAGCCCCGATGGCCACCCCCCACGGTGGCACCCTGGGGACAATGGGCCTTTGTCTCGAGCCGCTGTCCCCAACCCGGTGACAAGCCCGGGCTCGCCAGCGGCCACCAGCCGTGACGGCCCCGTTCCCCACCCCGCTGCCAAGGGACCCAGGCGGCCGGGGCAGCCAAGGGGGGGTTTATTGCTGCTGGGTTGGAAGAGGAGATCAGCCCCCCCCCCCCCCCGCCGCCATCTTGTCCCGCCGCAAAGGCTCATGGGAAGGATTCGGCCACCGGCACGGAGAAGGTGGCCGAGCTGATGATGAAGACCTTGACGTAATGGACGGCCTGCGGGGGAGTGGGGGGGGGAAATCAGGGGGGACCCAGGCATCCAGGACCCCCCCCCCGAACCCCTCCAAGGGACCCAGGCATCTGGGGCCCCCCCATGACCCCACCCAAGGGGACCCAAGCATCCAGGACACCCCCAAGGGACCCAGGTGTCTGGGACCCCCCCATAACACCCCCCCCCAAGGGACCCAGGAGTCCAGGACCCCCCAGAACCCCCCCACGGGACCCAGTTGTCCGGGACCCCCCCGGGACCCCTCCAGGGGACCCAGGTGTCCGGGACCCCCCCAGGGGATCCGGGCATCTGGAACCCACCCGTGACCCCCCAGGGGACCCAGGTGTCTGGGACCCCCCCCGCCGTGACCCCTCCAAGGGACCCAGGTGTCCAGGCCCCCCCCCCAGGGGCCCCAGGCAGTCGGGCCATACCGCGAAGACCCCGGCGAGGAGGAGGAGCGCGAGGAGGAGGCAGACGAGGGCGAGGAAGACAAGGGGGCAGCCGGGGGGGGGCGTCTGGGGCTGGGGGGCTTCTGGGGAGGAGAGAGAAGGCGGGGTCAGCACCAGGCCCCGCCCCTGAGCTGGCTCGGGCCCCGCCCTGCAGCCCCCTGGCTCCACCCCTGAGCCAGCCCTGCCCCTGAGCCCCATCCCCAATATCTACAAATGCCCTTGGCCCCACCCACTTTGCTGTGACCACGCCCCCAGTGACAGGCCACGCCCCCAAGCCCCCCCTCCCCAGCACTGGGTCCCCACCTCAGCCCCTGCACATCCCTCTGGCTCCGCCCACTTACACATGGCCCCACCCTCTGGCTCTGGCCCCGCCTCCAGGCCCCACCCCCAGGTCTCGGCTCCGCCTCCCCTCTTACCTGTGGTGTCACCTCGGCTGCCAACACCCTCTCTGGGCACGTCAGTGGTGATGTCATCGGTGAGGTCATCGCTCGGGCGGATGGGGTCTTTAAGGCTGGGGAGCAGTTGCTCCTCCCCGGGGCTGATGTCACCCATGATGTCATCCTCAGGGCTGACATCATGGCCAAGGAGGGCACCCGGGAGGGAGGAGGTGACATCACCCTCGATGATGTCACCAAGGTCAGATCCCCGTGTGACATCATCTCTGACGTCACCCTGGGGAATGATGTCCTGTCTAGCGATACCACCAGCGATGAAAGAAGTGATGTCATCCTCAGGCAAGACATCATCAGTGAAGTCATTCCAAGCTGATGCATCACCATCGTTCGCACAGATGATGTCACTAGCAGGTTTGACTTCTTGGCCAGCAACATCTCCCAGCAGGGAGGAAGTGACATCATCCGTGTCAATGATGTCATCAGCAGGGATATCCCCAGGTACAGAAAACATGATTTCTTCCCCTGCGATGATGTCATTAGTGAGCTCATCTCCAGGGATGATGTCAACAGCAAGGTCATCCCCAGGAAGGGAGGGAACAAGATCATGGCCAGCAATGACATCATCAGCGTAGATATCCCTAGAGAGGGAAGAAGGGATGTCATCCCTGGTGATGATGTCATCAGTGAAGTCATTTCTGGGCATGACATCACCAACAAGCTCATCCCCAGGAAGGGAGGAAGTGACATCATGCCTGGTGATTATTTCATCAGCAAAGATGCCCCCAGTGATGATATCACCAGTGAGGTCATTCCCAGGGATGATGCCACCAGCAATGTCATCCCCAGGAAGGGAGGAAATGATGTCAGTTTTGGTGATGACATCACCCGTGAGGGCTTCCTCAGGGAGAAAGGAAGTGATGTCATCTCTGTTGATGAGGTCTACAATGATGGTGTCCCCAGGCATTGAGGAAGTGGCATCACTCTCAGCCATGATATCACCAGGGATAGAGGAAACGATGTCATCCTTGATAATGTCACCGGCAGGGACGTCCCCAGGGAGAGCGGAGGGGATGTCACCCCCTGCAGTGGCATCACTGGGGTGGGCGGCTATGACATCACCGCTCTCCACGACGTCATAAGGGACCTGCTCCCCAGGGAGGGCAGCAGTGACATCAGTGGCGATGTCATCGCTGGGAACATCCTCGTCCCCACTGGGGATGTCCTCGTCCTCCATGGGGGGGGCCGTCACCGTGATGGTGATGCCACCAGCGGCGCAGGTGTCCCCAATGTCCCCGTCCTCCATGTCACCCGGGGCTGTGCCATCTCTGTCCTTGTCCCCAACGTCCCTCAGGGCTGTGACATCCATGTCCCCAATGTCCCTGTCCCCAACGTCCTCATCCTCAATGTCCCTGTCCCCAAAGTCCTTACCTCCAATGTCCCCAACGTCCCTTGGGACAGTGACATCCCTGTCCCCAGTGTCCTTGTCCTCCTCCCCAGAGATTGGGATGTCCCCAGTGTCCCCTGGGACTGTGACCTCCCTGTCCCCAGCATCCTCAATGAGGAGGGCTGGGACATCCCTATCCCCCGTGCCCTTTAGGGTGGTGACGTCCTTGTCGCTAGGAGCTGGGACATCCCTGTCCCCAGTGTCCTTGTCCTCAGAGACTGGAATGTCCCCAATGTCCCTTAGGACTGGGACATCTATGTCCCCAATGTCCCTCAGGGCTGGGAGATCCCCGATGTCCTCATCCTCAGCATCTCCAGGGGCTGGGACATCCCCGTCCCCAACATTTCTTGGGGTGGTGACATCCCTGTCCCCAACATCCCTCAGGGCTGAGACCTGCGTGTCCCCAAAGTCCTTTGGAGCTGGGACATCCTTGTCCCCGGTGTCCCTTAGCACTGAGACCTGCACGTCCCCAACGTCCTTGTCCCCAGTGTCCCTTAGCACTGAGACCTGCGCGTCCCCAACGTCCTTGTCCCCAATGTCCCTTAGGACTGAGACCTGCGTGTCCCCTACATCCTTGTCCCTTAGGGTTTGGACATCCCTCTCCCCGATATCCCTTAGGGTGGTGACATCTCTGTCCCCAACATCCTTGTCCCCAGGAACTGGGACATCCCTGTCCCCAATGTCCTTGACGAGATGGGCTGGGACATTGCTGTCCCCAATGTCCCTTAGGGTGGTGACATCTCTGTCCCCCACAGCCTTGTCCCCAGGAACTGGGACATCCCTGTCCCCAGCATCCCTTAGGGCTGGGACATCATCCCTGTCCCCACTGGCTTTGCCCCCAGGAGCTGGGACATGCCTGTCCCCAACATCCCTTGGTGTGGTGACATCCCTGTCCCCAATGTCCCTCAGGGTGGCAACATCCCTGTCCCCAGGAGCTGGGACATCCCTGTCCCCAGTGTCCCTTACGGCTGTGACATCCTTGTCCCCAGTGTCCTTGTCCAGAAGAGCTGGACCATCCCGGTCTCCAATGTCCCTTGGGGTCACGACATCGCTGTCCCCAATGTCCCTTAGAGCTGTGACAACCTCGTCACTGTCAGTCTTGTCCCCAGAGGCTGGAACATCCCTGTCCCCAACGTCCTTTGGGGTTGTGACATCCCTGTCCCCAATGTCCTTGTCACACAGGACTGGGACAGCCCCGTGCCCCGCGTCACTTGTCACCGAGACGTCCTTGTCCCCGATGTCCTCATCCCCGAAGCCTGGGACGTCCTCGTCCCCAAAGTCCCCGGTGTCCTCATCCGCCGGGGCTGCTGTGACGGTGATGGTGATGCCGCTGGCCCACGGGGTGACGGTGACAGTGTCCGTGGGGACACCGGTGTCACTCTCTCCCTGGGGGACACCTCCAGCCTGTCCCCATGCAGGTTCAGGGTCCGTGGTGATGTCCCCGGGGGTGGGTGTCACCTCCCCAGGGAGGGGATGAGGGGGGACAGCGTGGGAGCACCCCTCGGCCATGGGCAGGGACCTGGGGGGACAGAGGGGACGGGGATGTCACCGGGGGGGACACGGGGAGTTCCCGGGGGAGAGAGAATGTGGAGACCCCGGGAGGGGCAGGGGAGACGTGGAGGGGACACAGGGGACACCAAGAGAGATGGGGGGACATGAGGGGACATTGGGGGGGACACGGGAAGGGACATCTGAGGACACGGGGGATACCAGAAGGAATGGGGGAACACAGGGAGGGGACACGGAGACGTGGTGGGGAAGGGACGGGGGACACGAGACAAGGAGGGACCAAGGGACATGGGGGACCCCAGGAGGGACTGGGGGGGGGGACAAGGGGACACACATGGTGGGGAGCAGGGGGGGTAACAAGTACCTGAAGTGACAGCAGGTGACAGCCCTGGGGGGGTCCCGGTGTCGGCGTCAGGATCCTGGGACCAATTTTGAGGGGTCCCGCTGTCGCTCTGGGGGGGGGTGGTCCCGGTGCTGGTTTCGGGGTGCCGGTGGCGATTACAACATCGCGGTGGCAGTGACGGCGTCCTGGTGAGTTATGATGTCACCGTCGTAGCTGGTCTCGGGGAGGGGGGGCGGGGGGAAAGGCCAGTTTCGGGGGGCCGGCAGCTCCCGGATCCCGCTGGCATCTGGGGGCTCTTGAACCAGATCCGCCGGCGAGGAGGGGAGGAGCCTGGACACCTGGGTTCCCCCCCCTTCCCCTCCCACCCCCGAGTTGAGACCGTACAGCTCGTGACACGTCCCTGAACAGAAATAACGAGGCCGAGAAGTCGTTAGGGCTTTCTGGGGGTTTATTGGGACCTGGGGTCCCCCCAGATGTCAGGGTGTCCCCCCCTGGGACACCTGGGTCCCTCCCCCCCATCCCCTCCCACCCCCGCACTGAGACCGTACAGCTCGTGACACGTCCCTGAATAGAAATAACGAGGCTGAGACGTCGTTAGGGCTTTCTGGGGGTTTATTGGGACCCGGGGTCCCCCCTCCGGACACCTGGGTCCTCGGGGGGGCCGGGGGGGTCCAGGGCCTCCAGTGCTTGGGCCAGGCGGGCAAGCTCGGAGCGGAGAATGGCAACCTGGAGGAAAAAAAAAGGGGGGGAAGCGTTAACGAGGGCAAGCGCTAACGAAGAGCCCGCAGGGAGGGGGGTGCCCCTCCCCCAGCGCTAATGAGGAGTGGCATTAATAAAGCCCACCCCTCCCCTTAATGAGGTTAATGAGGCACCCCCCATCCCTCTGGATTTATTAGGTGGGCAATGCTCGTTAGCGTAACGAAAGTGCGGTACCTGCTGTTGGGTGCCGGGGCGGGGGGGGCTCTCCCCAGCCCCCTGGGTCCCCCCGAGGGTCTCGAGGCGACGCTGGAGGCCGCGGCTGCGGGCACGGAGCTGGGCCTGGGCGGCCGCCGGCTCCACCAGCCCCTGGGGGGGGGGCAGGAGGGAAGGGGGAGATCCCCCACTATCCCACAATGCCTTGGGGACCCCCCCCCCTATCCCATAACGCCCTGGGGTTGCCTTAGGTCCTCCCAATGCTTCCCAAACTCCCAGTGGCTCCCAGGGCTTCTCCCATCATGTTCTCCAACATCCCACAATGCCCCTGGGGTTCCCCCAGCATCCCACAATGCCCTGAAGTTCCCCTGCATCCCACAATGCCCTGGGGTCCCCCAGCATCCCACAATGCCCCTGGGTCCCTCTCCAAGTCCCCCAGCATCCCACAATGCCCCTGGGCTCCCCTCCAAGTCCCCCAGCATCCCACAATGCCCTGGGCTCCCCCAGCATCCCACAATGCCCTGGGGTCTCCTCCAAGTCCCCCAGCATCCCACAATGCCCCTGGGGTCCCCCCAGGTCCCCCAGCATCCCACAATGCCCCTGGTCCCCCCACTCACCCGCAGGCAGAGGTAGACACGGGTGTCGGGACCCACGGGGGCCCCCACCCAGCCAGGGCCCAGCTCTGGCTCCGCCCCCTGGGGGAGGAGCTGCAGAGGCCCCGCCTGCGCCAGGGCCTGGAGGGCGGGGCCCAGCACTGCCAACGAATCCTGTGCCTCTGCCGTGCACCGCACCGCCACTGCGCAGAGCATGCTGGGATAGCCCCGCCTCCAAGCGTGCCCACCCACGCCCCTCCGACATGGCCGCCCCCACCTGGGGCATGGGGGGGGGGGAAATGGCTGCCCCCATGCGCCCAGAGCATGCTGGGTTGCCAGGCCTCCAGCCCTGCACCCCATGGTGGGCTGGGCAACATGGCCGCCTCCAACGGCAGCTGCCATTTTGGGGTATGGGGAGAGCCAGGTACATGATGGGACATGTAGTCCTCCACAGCAGCCATCTTAGCCCTACCTGGCTGCCCCACAGCATGCTGGGACATGTAGTCCCCCACACACACAGCCCTGTCAGCCATCTTGGGTGCCCCAGGGCATGTTGGGATTGCCAGGCCTCCAGCCCTGCACCCCATGGTGGGCTGGGCAACATGGCCGCCTTCAATGGGAGCTGCCATTTTGGACTATGGGGAGAGCCAGGTGCATGATGGGACATGTAGTCCTCTGCAGCAGCCATCTTAGCCCTACCTGACTGCCCCACAGCATGCTGGGACACATATGCCCCCCACAGCCCTATCAGCCATCTTGAGTGCCCCAAGGCATGCTGGGACGTGTAGTGTCTCACAGCCTCAGCAGCCATCTTGGGTGCCCCAGGGCATGCTGGGATATGTAGTCCTACACAGCCCTGTCAGCCATCTTGTGCACCCCCAGCGCGCACAGAGGGACACGAAGTCCCCCTCAACCCTGGTGGCCATCTTGGGCCCCCAGTGGTTCCCACCCCCATGCTGGCAGCCATCTTGGGTGCCCCAAGGCATGTTGGGACACGGTAGTTCCCCCGTACCCCGTCAGCCATCTTGTCCCCCACCCGCCGCACTCACCGGGGGGCCGGGCAGCACCCAGGCGGAAAGTATCCCGCAGGGCTCGCGCCGTCCTCACCACCTCCTGCATGGCCGCCACCTCGGCCTCCACCTTGGGGCAGCGCCAATGAGCCTGGAAGGGGGGGGACACAGAGAGACAAAGGGGTGTCAGGGGGGTGAAACCCTCCCTGGGGACCCCCCCCCAAGGGCGACAGCACCCACC
Organism: Necrosyrtes monachus; assembly: GCA_037953605.1. NCBI lineage: Eukaryota > Metazoa > Chordata > Aves > Accipitriformes > Accipitridae > Necrosyrtes > Necrosyrtes monachus. Next base: position 701,000 of record JAZGTQ010000603.1, on the reverse strand, counting down.
AGGCGGGCGGCGTCGGGGAAGGGGGCGAGGCAGAGGGTGGGGGGCGCGGGGGGAGCGCGGGGCAGGCGCTGCCAGAGCTCCTCGCCGAGGAAGGGGGCGAAAGGGGCGAGGAGGCGCAGCCCCAGCTCGGCACAGCTCAGCAGGGTCCGGCGCGTCTCGGCGGCGGTTGCCGGATCCCGTAGAGTCGGTTTGGCCGTCTCCTGCGGACGGACAGACGGGCGGTGGGGTTAGGAGAAGGGGGGGAGCGGTCAAGGAGACAATGTGGGTTGGGTTGGATGGACAGACAAGACGCGGTTGACCAAAGCAAGGGGGCTGGGGTAGCGTTGGAGGAGATGCGGGAGGTGGGGTGGGATGGACAGACGGACATAGTCAACAGGGTGGTGGTGGACAAAGGTTGACACCCAAGGGGAAGCACCCAGAGGGACGGACAGACGGATGCGGTCAACCAATGTAAGGGTCAGGCTCAACGTTCAACAGGCGAGGTGGAACAGATGGACCGACGCGCTCAGGAGAGCGGACTAAGCTCAACACTCAAGGAGGCCTGATGGACTGGGGTGGACAGACAGATGGACACCATCAACCACGTCAAGGTGGGTTGGGTTTAACGATCAAGGAGATACAACAGGTGAGGTGTGACAGACAGACAGATGCACTCAACAGGGTGAGGCTGGGCTAAGGTCAATGCTCCAGGAGACCCAGTGGATTGGGGTGGAGAGACAGACAAACACCATCAACCGTGGGTTGGGTTCAACGTTCAGGGAGCTACAACACATTGGGTGGGACAGATAGATGGATGCACTCAAGAGAGCGGATTAAGATCAGCGCTCAAGGACCTGATGGATTAGAGTGGACGGAGAGATGGACACCACCAACCACGTCAAGATGGGTTGGGTTCAACAATCAAGGAGCTACAACAAGTGAAGTGCGACAGACAGTCGGACGCACTCCGGAGAGCGGACTAACGTCAACGCCTCAGGAGATCTGATGGATTGGGGTGCATGGACCGACAGACAACGTCAACCATGGACTGGGTTCAACATTCAGGGAGCTACAACAGGTGGGGTGGGACAGACGGACAGACCCACTCAATGCGACACTACTGGGTTTAACACCCAGGGGAGATGCGAGGAGCCGGGCAGGACAGACAGACAGGACCACGCGGGACAGATGGACGGGGCCACCCACCAGGTAGACGTCGCAGAAGCTCCGCAGCCAGAAGTGATGGACGGCGGCGATGGCACCGTGGACCTCCAGGGCCTCCATCCGCCGCCCGCACTCACCCACTGCCTGCACCAGCCGGCTCAGCACCCACCGGTCCATGGGGTGCTGCGGCACCGTCTGCCGAGGAAGAGGAGGAAGAACAGTGATGGGTGGGGGGGTCCCAGGGTGGTGGACCCCAACCCTGATCTCCACCAACCCACCCTGGTACCTCCTCGGGGGGCTGGGGGACAAAGTCAGGCCCCAAGGCGGCGAGGACGAACTTGACGGCATTCCAGATCTTGTTGCAGAAGTGACGGTAGCTCAGGGCCGTGCCCACGTCCAGGCGGATATCGTCACCTAGAGGGTGGTGGGTTGGGGACATGGAGGTGGGTCCCCAGGGTGGGGACAGGGCCACCCTGGGGTGGGGATGGGGTCCCGGTGTTCCTTCGACCCCTTACCGTGGACGTTGTGGGAGCACAGGGCCATGCGGAGGGCGTCAGTGCCGCATTCGGGGATGCCGTGGGGGAACTGGCGCCTCTGGGAAGGGACAGGGAGGGGTTAGGGGGGGACAGAGACAGGTTTTGGGGGGACAGAAATGGGGACAGGTCCCACCTGGCCCTCTGTGGCCACCGTGAGCTCGTGAGGGTCCAGGAGCCTGTGGTGGAGCCTCTCCTGCAGCTCCTGCAAAACAAGAAACCCTACAATAAACAAAGGTGCCGCAATGGCTGTGTTGTCACAGGTCTGTCACCACGGTGTCTCCGTGACCCTCTTTTGGGGTCTCTGGGAGCCGGGGGGTTCGTTATTGTAGGGTCTCCGAGAAGGGTAGAGCAACAAGGTATATTTTTGTAGGGTCTCCAGGATGAGGTTGGTTATTGTTGGGTTTTTGCGACAAAAAATAAATCTGTTATTGCAAAATTTTCAAGGTGAGAATTTGTTATCGTAGAATCTCCTGAAAAATGATGTATTACTGTAGGCTCTTTCACAAACGCATTTATTGCCGTGGGGTTCCCAAAAACCATGTTTGTTATTGTAGGGTCTCCAGAACGACTTGTTTGGGGTGGGTTTGTGTTGGGGGCTATGATTGTAGGGTCTACAGTACCTGGAGGGAGGCACCGGCAATGATGTCGCAGGGGTCAATGACGTTGCCCAGCGATTTGCTCATCTTGCGCCCGTGGGTATCACGCACCAGCGAGTGCAGAAGGACCTGGAGGGGGACACAGACAGCGCTGGGGGACACCGAAGGGGACATGGGACCTCCAAGAGGGGACAGGGGACCCCTGGGAGCCTCAAGAAAGTACCAGACACCCCAGAGAGAGGGAATAAGGGTCCCTGGGGACACAGAGGAGCCCCAAGGGGGACAAGGACCCCTGAAAAGGAACATGACACCCAGGAGAAAAGGAAGAAGGGACTCTTGGGGACACAGGGGACATCGGGGAGCCCTGAAGGAGAACGGGGATCCCCAGGGAATCCTGAGAAGGAACAAGACACCCTGGGGAAAGAGAAAAGGGGATCCTTGGGGACACTAAGGAGCCCCAAAGGGGGAGAGGAACCACCCGGGGACCTTGGGGATGGGGGGCCCCTGGGAGTCTCAAGAACGAACTAGACACCCCAAAGGGTGGGAGTAAGGGTCCTTGGGGACACAGGGGACACTAAGGAGCCCCAAGGCAGGATGGGAACCCCTGAGAAGGAACATGGCACCCAGGAGAAAGGGAAAAAGGGACGCTTGGGGACACAGGGAAGCCCCGAAGGGGGACAGAGGCCCCCAAGAAACCCTAAAAAGGAACATGACACCAAGGAAAAAGAGAAGAAGGGACCATTGGGGACACTGGGGAGCTCCAGGGGACACACACAGGGACACTGGGGAGCTCTGCGTGGCAACAAGGAACGAGAACGAACAAGACATGAGAGGGAAGAAATAAAGGTAGATTGGGGACACGGGGGACTCATGGGGAGCCCAAGGGGACAGAGGGGACTCGTGGGGACCTCGGTGGTACCTGGGAGAAGGGCAGGCGCCCGGTGAGCTGCTGGCCCAGCATGACCATACGTGCCACCCAGAAGAAGAGGAGGTCGCTTCCCGTCTCCAGCACGTTTGTGGGGTAGAAACGCTGCAGGTCAGGGGTCTGGGGACAGAGGCGGGGGGGACACCGGGTTGGGGACACTGTCCCATGTCTCCTCTAAGCCCCCTGTGTCTCCCCAAACTCACCTCTTCGGGCCAGCCCAGCGCGGCGAAGGGAAAAAGCGCAGAAGAAAACCATGTGTCCAGGACATCAGGGTCTGCAAGGGCATGGGGGGGTCAGGGGGGACCCCAAAAGGCCTCAAAGCTTGGGGCGGGGGGGGCAAAAGGCCTGGGGGGTCACAGAGGGGTGGCAAGAGGGTGCTGGAGCTGGGTGGGAGGGTGGCCTGGGGTGCTTGGGGGGCGGGGGCAGAATTTTAGGGGTGGTGGAGGTGGGCAGGGGGCTGCCAGAGGGTGTCTGGGGGCCGATGGGGAGATGTTGGGGGGGAATTTGAGGTGCTGGGGGTGGGATTGGGGTGCTGGAGAACAACTTTAGGGTGCTGGAGAAGACTAGAAAGTGCTGGGGGGGGGTGGATTTAGGGGTGCCAGGGCAAGGCTGGGGGTGCTGGGGGGGTCCCTAAGAGAGCTTTGGGGTGCAGGACAAAGATTTGAGAAAGCAGAGAGATTTTTTAAGGCGATGGAAAGGATTTTAGGGGAACGGAGGATTGTTTTAGGGTGCACAGGGGAACTTAGGGATGTCAGGAGGATTTTGGGGTGCCCCCCACCCCCCTCACCTTGCTGGAGCTGGAGCTCGTCGGGGGGGCAGCGGAGGGTGCGGGCGGCAGCAGCACGTGCCTCGGCCTCGCTGCGCCCCACTACCCAGAGTCCTTCGGGGTGCTCGGGGGGGGACCCCGCCGAGGGAACCCCCACCCGGTACGCTGGCACCCGGTGTCCCCACCACAGCTGGCGTGAGAGGCACCAGTCCCTGGGTGGGGGTGGGTGATATCAGTGGGGGGCGGATACCTGGGTCCCCCCACCCCAGACGCCGGGGTCCCCTCCTCTCACCCAATGTTGTCCATCCACGTCTTCCAGTTCTTCTCGTGAAATTTGGGGACGAGTTGGAGACGCCCCGACGTCACCGCCTGGGAGAGGAGGGTCACGGACCCAGGCGTCTGGGTGTGCGTGTGTCCCCCTCCCCACCCCCCGCCAATGTCCCCGTGTCCCTGTCACCTCTCGGGCACGCTCTGCCATCTCTCGGCACCGCAGGAACCACTGGCTCTTCAGCAGGTACTCGATGACGTCTCCCGAGCGGCTGCGGGGACACTGAAGTCACTTCAGTCCCTTTGGATGTGTCCCCACCGTGGTGAGGACACGTGTCCCGAGAGGGTGACACGGAAGGGACGGGATGGGGACAGCGGTACCTGCACATGGGCAGTGTCATGGCGTGGTCCTGGGCGCCGCGGTACAGCCCTCGCTCGGCCAGCGCGGCCACCACCTTCTCCCGTGCCACGAAGCGATGGATGCCCTGGGGACACGGGGACACAGTTGGGGACAGAGGGGACAAGCAGGACACATGGGGACAGAGGGGACATTGGGAGGCGATATGGGACAGAGCTGGGGATAGTGGCAACAGAGGGAACAGAGCTGGGGACTGGGGACACAATTGAGGACATGGGGATGGAGGGGACACGGAAAACGCAGCTGGGGACACGGGGAAGTGACAGGGCAAAGAGCTGGGGACACAGAGATGGAGAGGACACAGGGGAGCGGCTAGGGACAGGAGACGCAGATGGGGACATGTGGACTGGGAGAGCACTGGGAAGTGACAGCGGACACAGCTGGGGACACAGGGAGAGGGGATACTGGGAAGTGACAGGGGACAGAGCTCGGGACAGAGAAGACAGAAGGAGAGAAGGGACACTGGGAAGTGACAAAGCACACAGCTGGGGACATGGGGACAAAATGGACACAGTGATGGGTGACACAGGGAAGTGACGGGGACAGAGGTGACACACAGGACGCAGCTGGGGACGCAGGGATGGAGGGGACACAGGGAAACGGCTGGGGACGGGGGACACAGCTGGGGATGTAACTTGGGGAGCTGGGCTGGGACACAGGGACATGCTTGGGGACAGGGGACACGATCTGGGGGGCACGAGGACAGAAAGGACGCTGGGAATGGCAGTACCTGGAGCCACCCCCCACCTGGGGGACACATGGTGCCATCGTCCCCGATGACGGAGAGCAGGGGCAGCCCGTGGGCCCGGGCCAGTGCCAGGTCAGGGGAGCTGTGCCCCGGTGTCACCTTCACCGCCCCTGCAGGGACCAGGGACGCGCTGTCACCCCCTGTCACCCCCCCAGCCACCCTCACCCCCTCCCACTGTCACTCTCACCCCCTGCCACCACCCACGACCCCCACGGCCACCCTCACCCCCTCCCAATGTCACCTACTGCCACCCTGCCACTGCCACCAGTGCCACCCCACGTCCCCAGCACCAGGACGTGTCCGTCCGTCCCCCCCAAACCAATGACCCCCCCCCCCGAAAAGGAACCAGTTGCTTCCCCGAACTGGGACCCCCACGCCCAGACCAGTCTCTGTCCCTTCCATACTGGTGCCTGTTCCTCACTCCACACCCATCCCAGTCCCCTTAGTGGTCCCAATAGCCTGCCCCCCCTGCCTAGTACAGGTCCCAGTCCTGTCCCAATACTGGTCCCAGTACCGGTGCCACGGGCGGGCTCCACGGTGGGGTCGGTGACGACGGGCAGGAGCTGCCCGGTGAAGGGGTGCCGGAGGTGGCGGCCATGGAGGTGCTGGGGAAGGGGCGGGGTCACTACAGGCCCTGCCTCTGCAGGCGCAAGCCCTGCCCCTCCCCAACCAGGCCCCACCCACCATGCACTGTCCCTTTAAGAAGACCTGGGTCCCGCCCCTCCAGGGCAGGCCCCACCCCCTTAAGGGTGGAGCTAGCCCCTGACAGGCTCCAGGGAAAGAAAGGCCCGCCCCAGTTCTCCAAGCCCCACCCCATGCATTGGCCCCACCCCCAGAGTCCTTTAAGCCAGCAAAGCTCTGTCCCTAAGGAGGCCCCAAGCCCCACCTCCTTCCCTTATATGGACACACCCACCCAGAAAAGGGGAGAAGATAAAGTATAACCTCAACAGCCAATCTGTGCAAAGCACTTCCACCCCTGCTGCTGAAGCCCCGCCCCTTCCCAGAAGCCATGCCCCTGCAAACCCCACCCCTTCCCAGAAGCCACACCCCTCACCTACAAACCCCACCCCTTCCCAGAAGCCACACCCCCTCACCTGCAAACCCCACCCCTCCCCAGAAGCCACGCCCCTCGCCTACAAACCCCACCCACCCCCAGAAGCCACGCCCCTCACCTACAAACCCCACCCCCCCCAGAAGCCCCGCCCCTCACCAACCCACCCCCAGAAGCCACACCCCTCACCTACAAACCCCACCCCTCCCCAGAAGCCACACCCCTCACCTACAAACCCCACCCCTTCCCAGAAGCCACACCCCCTCACCTACAAACCCCACCCCTCCCCAGAAGCCCCGCCCCTCACCTACAAACCCCACCTCTCCCCGTAAACCTTACCCCCCTCCCAGTAGCCCTGCCCTTTGGCCCTTCAGGCCCCACCCCCAGGTGAAGCCCCGCCCCCCTCACCATATAACGGGGGTCATCGGGGTGCACGGCCACGGCCACGTCCCCCAGCATCGTCTCGGGGCGCGTCGTGGCCACCGGCAGCTCCAGCCCTGGACGCGCATCGGGGAGGTGACACGTCAGGGACGCTCGGGGACACGGCGGGGGACACGCACACGCGTGTCAGAGCGCGTTGGGAGAGCAGGGAGCACGCGGAGGACACCCAGGGCCACGCGCAAAGGTGGGACGGGAGGGGACGCGGGGACACCGGAGGCCGGCCGGGCGTCCCACGAGCTGCTCACCGTCCCCACCCTCCACGGGGTAAGCAAAGGTGACGAGGACGCCGAAGGTGACGGGTTGGGGACAGCCGGGGACGCGCAGCGCCGTGGGACCCGTCAGGGCGCGGGGCTCCACCTGCCGAGACACCGGGCACCGGCGGGGGGGGGGTGTGAGCTCAGTGCACCTTGGGGACAATTTGGGGACAATCTGGGGACACGCTCACCTCCACGTCGGCCAGGGCGGAGCGCAGGGCGCAGGACCAAGTGACAAGACGCCGGTCGCGGTGAATCAATCCGGCCTCGTGCAGCCGCACGAAAGCTTCCGCCACCGCCCGCGAGAAACCCTGCGGGGACACAGTTGGGGACACTCGGGGACCTTGAGGGGGGGCACACACATGACGCTCTTGGGGACCTCGAGGTGGGGGGACACACCAGGCATCCGGGCTTACCGGGTCCATGGTGAAGGCGCAGCGGCTCCAGTCCAGCGACGCACCCAGTGCCCGCAGTTGCCGCAGGATCTCATCACCGTGCCTGGAGAGGGAGGGGGACGCATCTTCGGGGTGTCACCTTGTCCCATCTGTCCCGTCCCCCCCCGACCCCACCCCGTGTCCCCATTGTCACCCTCACCTTTGTTTCCAGGCCCAAACCTCCTCCAGGAACTCGGAGCGGGTCAAATCCTGACGGCGTAAACCCCGCTGCTGCCACAGCCAACGCTCCACCACGGCCTGGGGACACACACGGGGGGGGGGGGTGTTGGGGACATGTTGGGGGGGGTGTTGGGGACACGGCGGGGAGATGGGGACTGTTGGGGACACGGGTCTCACCTGGGTGGCGATGCCGGCGTGGTCGGTGCCCGGTACCCAAAGCACGCTCCAGCCCTGCATCCGCCGCCTGGCACAGCGCCGTCGGCACCCACACCGGGGTGGGATCTTCTGAGCACCCCCCGGCCCCCCCAGCACCCATGGGTGACCCCCCCCAAATCCCCAAGGCACCCAGGGGTGCCTCCACCCCTTGCAGACCCTCCAGCACCCCCAAATCTGCCCTTGAGGGCCCAAATAACCCCCCCAAGAGCCTCAATCTGCCCCCCCCAGCCCCAAATAACCCCCCAGACCCCCCCAAATACCCCCAGGGGGACCCAATCTGCCCCCCCCACCCCAATAGCCCCCAAGACCCCCTCACAAAGCACCCAATGTGCTCCCTCCCCAAATGCCCCAATCGGCCCCCCCAGCCCCAAATACCCCCCCAAATGCCCCAATCGGCCCCCCCAGCCCCAAATACTCCCCCCAAGCTCCCCCCCCACCCCCCAATACCCCACTCTGCCCCCCCAGCCCCACTGACCAGCGCACGAGAGCATCCTGGAGGGCGACAGTGAGCGCGTGGCCCAGGTGCAGGGAGCCGGTGACGTTGGGGGGGGGCAGCACCAAGCTGAGAACTTGGCCCCCCCCCGGTACCTGGAGTAGCGGAGGGTGGGAACATGGGCTGAGACCGGACACAACTCGGCGCAGGAGTGAGCCAAGACCAGGCACTGCTCAGCGCGGGACTGGGCTGAGACCGGGCAGCGCTCAGCGCAGGGATGGTTTATCAACCTTTCTCTGAGCGTATTTGTGTCCCCCCCCAGGTGTTTTCTGCCCCCCAAGAAAGTATTTCACCCCTCCCACGGGTGTTTTCTGCCCCCCAAGGGAATATTTGACTCCCCCATAGGAGTTTTCTGCCCCCCAAGGGAGTATTTGACCCCCCCACTGGTGTTTTCTGCCCCCCAAGGGAATATTTGACCCCCCCCACTGGTGTTTTCTGTCCCCCAAGGGAGTATTTGACCCCCCCATAGGAGTTTTCTGCCCCCCAAGAAAATATTTGACCCCCCCCACAGGTGTTTCCTGCCCCCCAAGAAAATATTTGACATCCCCCTTGGGTGTTCTCTGCCCCGGAAGGGAATATTTGACCCCCCCACTGGTGCTTTTTGTCCGCCAAGGGAGTGTTTAGCCTCCCCATGGGTGTTTTCTGCCTCCCTCGGACGTATTTGACCCCCCCATGGGAGTTTTCTGCCCCCCTTGCATGTATTTGACCCCCCCCCGGGTGTTTTTGACCCCACTCACCGAGGCGGGGGGGGTGAAGAGACCCTGCCGCTCCCACCAGCTGTACCAGGCCGCCTCCACGTAGCGGGGGCTGTAGGCGGGGGGCAACGCCACCCCCGTGGCTGCGTCCCCAAAGCGTCACCGGGTGTCACCGTCATGGCCCCTCCCCCAGTGCCCCCCCGGTGTCCCCTCTCATACCCTTCTTGCCGTCGGGGTCCAGGGGGTGCTGATATTCCACGACGGTTTTGGGGGTCCAGCCCTTGGGGGGGGCTGTCGGCACCTGTGGGGGAGTGCAAAACTAGTATGAACCAGTACAGACCAGTATAGACCAATACAAACCAATAAACACCAGTGCTCTCCCCAGGTGCTCCCAGTGGCCCACAGCGTCCCCCAACCCCTTCTCCCAGCCCCTCCCCCCCAGTTGCCCCCAGGACCTCCCAGTTGTCCCCAGTGTCCCCAGCCCCCCCTCCCGGCCCCCCCAGCTGCCCCCAACCCCTTCTCCCAGCCCCCCCAGTACCTCCCAGTTGCCCCCAGCCCCCTCTCCCAGCCCCCCCCAGTGTCCCCCAACTCGTTCTCCCAGCCCCCCCAGCTGCCCCCAGTCTCTCTCCCAGTTCTCCCAGTTCCCCCAGCCCCTCCCAGTTGTTCCCAGTGTTCCTCCAGCCCCTCCCAGTTGCCCCCAGCCACCTCTCCCAGCCCCCCCAGCCTTCCCAGCTGTCCCCAGTGTCCCCCAACCCCTTCTCCCAGCCCCCCCAGTTGCCCCCAGCCTCTCTCCCAGCTCCCCCAGCCCCCCCAGTTGCTCCCAGTATCCCCCAATCCCATCTCCCAGTCCCCCAGCTCCCCCCAGTGTCCCCCCCAGCCGCCCCCAGTGTCCCCCAACCCCCTCTCCCGGCCCCCCCAGCCCCTCCCAGCTGCCCCCAGCGTCCCCCAACCCCCTCTCCCAGTCCCCCCCAGTAGCTCCCAGTACCTGGGGCCCTGCCCCCCCCAGGGCCGCTCTCTCCCGCCGTTGCCGCTGCCGTTTCTCCTTGTGCTCCCGGGCGCGGAGCCGGGCCCGCTCGGGGGGGTCCCACGGTGGGGCCGCGGGGGGAAGGGGGGGCCCGGGGGGGACCCCACTGCACCGGGCCCGGCCCCCCACGGGTGACCCCAGGGCGCGGGGGGCGGCGGTCAGGACACGGGCCAGCGCGGGGGCCGCCATGAGGGGCTGCGGGGGCAACGGGACCCCCTTCACGTGACTGACCGACCCTCTTCACGTGACCGACCCCCCCTCACGTGACTGACTCCCCCTTCAACGGACCCAGGTAACCGAGGCGGGCGCTCACCTTGCCGCGCAGAGGCGATGAGGGGGTGTGGCCTTAATGCGGGGGGCGTGGCCAGCAGCGCCCCCACGTGGCCCGGCGCGGAGCAGGGCGGGAAAAAGGGGGCGGGGCCGCGCCATCAGTTGGGGCGTGCGGTGAGTCCCGGGGGGGGCAATGGGGTAGATTTGGGGTAATGGAGGGGGGATTGGAGCAGATTGGGGGCCGGGGGGGGGAGTTGGGGGGCTAAGAGGGGTGGGGGGGCAATGGGGGGCAGCAGGGACTGGGGGGGGCAATGGGGCAAGAGGGGCGGGGGGGCAATAAGGGGACATTGGGGGACAAGAGGGACTGGGGGGGCAGTGGGGGGGCTGGGGGGGCAATGGGGGCAGCAGGGACTGGTGGCAATGGGGCAAGAGGGACTGGGGGGTAATAAGGGGACATGGGGGACAAAAGGGATGGGGGGCCTAAGAGGGGCTGGGGGGGCAATGGGGGGCAGCAGGGACTGGGGGGGCAATAAGGGGGCATCGGGGTACAAGAGGGACTGGGGGGGCAGTGGGGGGGCTAAGAGGGGCTGAGGGGGCCATGGGGGGCAGCAGGGACTGGGGGGGCAATAAGGGGGCATCGGGGTACAAGAGGGACTGGGGGGGCAGTGGGGGGGCTAAGAGGGGCTGGGGGGGAGTTGGGGGGCTAAGAGGGGCTGGGACGCAATGGGGGGCAGCAGGGACTGGGGGGGGGGCAATGGGAGGGGAGTGGGGGGTGTCAGTCACATGGTGACACCCTGTGTGTTCCCCCCGGGGCCAGCTGGTGACACCCCCACCCATCCCTGTGTCTCTGTACCCCCCCCCCCAGTGACACACCATCCTGGGGGGGGGCCTCACCCACCGTGCTGCCCTCCCACCCCTGCAGGCGTGATTGACAGGGTGACCCGGGGTGATTGACAGGTGACCCGACGTGATTGACAGGGCGACTGACGGGGTGACAGGGGGGTGCGGATGGAGACCGCCCCCCCCCGCCTGCACCGGGGGCAGCTACAGTGCAAGAACCTGCACGAATTCCTGCGGGGGTTGAGCCCCCCATCCTCGACCGCCTCTATGGACACCCCGCCACCTGCCTGGCCGTCTTCCGGTGAGCCCCCCCAAACCTCAGAAACCCCCTCCAGGGACACCCTGACCCCCCCCCAGCCCCCCCCCAGGTCACCGACATACCTTACACCCCACTGGAGCACCCCGATGTCCCCTGGGGCAGGGGGGGACACCCATGGGTGCCCTCCCTCCTCCTCCCAGTGGCTATGGGGGGGTTTGGGGTGCCCCCCCTGTGGCTCAGAGCACCCCCCCATGTGTGTCCCCCCCCACCCCAGGGAGCTGCCGGGGTTGGCGCAGGCGGGGGTGATGCGGATGCTGTTCCTGGAGCAGCCCCTGCCCCAGGCCGCCATCACCCTCTGGGTGAAGAAGGAGCACAGCAAGTGGGTGCTGGGGGGGGGGTCCCTAAGGGTGCTGGGGTGGGTCTGGGAGTGGGGGGGGGGGGGCCTGGGGAACACCTGGAGGTGCTTGGGGGGGGCCTCTAGGGGTGCTGGGGGAGCTCTGGGGGGCCCTGGGGGTGCTGGGGGGGCCCTGGGGTGCTGGGGTGGGGGCTAGGGGGTCCCTAAGGGTGCTGGGGTGGGTCTGGGAGTGCTGGCGGGGGCCCTGGGGAACACCTGGAGGTGCTGGAGGGGGGGCTCTGGGGGTGCTGGGGGGGGCCCTAGGTGGGACCTGGGGGTGCTGGGAGATCCCTGAGGGTGTTGGGGGGGGCCCTGGGGGTCCTGGCAGAGTGATAGGGGGTCCCAGGGGGTGATGGGGATGTCCCTGGGGGTCCCATGGGGTCCCTGAGGGTGCTGGGGGGGGCCCTGGGGGTATTGGGAGACCCTGGGGGGGATCTCTGGGGATCCCAGTGATTGCGGGAGGGTCCTTGGGGACCCTCTTGGGTTTTGGGGGGGACCACAGGAATCCCATGGGGTGCAGGGGAGTCCTCGGGTGTCCTGGGGGGGGGGGGGGTGCCCAGGGTGGTCGTGGGCTGGATGGGAGCACCCACGGTGGGGGGGGCGCAGGGAGCAGGCGGAGAGCCAAGAGGTGCTGCTGGCGCTGCGGCTGTGGCACCCCCACACCCTGCCGGGGGGGCTGCCGGGGGTGGCCCTGCACCCCAATTTCCGTCAGAACCTGCGGGTGGCCCTGCTGGGGGGGTGAGTGATGGGGGGGGGACGACAGGGTGTCATGGGGGGACAGAGGGGTAAGGGGGGGGGAACGGGGACAAATGGGGGGACATGGGGTAAGGGGGGGACATGGGGACAAATGGGGGGGACATGGGGTAAGGGGGAGCCATGGGGGGCCTAATAGGGTGTAATAGGGTGGTGGGGGTTATATGGGGTGCGGTGGGGGGGGGTCATGGGTGGTAATGGGAGGGTGGGGGTGGAATGGGGTGATCCGGAGTAACGTGGGGGTGTAATGGGGATACAGGGTGTGAGGGGGGTGGGAGAGGGTAACAGGGGGGTCACAGGGGTGTGGGAGGGGGGTAATTTGGGGTGACGTGGTGTAATGGGGGGGTACCTGGGGGTCACAGGGTGTAGTGGGGGGTAACTTGGGGTGACAAGGGGATAATAGGGGGCACAGGGAACCCAGTGTAGCAAGGAATGTGAGGGATAAAGGGGATACTGGGACAGGTACTGAGGTTTGGGGGTACTGGGGGGGTATTGGGGTGCTCCTAGACCCCCGGGGGGGGGATTATCAAGTTAAAGGGCCGCCGCACAGGGGCAAAGCCTGGTCGGACGACACGAGCCAACTGGGGCCGGACAAGCACGCCCGCGACGTGCCGGCGCTGGACAAGTACGCCGAGGAGCGCTGGGAGGTGAGCCTTGGGGTGGGGGGGGTGGTTTGGGGGGGGTCTGGGGGGACTTCAATAGCCAAGGGGTTCCTGAGAACCCAGGTATGTGGGTACCCCCCGATTTTAGGTGATTTTGCACTTTATGGTGGGGTCTCCCAGCGCTGCTGTGAGTCAGGATTTGGCCCAGCTTCTTATTCAAGCCGGGCTTATGAAGAGGTGAGGGGGGGATTTGGGGGGGTTTGGGGGGGCCCAGGGGGGAAATTCAGGGGAACAGGGGAGGATTTTAGGTGGGGGGGGGGGGTCTCAGGGTTGACAGCCTGGGGAAGGAGGGAGGGGGGGGACTTGGGGGGATTTGCGGGGTCCCCAGGGGCTGCAGAAGGGGATTTTGGGGTGTCCTGAAGGGCTCAGGGGTCCCAGGGAAGGGTTGGGGGGAGTCCAGGGGGGTGATTAATGGGGTTAAGGGGGGAATGAGGAGGTGGGGGGGGTAATTGGGGGGGGGTTGTGCGGTAGGGGAGTTCCAGGGAGGGATTTTTGGGGGTCCACAGAGGGGGGGAAGGACTTGGGGGGTATTGGGGTCCCAAGGGAGGGATTTGGGGTGATCTTTGGGGGGGCACCCCAGGAGGGATGTGGGGGTCCCTGGTAGGGTCAGATCCCTGTGGAGGGAAGTGACTCGGCAGGGGCACGTGGCTGGTTTTGGGGTGTCCCCCCCGGTTTGGGGGGACCCTTTCTGGTTTTTGGGGACCCCCCCAAGGTTTGGGGGTGCACTGACGGGGACCCCGCAGCGAGGGGGGAGAAGCGCCGTGTATCACCTCGGCCGGGTTCCAGTTCCTCCTCCTCGACACCCCAGCCCAGCTCTGGTATTTCGTCCTCCAATATCTGCGAGGAGCAGAGGTGAGATAAGGGGGGGGGGGTTCCCCCAAAACCAGGGGGTCCCCCAAAACCGGGACCCCCCTTAAACCATCCCCCAGTGCCCCCCCCAACCCTCTGCCCCCCTTGTTCCCCCCCGCAGGCCCGGGGTATGGATCTGGTGGAGATTCTCTCCTTCCTCTTCCAGCTCAGCTTTTCCACCCTCGGCAAGGTGGGGACGCCGGGGGGGGGACCCAGGCATCAGGGTGGGGCCCCCACCCACCCCGGGGGGGGCTGTGGGACACGGCAGGGGACCCAGGCAGCCGGGAATGTGACCCCCCCCACTGGCGTGACCCCACTGGATTGCTCTGTGGAGGGTTGGGGGGGTTACTGGGGGGGGTTAGTGGGGTAACTGGGAGCAGCTGTGCCCAGGATTGCTCCATAGAGAACTGGGATAACTGGGTGTTACTGGAGGAAGGTGGGAATAACTGGGAGCGCGTGTCTACAGGATTACTCCCTGGAGCACTGGGGTAACTGGGGATTAGTAGGCGTAACTGGGAGCGTGTGTCCACAGGATTACTCCCTGGAGGGCTGGGGTAACTGGGGATTAGTAGGAGTAACTGGGGTACTGGGGGGTAACTGGGAGCGCCTGTCTCCAGGATTGCTCTGTGGGGAGTAACTGGGGGTTACTGGAAGTAACTGGGGGTACCTGTTCTCAGGATTGTTCTGTGGAGGGCTGGGATAACTGGGGGTTACTTGGAGTAACTGTGGGTTACTGGGAATAACTGGGGGTAACTGTAAGCATCTATCCCCAGGATTACTTTGTGGAGGGTTGGGGTAACTGGGGGTTACTTGGAGTAACTGTGGGTTATTGGGAGGAACTGGGAACACCCATCCCCGGGATTACTCTGCGGAGGGCTGCGGTGACTGGGGGTTACTGGGAGTAACTGGGAGCACCTGTCCCCAGGATTGCTCTGTGGAGGGCTGAGGTAACTGGGGGTTACTGGGAGTAACTGGGATCACCTGTCCCCAGGATTACTCCGTGGAGGGCATGAGTGAGTCCCTGCTCACCTTCCTGCAGCACCTGCGCGAGTTCGGGCTGGTCTTCCAGAGAAAGGTGACCCGGGGTGGGGGGGACATGGGGTGACCCGGGGTGGGGGGGACAACAGGGGGACATGGGGAGGGGGACATGGCGGGGAGCGCAAGGGACGCACAGGGAGGGGGACAGGGGGCACTGGGAGGTGACAGGACCCCCCTCAGGGGTTGGGGATTGTCCTCGATTCCATGTCCCTCGTCCCTGTCACCTCCTTGTCCCCATCCTGACCCTGTCCCCCTCCATGTCCCGTGTCGCCCCCCCCCGATGCCAGCGCAAGTCCCGCCGCTTCTACCCCACGCGCCTGGCCATCGCGCTGGCCTCGGGGACATCGGGCGCCCCCCCCGAACCCGACGCTCACGGCTTCGTCCTCGTCGAGACCAACTACCGCATCTACGCCTACACGGGTAGGACCTCTGTCCCCTCCCCTGTCCCCAGGGGGGGTGACACAGAGGACCCAGATGTCCAGGTGCCCCCCCCGCCATGTCCCTTGTCCATCTGTCGCTTATCTCGTTCTGTCCCCCATGTCCATTTGTGTCCCTCGTTCTTCATCTCTGCTTCTCCTGACCCCCATGTCACCTTGTCCCCCCCCTTGCCCGTCCTGTCCCCATGTCCTCTATTGCCCCCTTGTGTGTTTGTCGTCCCCCCCCCGCAAGACTCGGAGCTGCAGATCGCCCTCATCGCCCTTTTCTCCGAGCTCCTCTATCGTTTCCCCAACCTGGTGGTGGCCCAGGTGACGAGGGACAGCGTGCAGGCGGCCATCGCCAACGGCATCACCGCCGACCAGGTGGGGACGCGGTGGTGGGGTTGGGGGGGGGACACGACACAGGGTGTAGGTGGCCATCGCTGGGTGGGGACATGGGGACGTGCTGGAGGGAGCTGGAGGGTAGCGGGGTGCCTCCCAGGGGGGTGTTGAGGTGCTCTTGGGGGGGGTTGGGGTCCCTCAAAGAGGGATATGGGGGTGCCTCTGGGGGTATTAGGGTTCCCCAGGGGATATTGGGGGCCCCCCCAGGGGGTATTTTGGACATTGGGGTGTCTCACAGAGGGATATTGGGGTGCTCTGGGGGAATTGGGCTCCCCCAGGAGGTGTTGAGGGCCTTGGGGTGTCTCACAGAAGGATATTGGGGTGCTCTTGAGGGTGTTGGGGTAGCCATGGGGGTGCTGGGGGTATTGAGGTGCCTGACAGGAGGGTATTGGGGTGCCCCTGGGGGTATCTGGGACACTGGGGTACATCACAGAGGGATATTGGGGTACCCTGGGGGAACTGGGGTCACCCAGGAGGTGTTGGGGGCATTGGGGTGTCTCACAGAGGGATATCGGGGTGCTCTTGGGGGTGTTGGGGTACCCATGGGGGTATTAGGGCACCTCACAGCTGTATTGGGGTCCCCCAAGAAATAGTGGGGTGCCCCCCACTAATGTTTCCCCTTCCCCAGATCATCCATTTTCTCCGCACCCGGGCGCACCCCGTCATGGCCAAGCAGGTGGGTGCCAGGGTCCATGGGTGGGGGGGGTCAGTCCCAGATGCCTGGGGGTCCCCCCTGCGTGGGGTGGGGGGGCTCCCGAGTGGGGGGGAGTCCCCAGACACCTGGGTCCATGCTGCCCTTGCACCCCCAGACCCCGGTGCTGCCTCCCACCATCACCGACCAGATCCGCCTGTGGGAGCTGGAGCGGGACCGGCTGCGCTTCTCCGAGGGTGAGGAGCCGGGGGGGGGACACTTCGGTGTCCCCTGGGCTCACCTCAGTGTCCCCACGGTGGCGGGGGGGGGAATGTGGCATTTCTGGGGGGGTCCCCAGGGCCTTTAGGGGAGCCCCCCCGTGGGAACTGGTATCCTTAGGGTGTCCCCAATGTCGGGGACATGGCAGCCCTGGCATAGCTTGGGGGGGGGGGGGGGGGATACCTACAGGGAGGTGGCAGCTTCAGGGGTCCCAAAGCTGTCCGTGATGTCCCCAAGGGGAGGTGACAGCCCCTGAGGGGACGGTGGTCCCGAGGGGTGGTGGCATCCCCAGAAAGAAGGTGACCGCCCCAAGGGACCCCTGCAAGGTGCCGGCTGCTGTGGAGCGGATGGCGGGTCCCCAGAGGGAGGTGACAATCCCAGTGGGAACGTCCCCAGCCAAAACCAACACCCTCCTCCTCCTCTTCTTCCCGCCCCCCCACTTCCAGGGGTGCTGTACAACCAGTTCCTGTCGCAGGTGGATTTCGAGGTGCTGCGGGACCACGCGCGGGCGCTGGGGGTGCTGGTTTTCGAAAACCCCGGGCGACGGTTGATGGTGGTGACCCCCGGCGGGCACCCCGACGTCAAACGCTTCTGGAAAAGGCAGAAACACAGCGCTTAATGTTGGCGATGGATCCCGGGGGGGGACCCCTGTCCCCCGTCAGCCTCCCCCCCACCCCGGGCAAGCACGTGAGGGCAGTTGGTTCTTGGGGTCCCCCGATTCCGGGGTGATGGGGCACCCCCCCCCTCGGTGCCTTCATCCCTGGGTGCCCCCCAAGCCCGTGGTGTTGGGGTACCCCCATCCCTCGGGGCTCCGGCACCCCGGTTCCAGGCACTCTAATTCCTCAGGGCTCAGGCAACGCAATTCCTTGGGGTCTGGGCACACCGATGCTAAGCACCCTAATCCTAGGCACCCCAAATTTTGGGGGCCCCAGCACCCTGATCCCAAGTACCCCGATCGCTTGGGGTCCAGGCACCCCAGTCCCAGGAACCCTAATCCCGTGGGGCCCAGGCACCCCGATCTCAGCACCCTGATCCCTCGGGACCCCAATCCCATGGGGTTCTGGCATCCTAATACCGAGCACCCCAATCTCTCAGGGTCCAGGCACCCCAATCCCTTAGGGCCCCAGCACCCTGATCCTGAGTACCCCAATCCCTCAGGACATGGGCACCCTGATCCTGAGAACCCCAATCTTTTGGGGTCCAGGCACCCCAATCCCTGGCACCCTGATCCATTGGGGCCCCAGCACCCTGATCCTGAGCACCCCCACCTCTTGGGGCCGGGGCACCCTGGATCCTGGGCAAGCTAATCCCTTCGGACCCAGGCACCCCAATTCCTTAGAACCCGGGCACCCCAATCCCAAGAACCCCAATCTTTTGGAGCCCCAGCACCCTGATCCTGAGCACCCTTGGGGTCCAGGCACCCCAATCCCTCGGGGTCTGGGCATCCCAATCCCAGGCAGCCTAATCCCTCGGGACTTGGGCACCCCAGTTTTGGGCACCCTGATCCCATGGGGCTCCAGCACACTGATCTGAAGCACCCCAATCTCTCAGGGTCTGGGCACCCTGATCCCTTGGGACACTGATCCCTTGGGGTCTGGACACCCCGATCCCTTGGGACCCCGATCCCTTGGGACCCTGATCCCTTGGGGTCTGGGCACCCCAATCCGTTAGGATTTGAGCACCCCGATCCTGAGCACCCCAGTCCTTTGGGGTCCTGGCACCCTGATCCCTTGGGATCCCAGCACCCCAATTCCGTTGGAACCAGGCACCCCAAACCGGGGAGG
Source organism: Necrosyrtes monachus (assembly GCA_037953605.1). Classification (NCBI taxonomy): domain Eukaryota; kingdom Metazoa; phylum Chordata; class Aves; order Accipitriformes; family Accipitridae; genus Necrosyrtes; species Necrosyrtes monachus. The sequence goes on along the minus strand of JAZGTQ010000603.1, from coordinate 682,236 downwards.
CATTTCCTGGGGGGGGAGGAAGGCAGTGAGGAAAAAAGGGGATTTGAGGGGAAAAAAAGGGGTTCGAGGGGAAAAAAAGTGGATTTGGTGAAAATCAGGGTTCCCTAAGGAGGAAAAAATTCTGTTTTTTCTGGTGTTTGGGTTTGGCTTGGGGTTTTTTTTCCCCAAGAGGAAAATGTATTCTGTGGGAAAAAGGTTGTTGGTTTTTTTTTTTTTTTTTTAGAGTGGTATTTTGTGAGAATTATTTTTTTATAATAAAAACAGGGTTTTGAGAAAAAAGTCGGTTTTGAGAACAAGTCAGGGTTCTCTGAGAGAAAAGCAGGTTCTTGGGAGGGGATAAAGTGGGGATTTATTGAGGGGGAAAAAATAGGGTTCTGAGGGGAAAATAATGGCTTTGGGGGAGGAAAGTGCGAATTTATGAGGTAGAGCTGGGGGACGAGTGGATTTTTGAGGGGAAAAAACAAGTTTTGAGAAAAAATAGTGATGTTTTCTGCAAGGAGAACCCGCAGAGGTTTGGGGGGGCGGGATACTTAGTTTTTTGGGGGGATAAATGAATGGATTTGGGGAAAAGAATGATTTTTAAAGGCAAAAAGGGTTTTGCAGTGGTGTAAGCGGTGATTTTTGGTTGGTGACAAAAACAAGGTGGGTTTTTGGGTGGAAAAAGTGCGATTTGATGTTGGGTTTGAGGGAAAAGGGGATTTCCAAGTGCATTGACTGGGGAGGGAGTTTTGGTGATTTAATGAAAAATGGGGCTTAATTAAAGGGGGCGGAGACTCGGGGGGGGGGGGCGCTGTGGGAGGTGCTGGTACAGGTTCAGGGGAGTTACTGGGACCAGTACAGGACGGATGCTGGCGCCGGTTCGGGGGCGCACTGGGACCAGTACAGGACGGATGCTGGCGCCGGTTCGGGGGCGCACTGGGACCAGTACAGGACGGATGCTGGCGCCGGTTCGGGGGCGCACTGGGACCAGTACAGGACGGATGCTGGCGCCGGTTCGGGGGCGCACTGGGACCAGTACAGGACGGATGCTGGCACCAGTCGCTCCCGGGTCTGAAGCCGCCGCCGGCGCCTCCCGCGCGGGACGGGGCGAGGCCGGACGCGATCGAGTCAGGGGGCCGCGCGCCCCGGCGGGTTTCAATCGGGGGAGCCCCGCCCCCGGGGGAGCCCCGCCCCCGGGGGAGCCCCGCCCCCGGGGGAGCCCCGCCCCCGGGGGAGCCCCGCCCCCGGGGGAGCCCCGCCCCCGGGGGAGCCCCGCCCCCGGGGGAGCCCCGCCCCCGGGGGAGCCCCGCCCCCGGGGGAGCCCCGCCCCCGGGGGAGCCCCGCCCCCGGGGGAGCCCCGCCCCCGGGGGAGCCCCGCCGGGTCCCAGCGCCCGATCCAGCCGGGACCTGTGGGCGCCTATAGGCGACCTGTGCCCCTATAGACTCTGGACATAGGGACGCAGCGGAGGCACGGGCACGGCCCCGAGGCAGCTCCCCGGATCCCAGTTCCCCCAGTAGACTCCCACTTCCCCCAGCAGCTCCCCAGATCCCATTCCCCCAGTAGCCTCCCAGTTCCCACCAGTACCTCCCCAGATCCCACTTCCCCCCAGCAGCTCCCCAGCTCCCACTTGCCCCAGTAGACTCCCGGTTCCCCCAGTACCTCCCCAGATCCCATTCCCCCCAGTAGACTCCCAGTTCTCCCAGTATCTCCCCAGATCCCAGTTCCCCCAGCAACTCCCCAGATCCCCCAGCAGCTCCCCAGATCCCAGTCCGCCCAGTAGTCTCCCAGTGCCCCAGTACCACCCCAGATCTCAGTCCCCCCAGTAGTCTACCAGTCCCCCGGTAGACTCCCAGTGCCCCAGCAGCTCCCCAGATCCCAGTTCCCCCAGTAGACTCCCAGTTTCCCCAGTAACTCCCCAGATCCCGGTTCCCCCCAGTAGCCCCCCAGATCCCAGTCCCCCCCTGGATCTCACTTCCCCCAGTACCTCCCCAGATCCCAGTCCCCCCAGCGGGTCCCCAGATCCCAGTCTCACCAACAGTTCCCCAGATCCCAGTCCCACCCAGTAGCCCCCCCAGATCCCAGTTCCCCCAGTATCTCCCGAGCTCCCAGTTTCCCCCAGCAGCTCTCCGGATCCAAGTCCCCCCCCCAGTAGCCCCCTGAATCCCAGTTCTCCCAGCAGCCCCCCAGATCCCAGTTCCCCCAGTAGACTCCCAGTTCCCCCAGTCGCTCCCCAGATCCCAGTTCCCCCAGTCACATCCCAGTTCCCTAGTAGCTCTCCAGATCCCAGTTCCTCCCAGTAGCCCCCCAGATCCCAGTCCCCCCCCGGATCCCACTTACCCCAGCAGCTCCCCAGATCCCAGTTCCACCCACTAGACATTCAGTTGCCCCAGTAGCTCCCCAAATCCCAGTTCCCCCAGCAGCTCCCCAGATCCCAGCCTCCCCAACAGCTCCCCAGATCCGAGTCCCCCCCCCCAGTAGCCCCATGAATCCCAGTTCTCCCAGCAGGTCCCCAGATCCCAGTTCCCCCCAGTAGACTCCCAGTTCCCCAGTAGCCCCCTGGATCCCAGTTCCCCTAGCAGCTCCCCAGTTCCCCCAGTCACCTCCCAGTTCCCCCAATACCTCCCCAGATCCCAGTCCCCCCAGCAGCTCCCATTCCCAGCCTCCTCCATCCCAGTTCCCCACGGTGGGTCTCAATCAGGTCCACTCTCCCCCCCCATCACCCCAAGCGGATCCCTCCCCCCACGCGGGTTTGTGTCCCCCCCCCCCACGATCCAACCCCCCCCCGACCCCCTCCTCGGGGTCCCGTCCCCCCCACCCCAATCCACTCCTTCCCCCCCCCGCTTCCCCCCCCACCCCAAAACACCCCCCACCCCCCAATCTTATCCCCCCCCCCTCCCTGCATCCCCCCCTCAGACCTCAGCAATAGGGATCTGCTCTCCCCCCGCAGCACCCTTGGGTGCAGCCCCCGGATGCCGGAGTCGCCCCCCCCCTCCGTGGGTGGCAAGGGGGGGGTCTGGGTGCTGCGGGGGGGGGGCGGGGGGGGCCAGGCCCAGTGAATCAGCGGCGCCTGGACGCCTGGGTGCTGCCCAGTGTCTGGCAGGCAGCGGGCAGGCAGCAGGCAGGCAGCACCCACCCAGGTAGGGGAGCCCCCCGTGAACCAGTCTAAGGGGGATACTGGGACCAGTATAGGGTGGATGCTGGGAGAAGTTCAGGGGGGATGCTGGGACCAGTATAGGATGGATGCTGGGAGCAGTTCAGGGGGGGTTACTGGGACCAGTATAGGATGGATGCTGGGAGCAGTTCGGGGGGGGTTACTGGGACCAGTATAGGATGGATGCTGGGAGCAGTTCAGGGGGGGATACTGGGACCAGTATAGGATGGATGCTGGGAGCAGTTCAGGGCGGGATACTGGGACCAGTATAGGATGGATGCTGGGAGAAGTTCAGGGGGGATACTGGGACCAGTATAGGATGGATGCTGGGAGCAGTTCAGGGCGGGATACTGGGACCAGTATAGGATGGATGCTGGGAGAAGTTCAGGGGGGACGCTGGGACCAGTATAGGATGGATGCTGGGAGCAGTTCAGGGCGGGACACTGGGACCAGTATAGGATGGATGCTGGGAGCAGTTCAGGGGGGATGCTGGGACCAGTATAGGATGGATGCTGGGAGGAAGTTCAAGGCGGGAATGATGGACCAGTTAGCTAAGAATGGAGACTGGGAGCAGTTCAGGCGGGGGGATGCTGGGACCAGTATAGGATGGATGCTGGGAGAAGTTCAGGGGGGATCACTGGGACCAGTATAGGATGGATGCTAGGAGAAGTTCGGGGGGACGCTGGGACCAGTATAGGATGGATGCTGGGAGCAGTTCAGGGGGGATGCTGGGACCAGTATAGGATGGATGCTAGGAGAAGTTCAGGGGGGATGCTGGGACCAGTATAGGATGGATGCTGGGAGGAATTCAAGGCGGGGGGTGATGGGACCAGTTGAGGCCAAGAATGGGGACTGGGACCAGTTCAGGGGGGATATGGGGACCAGTTCAGGGCAGGGATGTTGGGACCTGTTCAGGATGGGTGCTGGCACCAGTTCTGGTCAAGAATGGGTACTGGGACCAGTTCAGGGGGGTTACAGGTACCAGTTCATGGAGGATATTGGGACCAGTTCAGCTCAGGGTGGATACTGTGACAAGTTCAAGGGAGGGATGCTAGGATGAGTTCAGGAAGGGATACTGGGACCAGTTCAGGGGGGATACTGGCATCAATTCAGGCCACAGTGGGTGCTGAGACCAGTTCAGGAGGGATACAGGGACCAGTTCAAGAGGAATACTTGGACGAGTTCAGGGAGATGCTGACACCAGTTCAGGTCGGATACTGGGACTGGTTTAGGCCAGGGTGGATGCTGGGACCAGTTCAGGAGGGATACAGGAGCCAGTTCAGAAGGGATACTGGGACCAGTTCAGGGAAGGATGCTGGGACCAGTTCAGGGAAGGATGCTGGGACCAGTTCGGGGTGGTGCTGGGACCAGTTCAGGCCAAGAGTGGGTACTGAGACCAGTTCAGGGGGGTTGCTGGGACCAGTTGAGGCCAAGAGAGGGTACTGGCACCATTTTAGGGTGGATACTGGCACGAGTTCAGGCTGGGGGTGGGTGCTGGAACCAATCCAGAGCAGATACTGGGAGGGATCCAGGGTGGGTGGATGCTGGAACCTGTCCAGATGGGCTACTGGGACCAGTATAGGCTGGGTGCTGGCACCAGCCCTGGGGTGGGGGAGTGCTGGGACCCGTGTCGGGAGGTTACTGGGCCCAGTGGGTGCTGGGTGGGACCTGGGGTGTGGGGACTGGGAGTAATGGGGTGTCTGGTTGCAGGGACCCCTTGGTACTGGGGGGGGCCATGGGGCAGAAGCAGGCGGCCGTGGCCCCCAATGGGGACAGGGACGAGGGTACGGGGACTGGGGGGGATAGGGATGGGGGACTGGGGGGACTGGGAGGGACTGGGAGAGACTGGGAGGGGCAGAGATGGAGATGGGGACAGTGGTGGGGGGACTGGGGATATGGGGGGACTGGGGGGGACTGGAATGAGGAGGACACGGACTGGGGGGGTATGGGAGGACTCGGGGGGGACAGGGTTGGGGAATGGGGGGACTGGGGGGACTGGGAGGGGCAGGGATGGAGATGGGGACAATGGTGGGGGGACTGGGGGGGACAGGGGTGGTGGGACTGGGGATATGGGGGGACTGGGGGGGGACTGGAATGGGGAGGACAGGGACTAGGGGTGTATGGGAGGACTGGGGGGGGACAGGGTTGGGGAATGGGGGGACTGGGGGGGACTGGGAGGGGCAGGGATGAAGATGGGGACAATGGTGGGGGGACTGGGATGGGGAGATGGAAGGAACTGGGATGGGGACAGGGTGGGGGAGACTGGGAGGGAGGTATGGGGGGACTGGGAGGGACTCGGGTGGACAGGGATGGAGGGACTGGGGATGTGGGGGGACTGGGGGGGACTGGAATGAGGAGGACATGGACTGGGGGAGTATGGGAGGACTGGGGGGGGACAGGGTTGGGGAATGGGGGGACTGGGGGGACTGGGAGGGGCAGGGATGGAGATGGGGACAATGGTGGGGGGACTGGGGATATGGGGGGAACTGGAATGAGGAGGACAGGGAGGTATGGGAGAACTGGGGGGGGAGAGGGTTGGGGACTGGGGGGACTGGAATGGGGACTGGGGGGAACTGGAATGAGGAGGACAGGGAGGTATGGGAGAACGGGGGGGGACAGGGTTGGGGACTGGGGGGACTGGAATGGGGACTGGGGGGACTGGGAGGGGAGACAGGGTTGGAGAATGGGGGGACTGGGGGGGGGACCAGAATGGGGAATGGGGGAGCTGTGGGGGACTGGGAGGGGCAGGGATGGGGACAGGGTGGGGGAGACTGGGAGGGAGGTACGGGGGGACTGGGGGGATAGGGATGGGGGGACTGGGGATATGGGGGGACTGGAATGAGGAGGACAGGGACTGGGGGGGACAGAGTTGGGGAATGGGGGGACTGGGGGTGACTGGGAGGGGCAGGGATGGGGACAATGGTGGGGGGGACAAGGATGGGGGGATGGGGGACATGGGGGGATTAGGGAGGAGTGGGATGGGGGTATGGGGGGACTGGAGAGGACAATGATGGGGGACTGGGGGGGACTGGGGGAGGATGGAGGGGACATGGGGGGACGGGAGGGACAGGGGTGGGGACAGGGTAGGGGGGACAGGGAGGGAGGTATGGGGGGACTGGGAGGGACTGGGGGGACAGGGATGGGGGGATTGCGGATATGGGGGGACTCGGGGGGGGACTGGAAGGGGGAACTGGGGGGCGCAGGGTTGGGGAATGGGGACTCGGGGGGGGTCAGGACACCCGACCGCTGGTGCCCCCCCCCAAAATCTCCCCCCCCGTGTCCCCCCGTGTCCCCGCGGGCGCAGGGGGACCCTCCCCGGGGGGGCAGGGGCCGTCGCCGCTGGAGCGGGGGCTCCACGCCGTGGTGGGCACCTTCTACCAGTACGCCAGGGCCCCGGGGGGGGGCAGGAGCCCAGCCTGGACCCCCCCGCCTTCCAGCGCCTGCTGCGCCAAGAGCTGGGCCACCAGCTCAGCGTGAGTGTCCCCTCGGGGCGGGGGGGGGCAACTGTCCCCACGCCGTCCCCGCCGCGTCCCTCCACGTGTCCCCACGGCCCCGCGTCCGTCCCTTACCGTGGTGTCCTTCCATGTGCCCCCCCCATCCCCACGGTGTCCCCCCCTGTCCCCCCACGTCCCCAGGACCACGTCCCCCCCCCGCCCTGCCACGGGCCACAGCCACAAGTGGGGTCACCAGCTCACCACCCGTCCCCGTGTCCCCTCGGAGTGTTCCCCCCCACATGTCCCCCTTGTCCTGCCACGGCACCGAGCCACGAGCAGTGCCACCACCTCCCCCCCGTCCCCTCCTGTCCCTGCCTGCCACCGTGTCGTCCCAGATGTCCCCATGTACCCCCATGGTGTCCCTCCACGTGTCCCCACATGTCCCCAGGGCATTCCCCAACATGTCCCCACGTCCCCTTCTTCCACCACGGAACCCATCCACGAGCAGTGCCACCACCTCCCCTCGCATCCCCACGTCCCCTCCTGTCCCTGCCTGCCACCGTGTCCCTCCGTGTGTCCCCATGTCCCCCCATGGTGTCCCCCCACATGTCCCCGATGTCCCCTCGGTGTGTCCCCCCCCACATGTCCCCCTTGTCCTGCCACGGCACCGAGCCACAAGCAGTGCCACCACCTCTCCCCGTCCCCTCCTGTCCCTGCCTGCCACCGTGTCGTCCCAGATGTCCCCATATACCCCCATAGTGTCCCCACGTCCCCCCAGAGCGTCCCCCCACATGTCCCCAGGGCATTCCCCAACACGTCCCCACCTCCCCTTCTCCCGCCACGGCACCCATCCACGAGCAGTGCCACCACCTCCCCCCGTCCCCTCCTGTCCCTGCCTGCCACCGTGTCCCCCCCCACCCCCGGCCGTCCCCCCGTCCCCACGTGTGTCCCCCTGCCCACGCGCTGCCTGCAGGACACGGGCCAGCCCCAGGCCGTGGCCGCCATCTTCGCGCTGCTGGACGCCAACAGGGACCGGCGCATCTCCTTCGACGAGTACTGGCACTTGGTGGCCTGGCTCTGCCACGTCCTGCGGCACCGCCACTACGGTGCCACGCCGGCCCCCCCGCCCCCCACCCTCTGCGGGGACCCCGACGGCCCCCACCCGGCCCCCGACGCTGCCCCGACGGCCCCGGCCCACGGGGACGGCCACCGGTGACCCCCCGGCCACGCGGGGACCCGGATGGCGACGGGGACGCTGGCGCCCAGAGGGACGGGCGCAGGGCTGCCGGGTGCCCCAAGTCCTGGCGGTCGGACCCCGAATCGCTCCCGGCGGCGGCTCCCCCCCCGGCCCCACGGCCGCCGGTGACGGGGCGAGTCGGGTCCCACGGGGACGGCCCCGGTCCCCCCGGGGGACCCCGGGCTCGGGACGGGAGGAGAAACGGCTGAAAAACCCTTCGGATATGGAAAATGTCCCGGAATAATAATAAAAAAGACCCCAGAAAAGGGAACGCTGAGGTGGGGAATGTGCAAACGGGGGGAGCGTGGGGTGGGGAGGCGGCAAAGGGGGGGGCTGCCCCACAGGGACCCCCAGCCCCATAGGCACCCCCCCTGTCCCACAGGGACCCCCAGCCCCATAGGGAATGTCCCCTCCCCCACAGGGTCCTCTCCTGACCCATGGGGTCCCTCTGACCCATAGGGTGCTCTCCTGTCGCCCAGGGACCCCCGCCCAACATATAGGGACCCCCCTGACCCATGGGGAACAACCCCTCCCCTACAGGGTCCTCTCCTGACCCATGGGGTCCCTCTGCCCCATAGGGACCCCCCTGCCCCATAGCCCCCCTCGCTGCCCCACAGGCCCCAGCCACTGTCCCTTGGCTCAGGCAGCGCTGGGGCTCCTGCACGGGCGCAGCTCCGCCCTGGCCACGCCCCCTGCAAGGCCACGCCCTCTCATGCCCCGCCCCTCCGAACCCCGCCCCTGCCCAGCCCCCTGACCCTGCCCAAATCTGACCCCGCCCCATCTCAGGGCCCGCCCTTATCCCAGCCCTGCCCACCGCTCAATCCCCGCCCCTCTCCGGGTCTCGGCCCCGCCCCCTGATCAGGCCACGCCCCCAGCCCCGTCCCAGTCACACCGCGGCCCAGGCCCCGCCCTCCCCCAGGCTCCGCCCCCCCAGGGCAGGAGAGGGCTCCCCATGGGGCAACGGAGTTGCTGTGGGGCAGAGGGATCCCTATAGGGCAGGGGAGGGTCCTATGGGGCAGGGGGGGTCCCTATGGGGCTGGGGGTCCCTGTGGGACAGGGGGGGTGCCTATGGGGCTGGGGGTCCCTGTGGGGCAGCCCCCCCCTTTGCCGCCTCCCCACCCCACGCTCCCCCCCGTTTGCACGTTCCCCACCTCAGCGTTCCCTTTTCTGGGGTCTTTTTTATTATTATTCCGGGACATTTTCCATATCCGAAGGGTTTTTCAGCCGTTTCTCCTCCCGTCCCGAGCCCGGGGTCCCCCGGGGGGACCGGGGCCGTCCCCGTGGGACCCGACTCGCCCCGTCACCGGCGGCCGTGGGGCCGGGGGGGAGCCGCCGCCGGGAGCGATTCGGGGTCCGACCGCCAGGACTTGGGGCACCCGGCAGCCCTGCGCCCGTCCCTCTGGGCGCCAGCGTCCCCGTCGCCATCCGGGTCCCCGCGTGGCCGGGGGGTCACCGGTGGCCGTCCCCGTGGGCCGGGGCCGTCGGGGCAGCGTCGGGGGCCGGGTGGGGGCCGTCGGGGTCCCCGCAGAGGGTGGGGGGCGGGGGGGCCGGCGTGGCACCGTAGTGGCGGTGCCGCAGGACGTGGCAGAGCCAGGCCACCAAGTGCCAGTACTCGTCGAAGGAGATGCGCCGGTCCCTGTTGGCGTCCAGCAGCGCGAAGATGGCGGCCACGGCCTGGGGCTGGCCCGTGTCCTGCAGGCAGCGCGTGGGCAGGGGGACACACGTGGGGACGGGGGGACGGCCGGGGGTGGGGGGGGACACGGTGGCAGGCAGGGACAGGAGGGGACGGGGGGAGGTGGTGGCACTGCTCGTGGATGGGTGCCGTGGCGGGAGAAGGGGAGGTGGGGACGTGTTGGGGAATGCCCTGGGGACATGTGGGGGGACGCTCTGGGGGGACGTGGGGACACTATGGGGGTACACGGGGACATCTGGGACGACACGGTGGCAGGCAGGGACAGGAGGGGACGGGGAGAGGTGGTGGCACTGCTCGTGGCTCGGTGCCGTGGCAGGACAAGGGGGACATGTGGGGGGGGACACACCGAGGGGACATCGGGGACATGTGGGGGGACACCATGGGGGGACATGGGGACACACAGAGGGACACGGTGGCAGGCAGGGACAGGAGGGGACGTGGGGATGCGAGGGGAGGTGGTGGCACTGCTCGTGGATGGGTTCCGTGGTGGAAGAAGGGGACGTGGGGACATGTTGGGGAATGCCCTGGGGACATGTGGGGACACGTGGAGGGACACCATGGGGGTACATGGGGACATCTGGGACGACACGGTGGCAGGCAGGGACAGGAGGGGACGGGGGGAGGTGGTGGCACTGCTCGTGGCTCGGTGCCGTGGCAGGACAAGGGGGACATGTGGGGGGGGACACACCGAGGGGACATCGGGGACATGTGGGGGGACACCATGGGGGGACATGGGGACACACGGAGGGACACGGTGGCAGGCAGGGACAGGAGGGGACGTGGGGATGCGAGGGGAGGTGGTGGCACTGCTCGTGGATGGGTTCCGTGGTGGAAGAAGGGGACGTGGGGACATGTTGGGGAATGCCCTGGGGACATGTGGGGACACGTGGAGGGACACCATGGGGGTACATGGGGACATCTGGGATGACACGGTGGCAGGCAGGGACAGGAGGGGACGGGGGGAGGTGGTGGCACTGCTCGTGGCTCAGTGCCGTGGCGGGACAAGGGGGACGTGGGGGGGGACACACCGAGGGGACATGTGGGGGGACACTATGGGGGGACATGGGGACACTATGGGGGTATATAGGGACATCTGGGACGACACGGTGGCAGGCAGGGACAGGAGGGGCCGGGGGGAGGTGGTGGCACTGCTCGTGGCTCGGTGCCGTGGCAGGACAAGGGGGACATGGGGACGTGTGGGGGGGACACCGAGGGGACATGGGGACGGGTGGTGAGCTGGTGACCCCACTTGTGGCTGTGGCCCGTGGCAGGGCGGGGGGGGACGTGGTCCTGGGGACGTGGGGGGACAGGGGGGGACACCGTGGGGATGGGGGGGGCACATGGAAGGACACCACGGTAAGGGACGGACGCGGGGCCGTGGGGACACGTGGAGGGACGCGGCGGGAACGGCGTGGGGACAGTTGCCCCCCCCCGCCCCGAGGGGACACTCACGCTGAGCTGGTGGCCCAGCTCTTGGCGCAGCAGGCGCTGGAAGGCGGGGGGGTCCAGGCTGGGCTCCTGCCCCCCCCCCGGGGCCCTGGCGTACTGGTAGAAGGTGCCCACCACGGCGTGGAGCCCCCGCTCCAGCGGCGACGGCCCCTGCCCCCCCGGGGAGGGTCCCCCTGCGCCCGCGGGGACACGGGGGGACACGGGGGGGGAGATTTTGGGGGGGGGCACCAGCGGTCGGGTGTCCTGACCCCCCCGAGTCCCCATTCCCCAACGCTGCGCCCCCCAGTTCCCCCGTTCCCCCTCCCAGTCCACCCATACCCCCTCCCAGTCCCCCCCACTCCCCCCACACGCCCTCCCAGTCCCCTCATTCCCCATCCCGGTCCCCCCCATGTCCCCCATCGTGCCCCCATTGTCTTCCCCCCCATCCTTGTCCCCCCCCTTTTCCGTGTCCCCCCCCCATCATCCCACCTCCCTCCTGCCCCCCCATCCCTGTCCCCTCTGTCCCTGTCCCTGCACCCCCCCCCCATGTCCCCTCCCCCCAGTGTTCCCAGTACCGCTGGGGTCCGGGGTGGTGACACCCCCCTGGCTCTGCCCCATGTCACCCGGTCACACTAACGAGGCCCTGCCATAATGAGAAACCCCTGTTAGCAGCCCCATCCAGCACCCCCCCCCCCCAATCCCAGTCCTCCCAGTATCCCCAGTAAGACCCACTCACTGGGACTGGACCGAGGTCCCCAAGGACACCCCAGGGTCACTTTGGGGACGGGCTCGACCACGTGGCCTCGGCTATTCCTGGCCACTGTCACCCCCCCCGATGGCTCCGGTGACATCTGCCACCACCCTGCCTGGACGCCTGGGTCCCCTTGACCCCCCCCATGTTGATGATCCTAAATCCACCTGAATTCACCCCCAAAATAACCCATGGCGCTGGTAGCACCCAACCAGGGCACCCAAGCCACCTGGTTGTCATTACCAGCCCTAATTTGGGGATAATTCAGAGGATTTTGTCTAGTCTTCTCCATTTGGCCAGTGGCTGCCCCAAAATTGCGCATTATTGACCCCCAATTGCCCATTTTTGTGTTTTTTCCCCTTGCTTCAAAGCCAGCATCGCCCAGCTGCTTTTGAATGTCGTTTCAAAATGAATCGTAATTAATATTAATCAATCAGGAGGTGGTGCTGCTCCGTGACGGCCTTTTTTTTTGCCTCCCACGATGCGTTTGTGTCTTCTCCGCTGTCTCGTATAAAGGTTGTGCACTACGGCATGGAGCAGGGGGGGGAACACGGACGCCCACATACCCCTCACCCAGCTGAGAACCCCCCCCCCAAAAAAGAGGAAACACCCCCATTTTGAGAGCGGAAATGATCCGAAACCACTAGATCCCGTCGATGGCGGGTGGGAAGCATTACAGGCCAGCACCTCGATGATTATTTTTCCACCCCGGAGCCCCGTTTAACCGCCCCCGCCGGAAATTCGTAGCTGCGATCGGATGCTGAAGAAAACTCCGGAAATGTTGCTTCAAATCGTTGGGGTGATCACGGGGGGGGATGACGGGGTGCCCCCCCCCTCCCCGGGGAGGGCCCCGTTTTGAGCTGGGGTGCAGGTGTTGGGTGCAAATTTGGGCTGGATCCCTGCTAATCTGGGCTGGATCCTTGCAAATCTGGGCTAGATCCTTGCAAATCTGGGCTAGATCCTTGCAAATCTGGGCTGGATCCTTGCAAATTTGCATTGGATCCTTGTAAATCCACGCCTGATTCTTGCAAAGCCATGCTGGATCCTTGCAAATCTACACTGCATCCTTGCAAATCTGCGTCTGATCCTTGCGAATCTGTATTGCATCCTTGCAAATCTGCATTTGATCCTTGCAGATCTGCACCGGATCCTTGCAAATCTGGGCTGGATCCTTGCAAATCTGGGCTGGATCCTTGCAAATCTGTGTTGCATCCTTGCAAATCTGTATTGCAACCTTGCAGATCTGTATTGCACCCTTGCAGATCCACTTTGCATCCCTGCAAATCTGGGCTGGATCCCTGCAAATATATATTGCATCTTTGCAGATCTACATTGCGTCCTTGCAAACCTGCACCGGATCCTTGCAAATCTGGGCTGGATCCTTGCAAACCTGTATTGCATCCTTGCAGATCCACATTGCATCCTTGCAAATCTGGGCTGGATCCTGGCAAATCTGTTTTTGCATCCTTGCAAATCCACATTGCATCCCTGCAAATCTGGGCTGGATCCCTGCACGTTCACAGTGCTCCTTTGCAAATGCACATGGCCTCCTTGCAAATCTCCGCTGGATCCTTGCAATTCTCTGCTGGATCCCTGCAAATTCATGTTGTGCCCTTGCGAATCCAAGTTGTCTCCTTGCAAATCCATGCCGTGGACTTGCAAATGCAGGTTGCATCCTTGCAAAGCCACATTGCATCCTTCCAAATTCTTGGTACTTCCTCACAAATCCACACTGGATTCTTGCAAATCCACACCGGATCCCTGGAAATCTGCACTTCATCCTTCCAGATCCACCGTGCAACCTTGCAAATCCACATTGCATCCTTGCAAACCCACACTGGATTCTTGCAAATCCACACTAGATCCTCGCAAACCCATGTTGCATCCTTGCAAATCCACGCTGCATCCTTCCAAATTACCCGTGCGCGTTTGCAAATCCGCATTGCATCCTTGCAAACCCACGTTACATCCTTGCAAATCCACCCCGCGCCCTTGCAAACCGGCCGAGCCTCTGGTGAAGCCGTCGCGAGTTCCAAATCCCTTGGGAAAACCGTTTGGCCCAGCACAGCACCGAGGGCCACCCCAAACCCCTCGGGCATCCCTTTATTTTTAGGGAAAAAAACCTTTTTTTAGGGGTGTTGGATGGCTCGAGGCAGAACTGCTCGACCGAAAACGGCCGAGAAGGGGGTTTGCAGGCAAGAAATAACCCCAAACCACTTTTCCCTCCTCCCCTGTGGCCAATTTGGGGAATATTCCCCCTCAAAAGTGCCCAGAGCGGGGGGTAGGGAGTGATGGGCAGTGCCAACATTTCCCCTTTGCCCAGATTCTGCTTTTTAAGGGGGAAAAAAACCAAACAAAAAAAGGTTTATTTTCGCATCTTAAGTGCTTTATTGAGGTGGATTTTCCCCACAGGACAGCACGACCCCGACGGCACCAAAAACCACAAAAATCCGCCCAAATTCATTCCAAAACCCGTCGGGTTTTCCCACTCGGCGCTTCGTGGTGCCCCCCCTAAAAAAAAACCCCACGATTGCACCTTCATTTCAGGACCATCCTCCTGATGAGCAAATCCAGCCCCAAAACTCATCTGGGGGCCGGTTTCGAAGGAGCTTTTGAGGCCAAACATGCCATTTCCTGGAAAATTGGGGGGTTTGGGGGTTTTTTTCCCCACCTCCCGGCAGCCCCGGGGTGACGTGGATCCCGGGACATGGGATGCAGGACGCAGCCAGCCAGGAGCACCCTCTTGCCACCCCCCCCATACTGCTTCCCCCAGAGAAAAGCAGCTTTTTGCCCTAAAATGCATCATTTCACCCCAAAACACGTCACCTCGCCCAAGGCTCCAGCTCAGAGCCCGCCAAATGGCGACATTTTGCCCCAAAACTCATCATTTCACCCCAAACCTCATCATTTTGCCCAAAACACGTCACCCCCTCCAATGCCACAGCTCAGACCCCCCAAATTGTGACATTTCACCCCCAAACTCATAATTTTGCCCGAAAACGCATCACCCCACCTAACGGCCCAGCTCAGAGACCCCCAAATTACAACTTTTCACCCCAAAACTCATCACCTCGCCCAACGCCTCAGCTCAGAGACCCCCAAATAGCAACGTTTTGCCCCAAAACCCACCAACTCGCCCAACACCCTGGCTCAGAGCCCCCCAAATGCATCACCCTGTCCAACGGCCCAGCTCAGAGCCCCCCAAATCGCAACGTTTCACCCCCAAACTCATCATTTCATCCCAAATAGCATCACCCCATCCAACGAAGCAGCTCAGAGCCCCCCAAATTGTGACATTTTGCCCCAAAATGCATCACCTCACCCAACAACCCAGCTCAGAGCCCCCCAAATTGCAACATTTCGCCCCCAAACTCATAATTTCGCCCCAAAACTCATCACCTCGCCCAATGCCACAGCTCAGACCCCCCAAATTGTGACATTTTGCCCCAAAACTCATCATTTTGCCCCAAAACGCATCATCTCGCCCAATGCCACAGCTCAGACCCCCCAAATTGTGACATTTTGCCCCAAAACTCATCATTTTGCCCCAAAACGCATCACCCCATCCAACGGCCCAGCTCAGAGCCCCCCCCATTGCAATGTTTCACCCCCAAATTCCTCTCTTCCCCCCAACGCTTTGCCCATTCTTGCGTCCTGCTGCTGCGGGGGGGACGACATCATTTGGGGCAAAACCCGGCTATTTTGGGGGTGGGTTTAACCCCTTCTTGCTATTTTTGACCCGCTGCTTTGCATGCCTCTGCTCTGCTTGACCACTTGCGGAGGCAGTGTTTCGGGGGGGGGGGTGTTATTTGAAGCAACACCAACCAATAAACCCCCCCCCAACCCCGTTTTTTACCCCCAAAACGGGCACCAGTGGCAGATCCCGCTCACCAAAAATAAAAAAAAAAGCCAAAAACCCGCAACTTCCCCAAATCAACACTAAATTATCCTCCCCCCCCCGCCCCCCCTCCGCCAGCAACTTCACTCCATCGGGGTTTTTTTTTTACAGCTGGACACCTGGGTCCCTTTTGCGTTATCGGGCATTTTCGCCCCGGAAAAGGGAGATTTGAGTCCATTTGGGGCAATTTGCTGCTTTTCTTTGGAAGAATTTCTTCTTTTTTTTTGAGGGGGGGCAAAATTGGGAGCTGGCGGGGGGAGGTTGTATGCTGGGCACAGCCAGCTCCAGGGTGTCTCCCCCACCTTTGCAAGCACCCTGGGGTTGTTAGAGGGGCACCGACCCCCCCCCAAAATTGGGGTGGCAGCGGGGGAGGAGAAGGAGCCGGACGCTTGGGTCCCATTTCCGTGGCGAAGGCCCAGGGTGGGGGGGTGGGGGGGTCCGGGGGGGGAACCGGTGGCGTTTGCGGGTGCTGGGGGTGGGGTTTCCCCGTTGACGAAGCTATCAGCAAGCGGCATTAACTTCTTTTCGGGCTTGGGGCAGGTTTTGGGGTGAGTTTCTGGAGTTTTGGGGGATTGGGCGGGGGGGAAGCCCCAGGGTCTGGTTGGAGGGGGGGCGGTGGAGGCTTTTGGGGCCAAATAGGGGGTTTTTTTCCCCCAAAACCCCCACCTGTCGGGGTGGCAGTCGCTGCCTCCTAGTGCAAAGGAGGGGATGGAGGTGGAGCACCCCCCATCTTTTGGCTAAAATCCCCCATTTGGGGGGAAAAAATCCTCCTTTTTTAGATAAATATCTCCCTTTTTAGAAAAGATCTCCCCATTTTTGCAAAAAAAAACCCATACCTTTCCACAAAACTTTATTTTTTTTGGAAAGATCCACATTCTTGCAAAAAAGCACCCCCCTGCTTTTAGAGAAAACCTGCCTGCTTTTGAAAAATTCCCTTTTTGGCAAAAAATCCCCCTTTTTCCACGAGAATCCCTCTTTTTTTTTCCGCAGAAACCCCTTTTTAACCCCAATCCCCCTTTTTTTTTTCACAAAAATTCCCCCCCTTCCCGCCAACATCAACCCTTTTCCCACCCCACCCCCCCTCCCCAGTCCATTTCCTGCATTTTTCCGGGTCTTTCAGCTCCTTTTCCTCACTTTTTTTGGACCAAAAGTGGAGGAGGAGGATGGGGGGGGAAATGATCAAAAGGAGGAAAATGACCCCAAAATAGTGTCCTTCCCACAGGTCATGGAGGGAACACACCAGGAGGGGCCGGAGGTGCGAGGGCACTGGGGTAAACGCCGCCGGCCGCCGGGTAGGTGAGGGTGGGTGGGCTGAGACTGGGTGAAACTCATGTCACGAGTGGTGGGACCAGAAGGGGACACAGGGAACCGCGCGAGTGGGGGTGGGCGTTGACGCCGCGGCCCGTCCCGCCGCAGGCCGGATCTTGGTGGCTGCCGCCGCCGTCGCCGCTGCCGGGCTCGTCGCTGGTGCTGCCGCCACCGCCGCTTTGCTGGCAGGTAGGAAATTTGCCCCCCCCCCAAAAAAAATGGGGTGGAATTGGGGAAAAATGGGGGGGGGGGGAGAATCTGGGGCTGGGGGGGGAACGGGGACATGGAGGTGATGGGATGAGAGGGGACACATGGGGGGGGGGGGACATGGGTGACAGGGACCCCCCTGAGGGGGAACCCCGTGGGTGAGCAGGGTTGGGATTTGGGTGGAAAAAGGTCGATTTGGGTGGAAAACAGGTCATTTGGGGAACATGGGGGGGAAGCCCAGTGGGGGGAACACAAGGGACGGGATGAGGGGTGACACGGGGGGGTGCAGGTGATGGGCACCTCAGCCACCCCCAGGGTGCGGCACCCCATGGGTGAGTTGAGCTGGGATTTGGGTGAAAAAAGGCCATTTTGGGGACAAGGGGTGAATCTCACAGGTGGGGAACATGGGCGGCAGGGGACAGGGTGACACCGCGGGCGGGGGGGATCGTCAGTGGGTGGTGGGTGCCGCCTCCCGCCCTCCGTAGCGCGACGGCCCGTTTTGGGGTGAAAGGTGGGGATTTTGGTGCAGGTGCGGGGGCCGGGGGCTGCGGCTGCCCCCGGGGCTGGTTGGGTTTCGGGGGTCGCTGTTACCTCTTCTCCGAGGAGGAAGGCAACTGGAGCCGCGGGTTGGGGCGCTGCCGGGATTTGGGGGGGTCCCTCACCCCCCTCGACACCCCAGAAGAGAAGGTGGGGGCACCCAAGGGTGCCGGGAGGGAGGGGGAGGATGGATGGATGCTGGGAGGGCACCCAAAAGTGGGTGGCTTTTGGGGGGGGGGGGAATCCCCTGGGTGGGTGCTAGGGGGGTCCCTTGGGAGGATGGTCCCTGGGTGGGTGCTAGGGGGGTCCCTTGGGAGGATGGTCGGGGCTTGAGTGAGCGTTGGAGGGTGCCCATGTCCCCATGCCGATGCCCCTGTGATCCCGTGTCCCCATACCAATGTCCCTGTGTCCCCGTGTCCCTGTGTCCTCATGTCCCCGTACCAATGTCCCTGTGTCCCCGTGTCCCCATGTGCCTGTGTCCCTGGGTGTCCCCATGTCCTTGGGTGTCCCCATGTCCCTGTGTCCCCATACCAATGTCCTCATGTCCCCATGTATATCCCCATGTGTGTCCCTATGTCCCTGTGTCCCCATGTCCCTGTGTCCCTATGTCCCCGTGTCTCCATGGTCCCCATATCCCCACATCTGTGTCCCTGGGTGTCCCCATGTCCCTGTGTCCCCATACTAATGTCCCCATGTCCCCACGGTCCCCATATCCCCGTGTCCCTGGGTGTCCCCATGTCCCCACCATGTCCTCCGATCCCCCTGGGGTAGGTTGACCCCATGTCCCCATACCGATGTCCCTGTGTCCCCATGGTCCCCATGTCCCCACGTCCCTGTGTCCCTGGGTGTCCCCATGTCCCTGTGTCCCCATACCAATGTCCTCATGTCCCCATGTATATCCCCATGTGTGTCCCTGTGTCCCCATGTCCCCATACCGATGTCCCTGTGTCCCCATGTCCCCACGTCCCTGTGTCCCCATGTCCCCCATACCAATGTCCCTGTGTCCCTGGGTGTCCCCATGTCCCCGTGTCCCCATACCAATGTCCCCATGTCCCCGTGTCCCCACAGTCCCCATAAGCCCACATCCCCGTGTCCCTGGGTGTCCCCATGTCCCCACCATGTCCTCTGATCCCCCTGGGGTAGGTTGACCCCATGTCCCCATACCGATGTCCCTGTGTCCCCACGGTCCCCATAACCCCACGTCCCTGTGTTGCTGGCTGTCCCCCCATCCCCTCTGTCCCCACGTCCCTCCCCATGTCCCCATATCCCCCCATGTCCCCGGATGTCCCCATTGTCCCCAGAAGCTGCTGGCACGGCACAAGGGTCTTCCCCACCACTGGGTCGGGCTCTGGAAGGACTCGCAGCACGGCTGGCGCTGGGCCAACGGCTCCCGCTCCCAGCCCTGGTGAGGGACTGGGACATGGTGGGGACACTGGGGGGGGACTGGGACACGGTGGGGACATGGGGGAGATACAGGGGAGGGATGGGGAGAGGGAGGAGGAGGGATGGAGAGGTTGAGGAGGAGGAGGGCTGGATGGAGGGAATGAGGAGGGATGAAGGAAGGATGGGGGAGGGATTGAGGAGGAGGAGGAGGGATGAAGGAGGGAGGGAGGGGGAGGAGAAGGAGGGATGGACGGAGGGGAGGAGGGATGGAGGAGGGAGGGATGGAGGGACTGGGGAGGAGGAGGAGGAGGGATGAAGGATGGAGGGAGGGAGGGAGGGACTGAGGGAAGGAGGAGGGATGAAGAAGGAGGAGGAAGAGGAGGGATGAATGATGGAGGGATGGAGGGACAGGGGAGGAGGAGGGATGAAGGAGGGATGGAGGAATTGGGCAGGAGGAGGAGGGATGGAGAGGTGAAGAAGGAGGAGGAAGAGGAGGGATGAAGGAAGGACGGAAGGATGGAGGGATGAAGAAGGAGGAAGAGGAGGGATGAAGGAAGGATGGAGGGATGGAGGGATGGAGGGATTGGGAACAAGGAGGGATGGAGGGATGAAGGAGGGCTGGAGGGATTGGGGAGGAGGAGGGATGGAGGGATGAAGGAGGAGGAGGAAGAGGAGGGATGAAGGAGGGCTGGAGGGATTGGGGAGGAGGAGGAGGGATGGATGGAGGGATGAAGTAGGGAGGGAGAGGTGGATGGAGGGATTGGGGAGGAGGAGGAGGGAGGAGGGATGAAGGAGAAGGGATGGAGGAGGGATGGAGGAGGGACGGCTGGAGGGATTAGGGAGGAGGAGGAAGAGGAGAAGGGATGAAGGGGGGGAGACGGCGGAGGGGGGAAGAGGACGGAGGGATGGAGGAAGAGGATGCCGGCCTGCCGGCAGGTTCACGGTCCGCGGCGGGGCCGACTGCGCCTACCTGGGGGACGCGGACGTGCAGACGGCCAGCTGCGCCTCCGAGAAGCACTGGATCTGCGCCCGGCCGCCCGCCTGAACCCCCTGGGGTGGGGGTGGGGGGTGTGTGTCGTGTCTCCCCCCCACCCATGGGTGCTCCCCCCCCCCCCCCAATAAAGGAGCTAGAGCAGGAGGGCGTCGCGGCGGCAGAGCCAGCGCAACTCGGCCCCGCAACTCTCCAACGCCGAGCGACCCCGTCGTAGCACCCCGCAATCCCGGCCCTGGCCCCCGCGCTGCCCGGTCCTGTGGGGGGCACCCCAAAAAATTAGGGGTACACCCCAAGTTTGGGGGGGGGGAGTTACCCTAAAATGTGGGGGTGGGGGATGGCTGGAGAGTTGGGGGGGATGGGGGAGGTTGAGGGGGGAGAGGGGGTACCCCGATATGGATGGGGATGGGGAGGAGGGGGTACCCCAATATGGGTGGGGAGAGGGGTACCCCATTATGGATGGGGATGGGGAGAGAGGTACCCCAATACGGATGGGGGTGGGATGGAGAGGAGGGGTACCCCAATATGGATGAGGAAGAGGGGGGCACCCCGATCTAGATGGGGATGGGGAGGAAGGGGTACCCCAATAGGGGTGGGGGTGGGATGGGAGAAGGGGGTACCCCAATATGGGTGGGGATGGGGAGAGGGGTACCCCAGTATGGATGGGGGTGGGATGGGAGGAGGGGGTACCCCAATATGGGTGGGGATGGGGAGAGGGGTACTCCAACATGGATGCGGAAGAGACGGCACCCTGATATAGATGGGAATGGGGTAGAAGGGGTACCCCAATATGGATGGGGTGAGGGGTACCCCGATATGGATGGGGAGGAAGGGGTACCCCAATAGGGATGGGGAAAGGGGCACCCCGATGCAGACTGGGGTATGGGGGAGAGGGGCACCCCAATATGGGTGGGGATGGGGGGTACCCTAAAGGGCTGGGGATGGGAAGAAGGGCACCCTGGGGTCACACCCTCCCCTGGGACACCCCCCCCCCCCAAGGTCCCCCCCAAATCCCAACTCACAGTGGGGGCTGCTGGGAGCCGTCGGGCCAAATCCAGGCATGGGCACGAAAACGCAGCCCCACCCAAAGGGGGTTCGGTTCCCCCATCACCCCCTCCAGGGAGGCCTGGGGGGGCCAAAGGGGGGGGTGTCAGACTGGGGGCCCCCCCGTTGCACCCCCAAACCCACCTGGTAACCCACAACCCGGTGTGCCCCCCCCCCCCCCCAGTTGCAGATATTTGGGGGGATGCTGCAGCATCAGATGCCCCAATCCCCCCTTCCCCAAATCCCCCCCCAAATGGGTATTTTTGGGGGTACTGCTGCCTGGGACACCCCAATCCCCGCCCAAATGAATATTTTTTGGGGTGCCACAGCCTGGGATGCCCCCAAATCTACCCATAATGGTTTTTGGGGGTGTTGGAGCCTGAGATGCCCCAATTCCTCCCCTAAAATGGATATTTTTGGGGGTTCCACAGACGGGGATGCTCCAATCCCCCCCCCCCAAATGGACAATTTTTGGGGTGCTGCTGCCTGGGAGGCCCCAATCCCCCTCCAAAACCCCCAATAATGGATATTTTTTGGGGTGCTGCTACCTGGGATGCCCCAATCCCCACCAATAATGGATATTTTTTAGGGTGCTGCTACCTGGGATGCCCCAATCCCCCCCAATAATGGATATTTTTGGGGGTGCTACTACGTGGGACACCCCAATCCACCCCCAAAACCCCCAATAATGGATATTTTTTTGGGGTGCTGCTGCCTGGGATGCCCCATTTCCCCCCAAAGCCCCCCCCAAACTGTTGCTTTTTCGGGGCATCACACTACGAGATGTCCCCAAACCCACCCATAAGGAATATTTTTGGGGGTGCCACTGCCTGCAATGCCCCAATATCCCCCCAAATCCTTCCCAAAAAGGGATATTTGGGGGGGGGGGTTTACACAACCTGGGACACCCCAATCTTCCCCCAGCCCCCTCCCCCCGGAAGGTATTTGGGGGAACCAGCATCATTTTGGGGGTGTCTCACCGCAGCCGGGAAGTCGCGGGGGCTGAGCAGGCGGGCAGCGCGGGCAGCGCAATCGCGGGCAGCATCGTCCCAGGTACGGGCAGCTGCCGAAATTCGGTAGCAGGCAGCAGCTCGGGGGGTCCAGCCGGGGGGGCAGAGGCCACAAGGAGCCTTCGGCCTCCCCCGGCCGCCGTCGTCTTCCTCTTCTTCCTCGCACAGGTCACGGCGAAGGGCAGCCACCAGCTCGGCCGCGCTCCCGTTACAAGCGGGTGCCGTCGGTATTGGGGTCCCCGTCGGTCGCCCACTCGCTGCACCCAAAACATCTCCTGAAGTCAACCCAAAAAAGTTGGTGGCCCTTCCCCAGCCCACCCGCTGCTCCCCCCTCCCCATTTCTTATGTCATCACCCCCTTTTTTGATGTCATCACCCCTTTTTTGATGCCATCAGCCCCTTTTTTTGATGTCAGCACCCCTTTTTTATGTCATCACCCCTTTTTTGATGCCATCAGCCCCTTTTTTTGATGTCAGCACCCCTTTTTTTATGTCATCACCCCTTTTTTGATGCCATCAGCCCCTTTTTTGGATGTCATTGCCCCCTTTTTGATGTCATTGCCCCCTTTTTTGATGCCATCACCTCTCTTTTTGCCATCACCCCTTTTTTTGATGTCATCATCCGCTTTTTTACGTCATCACCCCTTTTTTGATGCCATCACCTTCTTTGATGCCATCACCCCTTTTTTGATGTCATCACCCCTCTATTTGCCATCACCCCTTTTTTTGATGCCATCACCCCTTTTTTGATGCCATCACCCCCTTTTTTTGATGTCATCACCGCCTTTTTTGATGCCATCACCCCCTTTTTCCCCCTCCTCAACCCCTTCCACCATCCTTAACCCCCCCCCCCCTTTTTTGGCACCCACCCCCACCTCAGGGCACCCCTGGGTGGGGGATGGGGGTTCAGCACAGGTGTCAAACGGCTCCACGGGGGTGAGAGGAAAACCCGTGAAAACAATGATTCAGCCCCAAACGGTTGCGGTGGAGCTGGGGGGGGGGCGGGGGGGGTCACCCACAAGCTCCCCCCCATAGAAGCTGTACCCATATAGGGCCTATTGCCCTATATAGCAGCTCTCCCCTCATATATAAGCTCCCCACCCTATAGGACCCCCCCATAGGACCCCCCCCACTCACCGAGCACCCCCAGGATGCCGATGGTCACCCCCAGGATCAGGCCCCCGGCCAGGGCCAGGCTGGGGGACAGGGGACACCCCCGGGGACAGCGGCCTGGGGGGGGGGGAGAGAGGGATGGGGACAGTGTGGGGACACTCCGGGGGTGGTCCTGAGTGCACTTCAGCCAGGGTCCTCCCCGTCCCTCCTCCTCCTCCTCCCTCCCTCCTCCCTCCCTCTTCTCTCCCTCCCTCCCTCTTCCACCCTTCATCCCTCTTCCATCCTCCTTCCATCTCCTCCTCCACCCACCATTCTTCTTCCATCCCTCCTCCTCCCTTCCTCATCCTCCCTCCCTCTTCCTCCACTCTCCCTCCCTCCTCCTCCTCCCTCCAGCCCTTTTCCACCCTACATCCCTCTTCCATCTCCTCCTCCTCCTCCTCCTCCCTTCCTCATCCTTCCTCCTCCCTCCCTCTTCATCCTCCACCCCTCCTGCCTCCTCCCTCCCTCCTCATCCTCCCTCCCACCTCGGGTGGGGGTCCCGGCTGTCCCCCCCGGGACCCTCAGGTCAGCGTAGACGACCTCCTCAGCCATGTCACCAGCGCTGCCACTGCCGTGTCCCCCCCCCCCGTGTGTCACCCCCGTGTCCCGTCCCCCCCCGTGGGGTGAATCACTGCAGGGAGGGGGGGAACCACTGCAAAAACATCCGCCCGGGGGGGGGGGCACCCCAAAACCAGCCCTTCCCCCCCCGTGGTGGTGGGGTGGGAGGGGGCAGGGCTTTATTAATGAGGGTCACAGGGTGTTAATTAACAGCCTTATAGGGCTTAATTGGCAGGTTTATAGAGATTGATTGGAAAGTTTAGGGCTTAATTGGAAGGTTTACAGAGCTTAATTAATAGGGTAAATGGAGCCTAATTAATAGTGCTAATAGAGCCTAATTAGCAGGGCTAATAGACCTTATTTTCTAGGGTTATCAAGAAAAATTAATGCATCACAAGCCAGCCCCTTTGTGGTACTGGCCCCTCATTAGTGACCAAGGGCCCTCATTAGTGATCCCAGGGCCTCATTAGCAGCCCTGCACCCCAATTAGTGACCCACTGACCTCATTAACAATTCCCGGGTCTGGTTAGCAACCCTGGACCCTCATTAGTGACCCATGGACCTCATTAACAATCCCAGGGCCTCCTTAGCAACCCTGGACCCTCATTAGTGGTCCTAGGGCCTCGTTAGCAATCCCAGGCCCTAATTAAGGCTCTCAGGCCCTAATTAGTGACCCCTGGGGACACTCTTGTGTGGTGCCTGGGCTGTCCCCAGGTCCTTGGGGTGTCCCCAAGCCCACCTGGGCCATGTCCCTGCTGGGGTGGTCCTGGTGTCCCCCCCCTTGTCACCTCCCCAGTCACCCCATCCCCGAGGTGGCACCACATTGTCCCCCAACCACAGGACACCCCCAGCCCGTCCCCAACACGGGGACACCTTCTCCTCCAGGTGACATCCCCGGGATTGTCCCCTCCAGAGGTGTCCGGATTTCCCTCGTCCCCGCAGCAGGGACAATGACAAAGCTCTGGATGTGCTGACTCAGCGCCAGCCTGCCCAGGAAAAGACGGAGCCACCCACGGCCATTTTGTCACCGGTTTATTGTCACCCATGTCCCCAAGGCTGTCCCTCGTTGTCACCCACCTGTGGGAGATCCAAGAGGGGCTGAGCGGCACCGAGGGGGATCCCCAAACCCCCCGGTTTTGCCCCAAAAGATGATCCACGTGTAGGAACGAAGCCCCTGGGGACAGCCAGATGTGGCTGTCCCCACAGCAGGGCTGTCCCTTGTCCTCTGCCTCCAGTTCTTACGTGGGTGGCCACGGGTGACCGCCCACGCCTTTGTGGGAGGGACATAACCCGTGTCCCCATGTCCCCAACCCCCCCAGTGTGTGTGTCCCCCCCCCCATCCCCCCCAGCTGAAGAGCCAGCACAACCCTATACGAGCCCCTGGAGAATCCCCATCGGATGGGTGCTGGGAACCCAGGCACCCAGGTGCCCCCCCACGCACCCCCAGAGGGGACCCAAGTGTTTTGGGTGCCCCCCACCCTTCCCAGTACCTGTCTCAGTGTCGCTCTGGTCCAGGAACTTCACCCAGAACCTGGAGAGGGGAGGGAAGGCGGTGAGGGGGCCAGTCCCTATAGGGTGAGGTCTATAGGGGATCAGTGGGGTAGGGGGGAGGGTGCCTATAGGGTCTGGTCTCTATGGGTGGGTCTGATCCCTATAGGATGAGGTTGTCCCTACAGGGTCACATATAGAGAAGGGCTGCTCCCTGTAGGGTCAGGTCTATAGGAGATAAGGACTGGGGTCCCTACGGGGTCCGGTCCCTATAGAATCAGGTCTATATGGGGTCAAATTGGTTTGGTTGCTATTGGGTCTAGCTATAGGGGGTCTGGGTCCATCTATAGGGTCAGGTCTGTATGGGGGAGGGGGGTGCAGTCCCTATAGAATCAGGTCTATATGGGGTCAAACTGGTTTGGTCTCTATTGGGTCCAGCTATAGGGGGTCTGGGTCGATCTATAGGGTCAGGTCCATATGGGGGGGGTGAGGGGTGGGGGTGCAGTCCCTATAGAATCAGGTCTATATGGGGTCAAATTGGTTTGGTCCTTACTGGGTCCAGCTATAGGGTGTCTGTGTCCATCTACGGGGGGTATGTGGTCCCTATAGAATCAGGTCTATATGGGGTCAAATTGGTTTCGTCCCTATCGGGTCCAGCTATAGGGGGTCTGGGGGGGTATGTGGTCCCTATAGAATTAGGTCTATATGGGGTCAAATTGGTTTGGTCCCTATTGGGTCCAGCTATAGGGTCAGGTCTGTATGGGGTGGGGGGGTGCAGTCCCTATAGAATCAGGTCTATATGGGGTCAAATTGGTTTGGTCCTTATTGGGTCCAGCTATAGGGGGTCTGGGTCCATCTATGGGGGGTCTGGGGGGGTATGTGGTCCCTATAGAATCAGGTCTATATGGGGTCAAATTGGTTTCATCCCTATCGGGTCCAGCTATAGGGGGTCTGGGGGGGTATGTGGTCCCTATAGAATCAGGTCTATATGGGGTCAAATTGGTTTCATCCCTATTGGGTCCAGCTATAGGGGGTCTGGGTCCATCTATGGGGGGTCTGGGGGGGTATGTGGTCCCTATAGAATCAGGTCTATATGGGGTCAAATTGGTTTCATCCCTATCGGGTCCAGCTATAGGGGGTCTGGGGGGGTATGTGGTCCCTATAGAATCAGGTCTATATGGGGTCAAATTGGTTTGGTCCCTATTGGGTCCAGCTATAGGGGGTCTGGGTCCACCTATAGGGTCAGGTCCGTATGGGGGGGGTGGGGGTGCAGTCCCTATAGAATCAGGTCTATATGGGGTCAAATTGGTTTGGTCCCTATTGGGTCCATCTATGCGGGGGGGGGGGGGGCGGTCCCTATAGAATCAGGTCTATATGGGGTCAAATTGGTTTGGTCCCTATTGGGTCCGTCTATAGGGGGCCTGGCCCCTATAAGGGCTGTAGGGGCTGGCGTATACCGGGGGGCACCAAGGGGTGTCCCCGGCCGTAGGTCACCCCGTTGCTCTGCCCTCGGCCCCGGGGCCGGCACACGGAGCAGTGCCGCCTGGCGGGGGCGGGGAGGGGGCCCTATACGGACTCCTATAGACATCTGCTATAGCCCCCCCACATCCCCAACAGGCCTATAGCCCCTCCACACACCCCTACACCCCACCAACACAATCCTATACCCCTCACATGTAGCCCCACATACCTCTACATCCCCCATACCTCCCCCCCCCATACTCCTCTATAGGCCCCACATCCCCCTATATCCCCCCCCATTCTCATACCTGCCATGTACCACTATACCCCCCCATACCCCTATATTCCTCCCGATACCCCCCACCCCCTATACCCCCCCGTACTCCCCACATACCCTTATGTACCCCATACCACCTATACACTCCCATGCACCCCCAAATCCCCCATACGCCCCTCCAGACACCTCTGTACCCCTCCAGATACCTTCCATACCCCCCAGACACCTCTATATCCCCCATATGTCCCATATACCCCCATATAACCCCCCAGACACCTCTATATCCCCCATATGTCCCATATACCCCCATATAACCCCCCAGACGCCCTTATAACCCCCATATGCCCTATATATCCCCCCAGACAACCCCTATCCCCCCATATGTCCCATATATCCCTCCAAACAACCCCCATACCCCCCGCCATGCCCCTATATATGGCCCATATACCCATTCAGGCACCCCCATACCCCTATATATCCCTCTAAGCACCCCTACACCCTCCCATACGCCTATATGCCCCTCTACCTCCTCCAGATACCACTATATACCCCCTATATACCCTCCAGCTACCCCTATAGAACCCCCGCCCGCCTCCCCCTCACCCGCCCCTGCCTGCGCCCATCATGGCCGCCGCCGCGCGGCCTTCTGGGAACGCCCCCTCCCTCCCTCACTGCACGCAGCCGCCGCCTCCGATTGGCTGCCAGCCGCGCGCGCCCGCGGCGATTGGCGGGAAGCGGCGGTGGGTGGGAGCTGGCAGG
The DNA here is from genome assembly GCA_037953605.1 of Necrosyrtes monachus. Taxonomy (NCBI): domain Eukaryota; kingdom Metazoa; phylum Chordata; class Aves; order Accipitriformes; family Accipitridae; genus Necrosyrtes; species Necrosyrtes monachus. The sequence continues at coordinate 654,491 of JAZGTQ010000603.1, read as the reverse complement.
AGCGGGTGGGGCGGGGGCGGGGCTGGTGGGGCGGGGGCGGGGACTGGCGGCGGGGCGGGGCTGAGGGGAAAGGGGGCGTGTCTTGCGAAAGGGGCGGGGCCTGCGCGGCTCCAGAGGGGAGGTGGCGGTAATAAGCGTTAATAACGGGGGGCAGCCCCAAAATTGGGGGAATAACCCCTAACAATGGTGTAAAAAAGGCTAATAATGGGGAATAATAGAGAATAATCCCAAATAAAAGGGGAAATAACCCCTAATAATGGGGTAATAATCGCTAATAATGGGGGACAGCCCCTAATATTGGGGGGGCATGGGGGAGTAACCCCTAATAATGGGTTAAGAACCGCTAATAAAAGGAAATAATGGGGGAATGACCCCAAATATAGGGGGAAAATCGGGGAGAAACCCCTAATAATAAAGTTATAACTGCTAATAATGGGGAATAGCCCCTAATAAATGGGGGATTAACCCCTAATAATGGGGTAGTAATGGCTAATAATGGGGAATAGCTCCAAATAAAGGGGGGAAATGGCGGAATAACTCCTAATAATGGGGTAATAAGAGCTAATAATGGGGAATAATGGTGGAAAGCTCCAAATAATGGGGGGAAACAGGGGAATAACCCCTAATAATGGGGTAATAATCGCTAATAATGTGGAAAAATGGGGGAATAGCTCCAAATAATGGGGGGAAAATAGGTGATATTGGAGGAATAACACCTAATAATGGTGATTAATGGGGAACTAGTCCCCGAAATTTGGAGATAATGGGGAAATAGATCCTAATAATGTGGAATAATAGGGAATAGTGGGGGAATAGGCACTAATAGAGAAAAATAATGGGAAAACAACCCTTAGTAATAAGGAATTGCACCTAGTTATGGGGAATAATGGGGAGTAACAGTCAGTGATAAGGTAATAGGAGGGAAATAATGGGGCAATAACCCCTAATAATGGGTAATACCGGTTAATAATGAGGAATAATGGGGGACTTTCCCCTAATTAAGGGAGGCGTCAGGCCTGATAATGAAAAATAACTGCTAATGGTGGGGAACAATGGTGAAAATGGGGAATGAACGGGTAATAATGGGGATGTAATCCTTAATAATGGGGAAATAATGCCTAATAATGGGGAAATAACGGCTAATAATGGGAAATAGTGGCTCATAATGGGAAGTAGTGGCTAATAATGGGGAAATAATGGGTAATAATGGCAAATAGTGCCTAATAATGGGGAACTAATGGCTAATAATGGATAAATAATGGTTAATAATGGGAAGTAGTGGCTAATAATGGGGGGAAACTGCTAATAATGGGGAAATAATTGTTAATAATGGGAAATAGCTATTATAATGGGGAAATAGCTGCTAATAATGGGGAAATAACAGCTAATAATTGCAAATAATGGCTAATAATTTTGAAATAATGGCTAATAATTCAGAAATCACTGCTAATACTGGGAAATAGTGGCTAATAATGGGGAAATAACAGCTGATAATCATGAAATAATGGCTAATAATGGGGAAATAGTGGCTAATAATGGGAAAACCCACCACAAATAGTTGGGAAATAAGCTCTCCTTCTGGGAGAATGACTCTTAATGATGGAATTCGGCCCCGGACGCCTGGGTGTCCCCCCCCCCCCCAGCTGTTCCCCCCCAAACAGCTGCTGCCCCCTCCATCCCCAGCTGTTGGGGGGCAGCTGGCAGGACCACGTGGGGACCCAGGCATCTGGGGAAAAGGGGGGGGCAATCCCCCCCAATATTTTTAGACCCTGAGACATGCGGTCACTGCCCAACCACGCGGGGGGCGGGGGGGGGGCCAAATATGGGGAGTGGTGGCATGTCTGTCCATGCACCCACCCCCCCCCCCACCTTGGGGTGCCCCCCACCCCAGGGTGGTGCCCTGGCACCCACTTCTGGGAGCATCCCCCCCCAGGGCACATCCCAGGAGGCCCCAAAAGGGAGTTTCGGGGGGTCCCCCAAGAAGGGGGTTTCAAGGGGGCCCCAAAAGGGAGTTTCAGGGGGGCTCCTCCAAAAAAAAGGTGGTTTCAAGGGGCCCCCAAAAGGGAGTTTCGAGGGGGACCCCAAAAAGGAGTTTTCGGGGGCTCCAAAAGGGAGTTTGGGGGGCCTCCTCCAAAAAAAGGGCAGTTTCAAGGGGGCTCCAACAGGGAGTTTTGAGGGGGACCCCAAAAAGGAGTTTCCAGGGGGCCCCAAGATAGGGGGGTTTTGAGGGGTCCAGAAAAAGGGGGTTTCAAGGGTCCCCCAAAAAGGGGGTTTAAGGGAGCTCCAAAAGGGAGTTTTGGGTGGGGACCCCACAAATGTGGTTTTGAGGGCACCCCAAAAGGGAGTTTTGGGGGGACATCAAAAGGGATTTTCCAGGAGGAGCCCCAAAGGGAGTTTCAAGGGGACCCCAAAAGGGAGTTTCAGGGGGGCCCCTCAAAAACCCCACAGTTTCAAGGGGTCCCCAAAAGGGCAATTTTCAGGATTCCTTAAAAAAAAACAGTTTTGAAGGTCCCCCCAAAAGGCTGTTTTAAGCACCCCCCAAAAAAGCAGCTTTGAGGGGCCCCAAAAAGGGAGGTTTGAGCCCCCCGCCCAAAAGGCAGTTTCGAGGAGCCCCAAAAGGGGGTTTTGAGGGGTCCAGAAAAAGGGAGTTTTGAGCCCCCCCGCCAAAAAGGCAGTTTCGAGGGGCCCCAAAAGGGGGTTTTGAGGGGTCCAGAAAAGGGGAGTTTTGGGCCCCCTCCCAAAAAAGGCAGTTTTGAGGGGCCCCAAAAGGGGGGTTTTAGGGGTCCAGAAAAAAGGGAGTTTTGAGGCCCCCCCCAAAGGCAGTTTCGAGGGGCCCCGAAAGGGGGGGTTGAGGGGTCCAGAAAAAGGGAGTTTTGAGGCCCCACCCCCAAAAGGGGATTTTGAAGGGTCCTCCCCCCAAAAGGTGGTTTCGAGGGGCCCCAAAAGAGCATTTCAAGGGGTCCCCAAAAAACCTTTGGGGTCCAAAAAAGACGGTTTCGAGGCTCCCCCCCCCAAATGACATGTCGTTTTGGGGGAAGGCCCTTCTGGGGGGCTTCCAGCCCCCCCCCCGTTGTTTTGGGGGGCATTTGGGGGGGGGCACCCCCCCCAGGTAACAAAGGGCTTCCTACCTATAGAGGACCCAGGGGTTCAGGGTTTGCCCCCCCCAAGGGAACCCAGGCGTCCGGGCTCCCAAGTCCCCCTGCTGCCCCCCCCCCGTGTCCCCCCCCCCAAAAAAGGAGGGGGAGGAGAAGGAGGAGGAGGAGGGGGGGGAAGGGGGAGAGGACCCAGGCGTCCGGGAGGCTGCAGCGAGGAGGAGGCGAGCAGGAACCCGGTGGGCATCGGGGGGGGCAAAAATGGGGGGGTGGGTATTGGGGGGCATTTGGGGGCACTTAGGGGGGATTGGGGGGTTTGGGGGGATTTGGGGGATTTGGGGGCACTTGAGGGGTGTTGCAGGTGAATTGGGGAGTTGGGGGCACTTGGGGGGATTGGGGGGGACTTGGGGGTGTTGGGGGGCATTTGGGGGCACCTAAGGGGGGGATTTGAGGGAAGTATGGGGGGGTGGGAGGGATTTTGGGGGGTGACTTGGGATATTTGGGGGCACTGGACGGGTGTTGGGTGTGAATTGGGGGGGAGGTGGGGGGCACTTGGGGGGGACTGGGGGGCATTTGGGGGCACTTGGGGGGATTTGGGGGAGTATGGGGGGTTTGGGGGGATTTGGGGGGATCTGGGGTATTTGGGGGCACTTGCGGGGTGTTGGGGTGGAGTTGGGGGGCACTTGGGGGATTGGGGGCATTTGGGGGTCCTTAGGGGGGGATTTGGGGGGTTATGGAGAAGTTGGGGGGATTTGGGGGGTGACTTGGGGGATGTGGGGGCACTTTAGGGGTGTTGGAGTGAATTGGGGGGTGTATTGGGGGGCATTTGGGGTCACCTAGGGAGGGATTTGGGGGGTGTATTGAGGGGGTTGGGGAGGATTTGGGGGGTGACTTGGGGGGCACTTGGGGGGATTGGGGGGCATTTGGGGGTGTTGGGGGGCATTTGGGGGCACCTGGGGGGGATTTGAGGGGTGTATGGGGGGGGGATTTGGGGGAATTTGAGGGGTGTTGGGGGAGGAGTTGGGGGTATTGGGGGCATTTAGGAGGTATTTGGGGGGGCTCTTGCGGGGAGTTGGGGGGATTGGGGGGCACTTGGGGGGATTTGGGGTACTGGGGGGATTTGAGGGGCATTTGGGGGGTATTAGGGGCACTTAGGGGGGATTGGAGGCACTTAGGGGGAGCTGGGGGGGCACTGGGGGAGGATTTGGGGGGGCCTGGAGCAGCACACGATGCCCACGGAGGCATCAGCCCCATCGGATCTCCCTCCAGTCTCCCCTAGAGCAGCGCCTATAGGATCTATAGGTGACCCCTCTACCTGCCCTGTGGCATTAGAGGGACCTATAGGGAGAAGCCCCATATACGGCCCTATAGGCCCATATACCGACCCTCGTAGAACTCACCACCGCCCTATAGGCTCCTGCCGTATCGCCCCATATAGCACATGATAGACCTATGGGGCACCTATAGGTCTAGGGACACCTATAGACCTGGAGTGTTAAACCCTGGAGCCTCTCTTCTCCCCATACGTACAGCGTTGAACCCCATGGCCTCTATACACATGGGGTGGTATAGGCAGGGGGCACCTATATAGCACCTTAAATACCCCATAACCCCCCCCCTCTTCACGTCCCTATGGCCCCACGGTTGTACACAGCACCTATATGATGGGGCTGTATAGGTTTATGTATGATATAGGGGAACCCTATATGTCCCTTTATCCACAGCCCTCTCTATACGTGTATATATGTGCCATACGTGGCGTGAGGTAGACTGCATCATATACAATGTATAGAGGTGTATACGTGAAGCTATAGGTGCATGCGTGCACATGTACATGCATTCAAAAGGCACGCATATAGGAATATAATGGGTTTCCCGGTATATATGTGCACATATAGACATGTGTATGGCATGTAGTTCTACATAGTTAGGTGGATGTATACGGATAGAGATGGTAAACACATATGTGCATGGCTGTATATGTACATATATGCATATATGCATGTAAATATATAGGTGTACATACAGTTATGTGTATTATATATAATACATGTGCATATATGCATGTATATATATGCGTGTAAATATATGTGCACATATAGTTGTGTGTATTATATATGTGCATATATGTGTGTAAATATATATGCACACATATAGTTGTGTGTATGATATATATAGGTGCATATATGCGTGTAAATATATAGGTGCACATATAGTTATGTGTATTATATATGTATGTGCACATATATAAGTGTATACGTATACATAAATTCATGACTATGCATGTATATGGGGACCTACATCTAACATACATACATATGTACACACCTGTGATGTGCACATCCAGTTAATCCACAAACATATACATGCTTACAGCTAATGTATAGTGGACTGCTTAATGCATGTGAGTACATACGTGTCTATATGAGCATGTATATGGGGTGCGTATTTATGTAATCCAGTGGACGTATATATATGTGTGTGTATATATGTATCTAGATATATATACATGTATATACACATATATATGTGTGTGTAGATGTGTAAATGTGTATGTATGTGTAGGTGAACATATATGTGTGCTTGTATGTATGTGTATATGAATATTTATGTATAAGTGCATACTGCATACATGTCTAAGTCCACAGATGCATATAGGTGACTCTATATGGATGTATATAAGCACGCACACACGTGTAGCGCTATATGGGTGTGGTATAGGGGTATATATGCATATACACACTATATATGTTTCTATACATACACGTACATTCAGATCAGGGTATATACACGTGTGTCCACACACGTATACACTGCACACACGTGCACGCAGAGCCAGGCATCTATAGAGCCAAGATCTATAGGTGCTCCCATAGGTGCCACCCGCGGGACCCCAGGGAGGAGTCAGGGCCTGATCCCACCCCGGAGCGGCCCCCAGGTGTGTGTCATGGCATGTCATGGTGTGTTGAGGCATGTCATGGCGTGTTGGGAGCGTGTCGAGGCATATCATGGTGTGTCATGGAGTGTCATGGCATGTTGGGGGTGTGTCAGGGCATGTTGAGGCATGTCATTGCGTGTCCTTGCATGTTGTTGTGTGTCTTGGGGTCATATGTTATTGTGTGTTGTGTGTATTGTGTGTTATTGCATGTCATTGTGTGTTGTTGCATGTCACTGAGTGTTGCATGTTTTGGAGTTATAGGTTATTGTGTGTTGGGATTGTGTGTCATTGCATTTTCTTACATGTTATTGCATGTTCTTGTGTGTTATTGTGTAGTGTTGTGTGTCATTGCATGTTGTGTGTTATTGCATGTTACATGTTACTGCATGTTAGTGCATGTTGTTACATGTTATTGCATGTTATCACATGTTGCGATGTGTTATTGTGTGTTGTTGTGTGTTATCACATGTTGTTACATGTTATCGAGTGTTGTTACATTTTATCACATGTTATCGTGTGTTGCTACGTTATCGTGCATTGTAACACGTTATCACATGTTATCACGTGTTATGTGTTATTGCGTGTTGTTACATGCTATCGCATGTTGGTGTTATCGCACGTTGTTACGTGTTACCGCATGTTATCACACGTTATCGCATGTTATCACGTGTTGTTACGTGTTATCGCATGTTATCACATGTTGTTACGTGTTACCGTGTGTTGCGTGTCCCAGTCGCGCTCCGTGGCGTGTCCCGTGCTGGGGTGACACCGGGGTGGTCCCCGACGCCTGGGTCCCCTCTGGGTTCGGGGGAGGGGGTGGGAACCAGCCCGGGGGGGTCCCAGGGGTCCAGGCCCCGCCCCCCCCAGCTGCTGTTTCCCATCAGGCTGCAGCAGCTGGGGGGGGGGGGCACATTCCAGCAATGCATTGTGGGAGCAGCTGCTGGGATGGGGCCCTCCCAGTCCTCCCGGTCCTCCCAGTTCCCCTCCCAGTGCCCCTAGTCCCTTCCCCAGTGCTCCCAGTTCCCCTTCCAGCCCTCCCAGTTCCCTCCAAGTCCCCATCCCAGTCCTCCCAGTGCCCCCAGTCCCTATCCCAGTGCTCCCAATTCCCCTCCCAGTCCCCCCAATTCCATCCCAGTCCCCATCCCAATCCTCCCAGTGCTCCCAGTCCCTCTCCCGATGCCTCCCAGTCCCCGCAGCTGCCCTCACAGTGCCTCGCAGTGAGTCCCAGTTCCCCTCCCAGTCCTCCCAGTTTCCTCCCAGTCCCCACCCCACTCCCCCCAGTGCCCCCAGTCCCCCTCCCAGTGCCCCCAGTCCCCCTCCCAGTACTCCCAGTTCCCTCCCAGCCCCCACCCCGCTCCTCCCAGTGCTCCCAGCTCCCCTCCCCATCCTCCCAGTTCCCTCCCAGTCCCCACCCCAGTCCTCCCAGTGCCTCCCAATGACTCCCAGTTTCCCCTCACTGTCCCCAGGTGCGGTGACCGGGGGGGGCCGGGGCCACCATGGGGGTCCTCCCCCTGCCCCTCCCCCTCCTGCTGCTGGCCGCGGGGACCCAGGCGTCCGGGCTGCAGCTCGATGGGCACCTCGACCTGGGTGAGACCCTATGGGATCCATAGGGCCCATGGGAGCCTCTGGGTCCCCTATGGGGTCTATAGGGCTCCTATGGGGCGGGAGAGCTGTAGGGGGTGGGTAGGGGCCCCGTGGGGCTGTAGGTGCCCTATAGCGACTCTATGGGGTGGGAGGGCTCTATAGGGGCTGTATAGGGGCTGCGTAGGGGGTCTGCAGGGGATGAGGCTGGTGCACCCGCCGTGAGCCCCGTGTATCCCTCCTCCATGTCCCCCCCATGTCCCAACGTCCCCCTGTGTCCCCAACGTCCCTCACATCCCGCCATGTCCCCCTGTGTCCCCAATGTTCCCCACATCCCCATTTCTCCCTGTGTCCCCCACGTCCCCCACATCACCCCATGTCCCTGTGTCCCCCATGTCCCCCAGTGTCCCCAGTGTCCCCCGTGTCCCCAACGTCCCCCATGTCCCCCAGGCAGGTGCCGCTTTGCCCTGGGCATGGAGGACGGCTCCATCCCCGACAGCCGCCTCTCGGCCTCCAGCGCCTGGTCTGACTCCACTGCCGCCCGCCACGGCCGGTGAGCCCAGTACGCACCAGTATACGCCAGTACACACCAGTATGGCCCAGTACTCCCCCTTCCCCCCTGCCCAGCATCCACTCCCAGGGCCCCCCAGTGTCCCCACAGTGTCCCCACCCCAGAGCCACTGCTGCCTGCTGTGGCCGAGGAGTCCCAGTATGGCCCAGTATGTCCCAGTGTGTCCCCCAACACTGTCCTGTGCCACCCAGGGTCCCCTGGGTGTCCCTGTAACCCTCAGTGTCCCCATGCCTGTGGTGTCCCAAGTCCCCTCTGTCCCTCCTCAGGTGTCCCCATGTCTCTGGGTGTCCCCAGCGTCCCCTGGGTGTCCCCATGTCACTGGGTGTCCCCACAATGTCCTTGTGTTCCTCCAGGTATCCCCAGGATGTCCCCATTTGCTGAGTATCCCTGTGTTCCCCAGGTGTCCCCATGTCCCCTGGGTGTCCCCATGATGTCCCCATGTCCTCCAAGACTCCCCATGTCCTCTGAGTGTCCCCATGTCCCCTGGGTGTCCCTATGTTCCCAGGTGTCCCCATATCCCTGAGTGTCCCCATGATGTCCCCATGTCCTTCTAGCATCCCCATGTACCCTGGGTGTCCCTAGGATGTCCCCATCTCCTCTGGGTGTTCCCAGGTGCCCCCACATCCCCACAACGTCCCCATGTCCCCATCCTGGGCCACAGAGATGGTGACAGCACCTAGTGGCCCCAGGCATCCCCACGTCCCCGGTGTCCCCAGGATGTCCCCCTGTCCCCCAGGCTGGGTCGCAGCGATGGGGATGGTGCCTGGTGTCCCGCGGGTCCCGTCTTCCCAGAGGAAGAGGAGTTCCTGGAGGTGGACCTGGGTCGGCTGCACGTGGTGACACTGGTGGGGACACAGGGACGTCACGCCGGTGGCCATGGCAGGGAGTTTGCCCGTGCCTACCGGCTGCGCTACAGCCGTGACCGGCACCGCTGGCTGCGCTGGCGCGACCGATGGGGCGCTGAGGTGACTGGGGACCTTGGGGACATCTTGGGGACCTTGGAGATGTTGGGGTGCTGAGGTGACCGGGGACATTGAGGACATCTCGGGAATGTTGGGGTGCTGAGATGACCAGGGACCTTGGGGACATCTTGGGAATGTTGGGGTGCTGAGATGACTGGGGACCTTGGGGACATCTTGGGGATGTTGGAGATGTTGGGGTGCCAAGGTGCCTAAGGACCTTGAGGACACCTTGGAGGTGTTGGGGTGCCAAGTTGACTGGGAATCTTGGGGACATCTTGGGGACCTTGGGGATGTTGGGGTGCTGAGGTGACTGGGGACCTTGGGGACATCTTGGGGATGTTGGAGATGTTGGGGTGCCAAGGTGCCTAAGGACCTTGAGGACACCTTGGAGGTGTTGGGGTGCCAAGTTGACTGGGAATCTTGGGGACATCTTGGGGACCTTGGGGATGTTGGGGTGCTGAGGTGACTGGGGACCTTGGGGGGATCTTGGGGAGCTTGGACGGTGGTGGGAACCCTGGAGATCCCTAGGGATCCCGGGGCTCATGGGGGGACAGGGATCCCATGGAGTCACCGGGGAGGTCCCCGGCGGTGGGACCTGTGTCCCCGGGGATCCCAGCAGATCCCGGTGACGCAGGTGATCGGGGGCAACGAGGACCCCGAGGGGGTGGTGCTGAAGGACCTGGCACCCCCCCCCGTGGCGCGAGCGCTGCGGGTCTACCCCCGGGCCCCCCGGGCCATGAGCGTCTGCCTGCGCCTGGAGCTCTACGGCTGTCCGTGGGAGGGTGAGTGCCACCTTGTCACCCCCTTGTCACCCTGTGTCACCTCCATCCCACCCCATCACCCCCCAGTGCCACCCCATTTCAAACACCAAGGATGTCCCCAGGGTGGTGGTCCTCCATCCCCATGTCCCCCACTCAACCCCATGGTGGCCCCATGGTGACGTGTCCCCTGTCCCCAGCCGGGCTCCTGTCCTACACGGCGCCGCGGGGACAGGTGATGGCCCTCGACCCGGCGCCTGTTGTCCTCAACGACTCCACCTACGACGGATACAGCGTTGGCCCGTGAGTACCCAGATGTCTCCAACTGTCACCTGCCCCAACCAGTCCCAAGAGCTCCCAAATTGGCCCCAGGTGGCCCCAAACCATCCCCAAATGTACCCAAACTGTCCCCAGGCTGTCCCTGGACCTCCCTAGCTGTCCCCAGTGGTCCTCAAACTGTCCCCAGGTGTCTGCAGCCAGCCTTGGCCATCACCAAGTGTCCCCAAACCATCCCCAAGTGCCCCCAGACTGTTCCTGAACCTCCCCAGGTGTCCCCAGGTGTCCCCAGCTGTCCCCAAGTGTCCCCAAATGGCCCTTGGCCATCCCCTGCTGTCCCAAAGATCTCCAGACAGGCTCCGACTGTCCCCAAATTGTCCCCAGTCATCCACCACTGTCCCTAGATGACCCCAAAGTGTCCCCAGATGGTCAACCACTGGCTCAAAACAGCTCCAACTGTTCCCTGCTGTCCCCAACTGTCCCCAACTAGCCCAAACTATCCCCAGGTTGTCACCTGTTGGCCCCAAACAGTCACGCACTGTCCCAAAAGACCCTCAGACTGTTCCCAGATTGTCCCATCTGGCCCCAGTTTTCCCCAATGTCCCCAAAACAGCCTCAATTGCCCCTAAATTGTGCTCTAGGTCCCATGGGGGGGGTCCCAGCTGGGTGGGACCGAGGGACACAGGCATCTGGGTGTCACCCACAGCCCCAGGCTGCCCCATGGGGGGTTCCCAGGTGGGTGGGATGGGGGGACCAAGGTGTCCGGGTGTCCCCCGTCCCACCCAGGCTGCAGTTTGGGGGGCTGGGCCAGTTGGCGGACGGGGTGCTGGGACTGGATGACTTCGTGCGGAGCCGTGAGCGACGCCTTTGGCCGGGCTACGACTACGTGGGATGGCGTCGGCCCCCCGGCCCCCGACCCCACGTGGAGCTGGAGTTCGAGTTCGAGGGGCTCCGGACCTTCCGCACCATGCAGGTGCCCCGTAGCATGCTGGGATAGCAGGGGGGGCATGAGGCATGGTGGGAGGGTGGAAAAACGAGTGGCCTAGGGCATTCTGGGGAGGGGGGGAGCTGGGGAGCAGGGGATGGTGGGCAATGGGGTGCCCCAGGGGATCGTGGGAGTGAGGGCGGCGGGTGGCCAACGGCATTATGGGGGTTTGGGCAAGGGGTCTGCCCCGGGAATTGTGGGATAGGTTGGGCGTGGCATGGTCCCATGAGGGGCCACCACGTCAACCCCACCTTAGGGTCTGGAACGTCCCACTGGGGACCCGTTGGCTTAGCCCCACCCCAGCTGCTTCAGGGCATCATGGGATGGCGGCCAACACCCCTCACCCCCCAGGTTCATTGCAACAACATGCACACGCGGGGGGTGAGCATCTTCGGGGAGGTGGAGTGCCGCTTCAAGAGGAGCCTGGCCACAGCCTGGGAGCCCACCCCGGCCACCCACAGCCTGGCCGGGGCCGTCAAGGACCCCAGTGCCCGTTCAGTCACGGTGTCCTTGGGCGGGCGCCAGGCCCGCTTCATCCAGTGTCACTTCTTCTTCGCCGGGGAGTGGATGCTCTTCAGTGAGATCACCTTCCTCTCGGGTGAGTCCAGCCATGTCAGGCCACCTCCAGACCTACCTGGGCCTTGGCATCCTCCCCCAACGGATTGGCTGTAGGGTTGGACAGTTGGGTGATGGGGTGGTTGGTTGGGTGAAGGGGTCATTGTTTGGGTGATGGGGTGGTTAGTTGGGTAACGGGGTGGTTGGGTGGGTGGTAGGGTGGTTAGATGGGTGGTGGGGTTGTTGGTTGGATGATGGGGTTTTTGGTTGGATGATGGGGTTGTTGGTTGGATGATGGGGTGGTTGGTTGGATGATGGGGTCATTGGTTGGATGATGGGGTGGTTGGTTGGGTGATGGGGTGGTTGACTGGGTGATGGGGTAGTTGGTTGGGTGATGGGGTTGTTGGTTGGGTGATGGGGTGGTTGGTTGGGTGATGGGGTCATTGGTTAGATGATGGGGTAGTTGGTTGGATGATGGGGTGGCTAGTTGGGTGTTGGGGTGGTTGGGTGGGTGATGGGGTCGTTAGTTAGATGATGGGGTGGGTGGTTGGATGATGGGGTGGTTAGTTGGGTGATGGGGTGGTTGGTTGGGTGATGGGATCATTGGTTAGATGATGGGGTAGTTGGTTGGGTGATGGGGTGGTTGGTTAGATGATGGGGTAGTTGGTTGGGTGATGGGGTGGCTAGTTGGGTGTTGGGGTGGTTGGGTGGGTGATGGGGTCATTAGATGATGGGGTGGGTGGTTGGATGATGGGGTCATTGGTTAGATGATCATGTGGTTAGCTGGATGATGGGGTGGTTAGATGGGTGATGGGGTGGTTGGTTGGGTGATGGGGTCATTGGTTAGATGATGGGGTGGGTGGTTGGATGATGGGCAGGTTGGTTGGCTAGCAGGGAGGTTGGCTAGTTGGATGCTGGTTGACCAGTCTAAGGGCTGGTTGTGAAACTGGTCAGTTAGCTGGTTAACTACTGAGCTGATTGAGTGGTGGGTGGTTGGTTGGACACAGGACTGGATTGTCAGTTGGTTAAGCAGTCCAAGGGTGATCGGCTGGTTAGCTGGTTGCCTGTTGACTAGTTAGTGGGCGGATGGGGTGACAAGTTAAATGTGTGAGTCATCATTGATTGGTCAGTGAGTTGGAGGGCAGGTTGGCTGACCAGTTGGTTAACTGTTTGGTTGCTTGACTAGTTGCTTGGATTAAGTCAAAGCTGGTTGAGTGATTGGTTGGTTGGGGGTCAACCACCTCGTGAGCTGGTTGGTTGGCCTGTTGGCCAATGGGAAGGCAGTTTGTTTGAGCGGGTTGATGAATGGGTTGGAAGCCCTGGCCACTGCCCCGCCCTCGTTAACTAGCTCGTTAAAGCACCGTGGGGCTCTGTCCCCACAGACGCGGTGGAGGAGGCAGTGGGGGCCAGTGGGTGGCCCCCAGCTGCCCCCGCCGACCCCTCGGCAGGGGTCATGGCTGTCCCTGAGGATTCCTGGCATGGGGACATGGCTACCAACCTCACTACCTTGGGTAAGGCGGGGCTTAATGGGGCAGGGCTTAACAGGGTGGGATCTGAGGGGGCAGGGCCATAACAGCACCCTGCCAACCACCCCCCCCATGGCAGCCCCCGGGGAACCCAAGCCAGGGCAGCCAGTCGCCAAAGCTGACCACAGTCACACGTCCATCCTGATTGGCTGCCTGGTGGCCATCATCTTGCTCCTATTGGGCGTCATCTTCCTCATCCTCTGGCGGCAGTACTGGAAGAAAATACTGGGGAAGGTGAGCGGGGTAGTGGGGTCAACTGGGAGGAACTGGGCACCCAGATATCTGGGTCCAGTGCCCAAGCTCTGATAGGGTGGTGGGGTCAACTGGGAGGAACTGGGCACCCAGACATCTGGGTCCAGTGCCCAGGCTCTGGGAGGGTGGTGGGGTCAACTGGGAGGAACTGGGCACCTGGATGCTTGGGTCCATCTGAGGGTCCTGCCCACAGGCCCAGCGCCGGCCCTCAGAGGACGAGCTGCGGGTGCAGCTCTCGGTGCCAGGTGACACCATCGTCATCAACAATGCAACCGGGGTGGCACGGGGACCCCCCCGCTACGAGCGCATCCCCCCGGGCCAAGGCGAGTACCAGGAGCCGACACGGCCGCGGCCGTCGCTGCCTCCGGCCCCCCCTGGACCCGGTGAGTGGAGAAGGGAGGAAGGGATGGATGGATGGATGGATGGAAGAAGGGATGGTGGAAGACCATAGAGGAATGATGGATGGAGAAATGGATGGATCAAGAGATGGATTGATGGATGGATGGAGACCACATGGGGATGGGTGGATGGATGGATGGGTGGATGGAAGAAGGGATGGTGGGAGACCGTAGAGGAGTGATGGATGGGTGGAGGAAGGGCTGGGCGGAGGGATGGAGAGATGGATGGATCAAGATGTGGATGGATGGATGGATGGAGACCATGTGGAGGTGGATGGAGACCACGTGGAGGTAGAAGGAGACAACTTGGATGGGTGGATGGACAGAGGGATGGATGGATGCAAATTACATATGCATGAGTGGATGAATGGAGAGATGGATGGATGAAGACCGTGTGGGGAGGGATGGATGGAGAGAGACCTGGATGGATGGAGACAATGTGGGGAAGTGGGGAGGGAGGGAATGGAGACCATCACGGGGATGAAGGGAGGGAGGAGCGGGTGGATGGACACCACGTGGAGATTGATGAGGACCACGTGGATGGATGGACGGATGGATGGATGGATGGATGGATTGGTGGATGGATGGAGACCACAAGGCCACCACGGATGCCAGGGTCCATCCAACCCCCGTCCTCCTGCACTGGGAACCCCCCTGGGCCTGGAGGCGGGGGCAGAACCTCCTGGCCCCACCCCCTCAACTAATCCCACCCCCCCGCAGCAGCACCCCTTGCCAACCCGGCCTATCGGCTCCTGCTGGCCACCTACGCCCAGCCAATGGGAGGGCTCGCTCAGGTCCCACCTGATGGGGCTAAGCCAATCAATACAGATGGTAAGGGCAGAGTGGTGGAGGGGGAGATGGGGAGCCCCGCCTCCACCCCCTTGGCCCCACCCTCAGACATTACTGGCCCTGCCCCCTTTGGGGAAGCCCCACCCCCTTTGGGTGAAGCCCCGCCTCCTGCTGGTATAAACTCCCCTTTGCTGAAGAGCCACCCCTTTTCTGAAGCCCCACCTCTTCTTGCCATAGCCCCTCCTCTTTTGGCCTAGCCCTGCCGTAGCCCCACCCCCTCCTGGGTTGACTCCTCCCCTTCTGGTTTTAGCTGCTCCCCCTTGTTACAGACCCTCCTCCTCTTGCCACAGCCCTGCCCCCTCTTGCTGTAACCCCACCCCTTCCAGTGCCCACCCCTTTTGCTGCAGCCCCTCCCCTTTTGGTGAAGCCCCACCCCTCGGAGAAGCCCCACCCCGGGTTTCTCTGTGTCCCTCCCACTCTAGCCCCGCCCCCACTGACGCCCCTCCCCCGCAGGTGTGGCAGAGCCCGAGGGTGGAGCGGGGGCCTATGCGGAGGCTGACGTCACTGGAGGCTCCGCCTATGCTGTGGCTGGCCCCTCCCCTGGCCCCGCCCCCAGCCCCGCCCTCCCCGCCTTCCCTCGCCGGCGCCTCCGCTTCCGTGAGAAGCTGGGGGAGGGGCAGTTTGGAGAGGTAAGTCCCGCCCCCTCTGTGCAAGCCCCACCCCTTGAGTGTTGGCCCTGCCTCCTTGCAGCCAGCCCCACCCCCTTGGAGTGAACGGCCACGCCCCCACTGCACGCTGCCACGCCCCCTCACACCCTGCCCTGTGTGTACAAGCTCCACCCATTTGCCTCTGCCCTGCCCTCTCAAGACAGGCCCCACCCTCGCATTCCTAACCCCGCCCCTTTTCCTACTGCCCCCTGGCTACAAGCCCCACCCCCTCATATAAGCCCCACCCCCTCACCCTCTAACCCTATTACCCCCACCTGGGAAGGTGAAGCCACGCCCCCCACTCACGACGCCCCGCCCCAGAGCCAAGCCCTACCCCTTCCATCCGGCCCTGCCCAGGGAAACCCAGCCCCGCCCCCGGCGAGCTTAGCCCTGCCCATCGCCGAGGCCCCGCCCCCCGTCCCCTCCCATAGGTGCTGCTGTGTGAGGTGGAGGACCCCCAGGCCCTGCCCCCCCTCTCGCGCCCCCCCGACCTGCCCCGAGGGCGCCCCCTACTGGTCGCCGTCAAGGTCTTGCGCCCCGACGCTACCAAGAACGCCAGGTACGGGGGGGGGAAGCGGAATGTCCCATGGGAGGTGGACCGGGGGGAGGGGGGCAGGTAGGGCGTGTGCCCCCCCCCGCAGCCCCAGGGAGGGGCACAGGCGGCTGACAGGGCGGGGCGGGGGCGTAGGCGGGACTTCCTGCAGGAGGCGCGGACCCTGGGGCGCCTGCGGGACCCCAACATCGTGCGGTTGCTGGGGGTGTGCGCGGGGGCCGGCCCCCTCTGCATCATCACCGAGTACATGGAGCACGGCGACCTCCATCAGTTCCTGGGGGGCCCTCGCGGCCCCGCCCTCAGGTAGGCCACGCCCCCCTTGGGCCACGCCCCTTCGAGCCACACCTCTTCAACCCACACCCCTTCCAGCCCCACCTTTAGCCTCCTTGGGGCCCTGCCCCTTTAAGCCCACCCTGCCACCCTTTGGCCCCGCCCATTGCCCCACAAGCTCCGCCCCACCCGCTGGCTCCGCCCTGCCCACAAATCACGCCCCCTCCCATTTTGCCCAGCCCCTCACCTATGAGTCCCACCCCTTTCTTGCAAGCCACACCTCTCCCCTTCAGCCACACCCCTTCTCTCAGCAGCCCAGCCCCATGTGTCTCAACCGCCCCGCCCCTTTCTTCTTTACCCCTCTCCCTTTAGCCCCACCCCTTCAATTTAGCCCTGCCACTTCCTGCTTCGGCCCCGCCCCTTCCTCTTCAGCCCCACCCTTTCCTCTTTTGCCCCGCCCCTTCACTTTGATGACTCCCATTCACTTTAGCTCCACCCCTTCCCATTTAACACGACCCCTTCCCTTTAGCTGCACCCCTTCTTCTTCATCCCCACCACTTCCCCTTGAGCCCCACCCCTTCCTCTTCAGCCCCACCCCTTCCTCTCCCACCCCAGGCCACCAGAGCTCCCTGTCTCCTCAGCCCCTCCCCAAACGTACCCTCCCATACCCCACCCCCTGAAGCCCCGCCCCTAAAGCCCCTCCCCTTCTGCTTTGACCCCACCCCTTCACTTTAGACCCACCCTTTCCTCTCCCACCCCAGGCCACCAGACCTCCTCTCTTTCCTCAGCCCCTCCCCAACTGCACCCTCCCATGCCCCACCCCCTTAAGCCCCACCCCCTTCTGACACCCCGCCCCCCCTCCCTCCCAGCCTGGCCACCCTACTGCACGTGGGGGCTCAGATCGCCTCGGGGATGCGGTTCCTGGCCGGTTTGAATTTCGTTCACCGCGACCTGGCCACCCGTAACTGCCTGGTGGGCGAGGGCTTCACCGTCAAGGTGGCCGATTTCGGCATGAGCCGGCACCTCTACGCTGCCGATTATTACCGCGTCCGGGGGCGGGCCCTGCTGCCCATCCGGTGGATGGCCTGGGAGTGCATCCTTATGGTGAGCTGGGGAGGGGAGGGGCTAAAAAAGGGGGTGGGGCTAGAGGGGCGGGCAGGGCGGAAGGGCAGGGTAGCGAGGGGCAGAGTTAAGGGGATTTGGGGTGGGGAAGGGGATTGGGGTAGAATGGGGCGGAGGTAAGGAGGAGTTGGGGGGGATTTGGGGAGAGTTAAGGGGATTTGGGGACGTTTGAGGGAATTTGGGTAGACTTAAGGGGATTTGGGGGGTCTTTGAGGGGGATTGGGGCAGAGTTAAGGGGGTTTGGGGGATTGGGGCAGAGTTAAGGGGATTTTGGGGGTGTTTGAGGGGGACTGGGGCAGAGGTGGGTGGAGTTAAGGGAATTTGGGGGGAATTAGGGCAGAGTTAAGGGGATATGGGGGCGTTTGAGGGGATTGGGGCAGAGTTAAGGCGATTTCGGGGGATTTGGGCAGAGTTGGGCAGAGTTAAGTGGTTTGGGGACATTTGGGGGGAATTTGGGCAGAGTTAAGGGGATTTGGGAGGGATTGGGGGAGTTCAGCAGATATGGGGGTGTTTGAGGGAGATTTGGGCAGAGTTAAGGGGATTTTGGGGGTGTTTGAGGGGGACTGGGGCAGAGGTGGGTGGAGTTAAGGGAATTTGGGGGGAATTAGGGCAGAGTTAAGGGGATATGGGGGCGTTTGAGGGGATTGGGGCAGAGTTAAGGCGATTTCGGGGGATTTGGGCAGAGTTGGGCAGAGTTAAGTGGTTTGGGGACATTTGGGGGGAATTTGGGCAGAGTTAAGGGGATTTGGGAGGGATTGGGGGAGTTCAGCAGATATGGGGGTGTTTGAGGGAGATTTGGGCAGAGTTAAGGGGATTTGGGGGCATTTGAGGGGAATTTGTGCAGAGTTGGGTGGAGTTAAGTGGTTTGGGGACATTTGGGGGAATTTGGGCAGAGTTAAGGGGATTTGGGGGGTAGAGTTAAGGGGATTTGGGGGAGTGGGTAGAGTTAAGGGGATCTGGGGGCATTTGAGGGGGATTGGGGCAGAGTTGGGTGGAATTAAGGGGATTTGGGAGTGTTCGAGGGGGATTGGGGCAGAGTTAAGGGGATTTGAGGGGGATTTGGGCAGAGTTGGGCAGAGTTAAGTGATTTGGGGACATTTGGGGGGAATTTGGGCAGAGTTAAGGGGATTTGGGAGGGATTGGGGGAGTTAAGGGGATTTTGGGACATTTGAGGGGAATTTGTGCAGAGTTGGGTGGGGTTAAGTGGTTTGGGGACATTTGGGGGGAATTTGGGCAGAGTTAAGGGGATTTGGGGGGGTAGAGGTAAGGGGATTTGGGGGGTGGGTAGAGTTAAGGGGATCTGGGGGCATTTGAGGGAGATTGGGGCAGAGTTGGGTGGAATTAAGGGGATTTGGGAGTGTTTGAGGGGGATTGGGGCAGAGTTAAGGGGATTTGGGGGGCATTTGAGGGGAATTTGGGCATAGTTAAGCAGATTTGGGGGATGTTTGAGGGGGATTTGGGCAGAGTTAAGTGGTTTGGGGATATTTGGGGGGAATTTGGGCAGAGTTAAGGGGATTTGGGGGTTTTTGAGGAGGATTGGGCAGAGGTGGGCCGAGTCAAGGGGATTTGGGCTGCAGCACAGGGATAGGTTGGCTGGGAGTAGGCGGGGCCTGCATGGGTGTGTCCATAGGGGTCGTGTCCGTGCTAGTCCCCGCCCCCACGCAGGGGACCTTCACGCCGGCCAGTGATGCCTGGGCTTTTGGGGTGACGCTGTGGGAGGTGCTGACGCGGTGCCGCGAGCAGCCCTACGGGCGCCTGAGCGACGAGCAGGTCATCGCCAATGCCGGGCACCACTTCCGTGCCCAGGGCCGCCAGGTGGGCACTGGGAGGCACTGGGAGGGGCCTGGGTGGCACTGGGAGGGACTGAGAGGCACTTGGGGGCACTGGGAGGGGGCCGGGGAGGTACTGGGAGGGGACTGGGGAGATGCTGGGGTTGCAGGGAGCACTGGAAGGGACTGGGAGGGAACTGGGAGGCACTGGGAGGGGGCTGGGTGGCACTGGGAGGGACTGAGAGGCACTTGGGAGCACTGGGAGAGGCCTGGGGAGGTACTGGGAGGCACTGGGAGGGGACTGGGGGGATGCTGGGGTCACTAGGAGGCACCTGGAGGACACTGAGGGTGACTTGGGGGGCTGGGAGGACATTGAGAGGGGACTGGGGAGTACTGGGAAGGACTGGGGGCATGCTGGAGTTGCTGGGAGGCACTGGAGAGCACCTGGAGGGACTGGGAAGACACTGAGGGGGACTTGGGGTTACTGGGAGGGGACTGGGAAATACTGGGAGGGACTGTGAAGACCCTGGGTGTCCCCAGGAGAACCTGCTGTGCCCCTCTGGGTGCCCCCATGCTGCTCCCAGTTACCCCCATGCTACTCCCAGTTACACCCAGTACTCCCCCAGTTGCCCCCAGTACTCCCAGTTCCCCTGTGACCCCCCCAGGAGTACCTGCCGTGCCCCCCGGGCTGCCCGGCAGCGCTGCACGGGGTGATGCTGCGCTGCTGGTCCCGCGACGCCGCCGATCGCCCGTCCTTCAGCCTCCTGCACCGGCTGCTGCGCGACCACACTGTCCTCGCCTGAGCCTCCTCCTCACCATCCTCTTCCTCACCATCAGCATCCTTCATCCCTCCTTCGGCCTCCCTCTTCATCCTCCTCCTTCTCATTGGCATCATCGTTCATCCCTCCTCCTTCATCTCTCCTTCATCTTCCTTCACCTGCTTTATCGTCCTCATCATCATCATCCTCCTCCTTCATCCCTCCTCATCCTTCTCCTTCATCCTTCCTTCATCCTCCTCCTCCTCTGTCATCCGCCTCTTCCTTCATCCTCCTTCTCATGCTTCATTCACCTTATAGCCCTCCTCCCTGCTTCAGCCTTCATCTTCCTCCTTCCACCTCCTTCTCCCTCCTTCAGCCTTCGTCTTCCTCCTCCTCTTCTACTTCCTTCTCCCTCTTTCAGCCTTTGTCTTCCTCCTCCTCTTCCACCTCCTTCTTTGTCTTCCTCATCCTCATTCTTCCTCCTCCTCCTTCTCTTCCACCTCCTTTTCCTTCATCTTCTTCATCATCCTCCTCCTTCATCTTCCTCTTCACCCAACACTGGAAGCACCCAACACTACTGACACGGGACCCCCCCGACCCCTGGGACCCCCCTGACCCCTGGGACCCCCCCCCCCAGATCTCTGGGTGCCCCCCGGATACCTGGGTCCCCCCCCGGACCCATCTCCACTCAACACCCTCATTCCTCATTAGTGGGGGGCTAATTAGCCACGGTGGCAGCAGGGGAGGGGCAGGGGCCGCGGCGGGGGAGGGGCTGTAAATATTTGGTGCTGAAACGGAGATTTTTACACTAATATATAGAAGTTTTTGGGGTTGTTTGTGTCGGTCTCAGCTGTGTGAGGGTGTCCGGACCCCTGGGTCCCCTCCTTGGGTGCCCAGACCCCTGGGTCCTGCCTTTCGGTGCCCAAATGCCTGCGTCCCCTCCTTGGGTGCCCGGACACCTGGATCCCCCACCCTTGGGTGCCTGGACTCCTGGATCCCCTCGTGGGGTGCCCGGACACCGGGGTCCCCCCTTTGGGTGCCCAGACACCTGGATCCCTTCGTGGGGTGCCCAGATACCTGGATCCCCCCCTTGGGTGCCCGGACACCTGGGTCTCCCTTTTGGGTGCCCGGACACCTGGATCCCCTCGTGGGGTGCCCAGATACCTGGATCCCCTCGTGGGGTGCCTGGATGCCTGGGTCTCCCCTTTGGGTGCCCAGACACCTGGATCCCTTCGTGGGGTGCCCAGATACCTGGATCCCCTCATGGGGTGCCTGGACACCTGGGTCCCCCCTTTGGGTGCCCAGACACCTGGATCCCCTCCTTGGGTGCCCGGACGCCTGGGTCCCCCCCTTGGGTGCCCGGACACCTGGATCCCCTCGTGGGGTGCCCAGATACCTGGATCCCCTCGTGGGGTGCCTGGATGCCTGGGTCCCCCCTTTGGGTGCCCAGACACCTGGATCCCCCCCTTGGGTGCCTGGACACCTGGGTCTCCCTTTTGGGTGCCCGGACACCTAGATCCCCTCGTGGGGTGCCCAGACACCTGGATCCCCTCGTGGGGTGCCTGGATGCCTGGGTCCCCCCTTTGGGTGCCCAGACACCTGGATCCCCCCCTTGGGTGCCCGGACACCTGGGTCTCCCTTTTGGGTGCCCTGACACCTGGATCCCCTCGTGGGGTGCCCAGATACCTGGATCCCCTCGTGGGGTGCCTGGATGCCTGGGTCCCCCCTTTGGGTGCCCAGACACCTGGATCCCCTCATGGGGTGCCTGGATGCCTGGGTCCCCCTTTTGGGTGCCCGGACACCTGGATCCCCTCGTGGGGTGCCCAGATACCTGGATCCCCTCCTGGGGTGCCTGGACACCTGGGTCTCCCTTTTGGGTGCCCAGACACCTGGATCCCCTCGTGGGGTGCCCAGATACCTGGATTTCCTCATGGGGTGCCTGGATGCCTGGGTCCCCCCTTTGGGTGCCCAGACACCTGGATCCCTTCGTGGGGTGCCCAGATACCTGGATCTCCTCGTGGGGTGCCTGGACACCTGAGTCCCCCCTTTGGGTGCCCAGACACCTGGATCCCTTCGTGGGGTGCCTGGATACCTGGATCCCCCCCTTGGGTGCCCGGACACCTGGGTCTCCCTTTTGGGTGCCCGGACACCTGGATCCCCTCATGGGGTGCCTGGATGCCTGGGTCTCCCCTTTGGGTGCCTGGACTCCTGGATCCCCTCGTGGGGTGCCCGGACACCTGGGTCCCCCCTTTGGGTGCCCAGACACCTGGGTCCCCTCATGGGGTGCTCAGACACCTGGGTCTCTCCTTTGAGTGCCTGGACACCTAGATCCCTTCGTGGGGTGCCGGGATACCTGGATCCCCCCCTTTGGTGCTCGGACACCTGGGTCTCCCCTTTGGGTGCCCGGACACCTGGATCCCCTCGTGGGGTGCCTGGATGCCTGGGTCCCCTCGTGGGGTGCCTGGACACCTGGGTCCCCCTTTTGGGTGCCCAGACACCTGGATCCCCTCGTGGGGTACCCAGATACCTGGATCCCCTGGTGGGGTGCCCGGACACCTGGGTCCCCCCCCTTGGGTGCCCAGATGCCCGGATCGTCTCCTTGGGTGGCATCAGGGTGACCTGTGGGTTGGCACATGGAAGTGCAGTGAACCCAAGCGTCCGGGGCTGCCCCCACCCGTATTCTCTGACGCACAAAATGCCCCCCCAGGGCCTGGAATGGACCCAGGCATCCGGAAAGGGACCCAGGCGTCCGGGCCTTAGGGATTTTCCTGGTTCAGTGGAGCGGGTGATTTCTGGAAAGGTTGCGAGCCGGTGACACCCAGCGTCACCCTGCACCCTGGGTCCCCCCCTAGGGTTGCCCAGACGCCTGGGTCCCTTGGGGGGGGGGTCCCTTTTTGGGGAGGGGGGGGGTGTCCCTTTTTGGGGGGGGGGTGTCTGGCCTACAGTGGGGTCCCCACATGCCTGGGTCCTCTCTGCCCATCCCCCCTTTGGGGTGTGGAAAAGGGGAGAATGACGCAAACACCCTCCCCCCCCCCCATGACTCAGAGTTTAGGAACCCAGGCGTCCCAGTAGCTACCCAGCCCCCACCCTGCACTAAGTAGGGGACCCAGGCACCCCCAAGGGGGGACCCAGATATCTGGGTGTCTCATCCTATAGCCCCCCCACCCAGGGGACCCAGATGTCTGGGTCTCCCACCCAATATACACCCCCCCCCCCTAAAATGGGACCCAGGCATCCGGGTGCTCCTGCACGAGTCCGCTCCCGATTGTGCAACATGGGAAAAACCTGTTGCGTGACATACGTGTATGGGGGGAGGACACGACACAACACACAACAGGAAGCTATAGGGGCTATAGGGGAAGGGGAGCTATGGGGGGGCTATGGGGGTTGTTGGGGGGGTAGGTAGGAGGTCAATGTGCAGTGAACATCTATGCCTTCCCATCCCTATACACCCCCTAAACAGCCCCTATATGCCCCTATACACCCCTATGCACTGCCATAACCCCTTATATATCCCGTACACAGCCATAAACGCCCATACACCCCTATAAACCCCTTTACATTCCAGTATTTCCCTATACACTCCTATATACCTCTCCAGGCACCCCTTACATTCATTTACACACCCTCACAGACCACTACACTTCCCATATACCCCCATATCCCTCTATAGACTCCCATACAGCCCTGTGCATCTCCATACAGCCCTATAGACCCCCCTGAACCCCCTCTACAGCCTCTGTACACCTCTGCGGGCTCCTCTAGACCCCCATACACCCCCTACACGGCCCCCAAAAAAGCCTTAAAGACACTATAGACCTCCCTTAAAGACCCCTATAGACCTCCATACACCCTCTATGGCCTGCTATAGCCACCCGTACACCCCCATAGTCCTGTCTAACCCCCTATAGCCCCTCATACACCCTTTGTAGCCCTCTACAGCTCCCCATCACCCCCTGTAGCCCTCTATACCCCTCCATGCAACCCCCGTAGCCTCTAATACACCCCTATAGCCCCCCTCATACATTCTCTACAGCCTCCTACAGCTCCCTATCACCCCACACACCCCCTATAGCCCCCTATACCCCTCCATGCAACCCCCGTAGCCCCCAATACACCCCCTATAGCCCCCTATACCCCTGCATGCAACCCCCGTAGCCCCCATACTCCCCCTATAGCCCCCATACCCCTCCATGCAACCCCCATAGCCCCTAATAGACCCCCAATAGACCCCCTATACCCCTCCATGCAACCCCTATAGCCCCCTATACCCCTCCATACAGCCCCCATAGCCCCCAATAGACCCCCTATACCCCTCCATGGAACTGCCGTAGCCCCCAATAGACCCCTTATGGCCCCCATACCCCTCCATGCAACCCCCAAAGCCCCCAGTAGACCCCCTATAGCCCCCTATACCCCTCCATGCAACCCCCATAGCCCCCAGTACACCCCTCTATAACCCCCCTGTTGCCCCTATACGGCTCCCCTAGCCCTCTACACATCCCCCATAGCCCCCTATAGCCCAGTATAAACCCCTAGGCCTCCCATACACCACCTGTATCCCCTACGGACCCCTACAGCGCTCCATATACCCCCCTATAGCCCCCCCCCGCATACACCCCTAGGGCACCCCCGGGCGGGAGGGGCATCCCACCGAGGCCACGCCTCCGATAGGACGCAGCCAATAGGAGTCGCCGAGGGGCGTAATCCCCACCCGCGAGGGGGCGGAGCGTCGCCGCCGCCATAAGAGCGCTACCGTCAGCTCTCCGCCGCCATTTTGCGAGATGACGATGACGATGGCGGCGGCGGCGGCGGCAACAACGACGTGCCCGGGCCGGGGTTGGGGACAATCTGAGGGGATCCCCGGTGGGGTCACCCCTTCCCCACCCCGGCATTTCACCTTTGAGCCTCCGGTAGGGCCCAGCGGCCCCCCTAGGCCCCGCCGCCGGCACCGTCGCGTTCTCTACCCGCCCGCTGTGAGTACCAGACGCCTGGGTTCCACAGGCGGGTTACGGGCGGGGGGGGCCTCCCCGGATTCCTGGGTCCCCTCCCCGGATTCCTGGGTCCCTTCCCCGCAAGCCTGGGTCCCCTTGGGGCGCGCAGGATGAGGCCCATTTCCCGGGGGTGAGGGGGGGTGAGTCACTTCCCGCTCCCCCACGCGTGACTCACCCCTACCTGGTGCCCGGGGGCGGGTGGAGGGGGAACCCAGGCATCCGGGGAAGGAGTATTTGCCCCCCCCCCCCCCCCCGCGGGGTGGTTATTTGCCCCAAGAGGGGGTAATTACCTCAGTTACCCTTCTGGAAGCTAAGCAGGGTTGGAGGGGGATTGCGTTTGGATGGGTTCCCCCAGCTTGATCGGGGGGGGGGGGGAATATTTGCCCCCGGGTGGGTATTTGTCCCAGGCAGATCAGTTCTCACCCTGTTTTGTTGTTCTCCCCTCAGGTGCGGCGGCCGCCCCCCACGGAAGAACCGAGCGCGGCAAAGCGGCTCCTGGTGCTGCTGTTGGCTGTGGTGAGTGCCCAGGTGTACAGCGCGCCCGGGGATGCGACACCCGAAGTGGCCGCGACAGCCGCGGTGGCACCCGAGACACCCGTGGTGACCCTTGAGACACCCATGACACCTGCTGTGACATCCCCACCTGGGGACGGAGCGCTGCTCAGGACTGCTGTGACACCCACGGAGACAAACTGGACACCCAATGGGACACTGGTGGGGACACCAGCAGCACCCATGGGGAAACCCATGGGTGCCTCCTGCCCTCGGCTGCTGCTGTCACCTGCCCTGCGGCCCCACAGCTGCAGAGCCGGACACACTGCCAGCTGAGGGGCACCCAGCACCTTCACCCTGGTCTCAGGGTGGCACCCAAGACTGTCACCTCGGCCTCGGGGTGGCACCCAGCACCTCGCTGCGCCCATTGCTGTGGCCTCAGGGCTGTGCCCAACACACTGGACTGGTAGCTGTGCCTATTGTAGTGGCCACAGGGTGGCACCATGCACCCATGGGTGCCCCTCACCTCGGCCTTGCGGTTGCACCCAGCGCCCCAGGGACACATTGGGGCCCATCACCCTGGCCTTAGGGCTGTGACAGCACCCACCACCTATGGGTGCCCCTCACCATGCACTCGAAGAGGCATTCAGCACCCATGGGGACCCCTACCTCACCTTCGGGGCTGCCCCATGAACCCATGGGTGCCCCTCATCCAACCTCGGGGCTGCTCACCTCATCCCTTTCCCCCCGCACGGTATTTATTTATTGTATTTGTATTTATTTTGTGGTTATTTAATTGAGGGTTATTTAACTTTATTTAATTGGGGGTTATTAAATGTGATTTGGGGGTATTTAATAACTGATGTTATTTAAGATGAGTTGCTGCTGGGTCTTCTTTGGAGCGTCGCATGGTTGTGGCCCTGGGGGGAGCCCTTAAAACCCCCCCAGAGCCCCTCTCCCCACCCCTGCTGCCTGCAACCCCTGCTGCGTGCAACCCCTGCTGCCATGGGGGCTCTTGCCCTCAGAAGAAACAGGGAGGAAGTGCTTCCTCCTTGACATGTGAGAAAATAGGATTTTCCATGTTTTCTGCCCTATTTTCTAGGCTGGGGGGCAGGGGGAGATGCTGCATTCACCACTTGGGGGGGGTCTGTGGTGCTGGGAATTAAGGGAAAACCCATTTCAGGCAGAAAAACGTCACTTTTCATCACGAGTCAGCTGCAGGACGCGTGTAGGCGCCCAGCTCTTGTTTATTGAACTGACTCGTAGGCGACGCGGGAATACAAAGTCACAAAAGTAACAAAACAAAAAAAAATTTTTTTTTTTTTTTAAAAAGCTGAAAACAGCTTGATTTTGCTCCCATTTCAGGGGGACACACTGGGGGGATCAGGCAAACCCCACAGTTGACTCTGCTCCATCCATGATAATAAAGTCTTTCCTCTGAAACACGTGCTTGGCAGTGCTGGTGACCCAAATCTGTGTTTTTTCCCCCCATAATGGCACTTGGGGAGCATCATCGCTGCCCAGCTGTGCCAAAAAACCACAAACAACACATGACAGCAGTAAAAAAACAGAAAGGGCAATTTTGCCCATCGATCCCAGATGGGGCTCTTCCCCTGCCCACCCCCCAAAATAATTGCCCCAAAAAGCAAAACCCAGCAGAAAAAGGGAAAAAAAAAACCAAACCCCTTTTTCTGCTTCAGTTTTTACCAGCTCCCACCTAGGACAAATTTGGTAAATTTGGGGTTGCAGTTGGTGGTGCTTTAAAACACAGCAGGAGAAGGAAAGGGTGGGAAAACATCGTTAAAAATCACCCTAATTAGGTGGGGAATTGATTTTATTCACTTCCCTCTACCCCAAAATCCAAGGGGCAGTGGTGGGCACTGTCCCCCCTCTGCCATGGGGACATTGACTTGGGAAAAGTGTGCATCTTCCTGCTGTGAAAAGGTAGTAATTTGGGTAAAAGGATTAAAAAGTTAAGGGGGGAGTCCCCCATCCCCTAATTAGATCATTAATTAGCCACCAAGGCTGAATGGCTCTGGGCAGGAACAAGCCCAGCCCACCCTCCCCCCCAACTATGGGTCTTTGAGGTCAACCAAGGATGGGTGTTGGCTGAGCAGCTGGGGAGGGTGGGAGAAGGATGGAGCCATGGCATAAAGGGGACTTCCCCATCCCCTAATCAGTGAGATCATTAATTAGCCACCAAGGCTGAACACCTCCGGGCAAGAACAAGCCCCCCAACGACGGGTCTTGGAGGCCAACTCTGGTTGGGTGTTGGGCAAGTGGCTGGGAAGGTAGGGAGGAGGATGGAGCTGGGGCTGTGGTCAGGGTTGGAGGAGCTGCCTCATTCCCTAATTAGAGAGGTCATTAATTAGCCACCAAAACTGAACAGCTCCAGGTGGGAACAAGCCCGCCAATGATGGGTCTTTGAGGCCAACACCAGTTGGGTGTTAGGCGAGTGTCTGGGGAGGTTGGGAGGAGGATGGAGCTGGGGCTGTGGTCAGGGTTGGAGGGGCTGACTCATCCCCTAATTAGAGAGATCATTAATTACCCACGAAGGCTGAACGGCTCTGGGCAGGAACGAGCCCTCCCAACAATGGGCCTTTGAGGCCAACACCAGTTGGGTGTTGGGCGAGTGTCTGGGGAGGTTGGGAGGAGGATGGAGCTGCGGCCAGGGCCGGGCACCACTCAGTTGATGAGGGAGGAGGTCTGGGCCCCCGAGGCGGGGGCCGAGGGGAAGGAGGGGTGGGGGAAGGCACGGGCAGGGAAGGAGAGGGCCCACGGCAGGTCCAGGGCAGGGCTGGAGAGGGAAGGGATGGGCAGGGGCGAGGGGGAGGCAGGGAAGGAGGGCAGCGAGGGGATGGAGGCCGCCGAACCGCCCAACGGCGGGGAGAAGGCGGTGCTGGAGAAGGCGCCGGAGGGGTTGGCAGCGGCAGCAGCAGCGGTGGCTTTGGGCTTGTCCCCGGCGTGGGTGCGTTGATGACGGTTGAGGTGGGAGCTACGGCTGAAGCACTTGCCGCACTCGGGACACTTGTAGGGTTTCTCGCCGGTGTGGACGCGCTGGTGGATGGTGAGCTCGGACCGTTGGATGAAGCTCTTGCCGCATTCAGGGCATTGGTAGGGCTTCTCGCCGAGGTGGGTACGTTGATGGGTGATGAGGTTGGAGGAGACGCTGAAGCATTTACCGCACTCACCGCAACGGTAAGGTTTCTCCCCGGTGTGCATCCGGCGATGGATGGTCAGGTCCGACTTCTGGATGAAACCCTTCCCGCAATCCCCACAGGCGTAGGGTTTCTCTCCGGTATGGATACGCCGGTGTTTAACCAGCGCCGAACGTTGCCCAAAACCCTTTCCGCATTCCCCGCATTTATAGGGTTTCTCCGGCGGTACTGCCGGTGCTGTTTCACCGTCAGCGGTATCCGATTCCCTCCCGCAATCCATACATTGCTGACTGCGAGGACGTAACCCTACTGTGCCACCGCGGTTCTTCCCGCAATCCGGGCACTTGGGCGGCTGCCCCACAGTTCCTCCGGCACTGTGGGCACGTTGATGCTTGAGCAAGGCAGCGCCTTGACTGAAACATCGCCCGCATTGGGCGCACTGGAAGAGGCGACCGTGACGATGAGCAGCCAAGAAGCCGGCTAGATGTTCAGGGCAACGGTAGGATGCCTGTTCGGCTGCGTGGATCTTCTGGTGCCGGTCAAGGTGGGAGCTGACGCTGAAGCTCTTACCGCATTCGGCACAGGTATAGGGTCGTTCGCCGGTGTGTACCCGTTGATGCCGTTCCAGGTCGGAGCGTTGGATGAAACCTTTGCCGCAATCGCCACAAGCAAATGGCCGTTCGCCAGTATGGATGCGCCGGTGTTGGGTAAGGTTCGAGCCTCGGCTGAAGCTCTTACCACAATCGCTGCAGCGGTGAGGTCTTTCGCCGCTGTGGGTCTTACGGTGTTTGGCCAAAGCAGAGCGTTGGGCAAAGATCTTACCGCATTCAGGGCAGCGGTGAGGAGCCAGTGACCCCTCCGGCGGAGGCGGTCGAGGACGGGTGCGGGATTGGGCAGGTGGACCGGGTCCACCGGCGTGGGTACGGCGATGCCGGTCGAGGTGGGAGCTGACACTGAACCGTTTGCCACAGTCACCGCAAGGATATGGCCGTTCACCGGTGTGAACCCGCCGGTGCCGCTCCAGGTCAGAGCGTTGGATGAAGCCTTTGCCGCAATCACCGCAACGGTGAGGCCGTTCACCAGTGTGGATACGCCGGTGCTGGGCAAGGTTGGACCCTCGGCTGAAGCCTTTGCCGCAGTCACCGCACCGGTGTGGCTTCTCCCCACCGCGCTCCGGCTGCCGGGCTGATTGCCGACACCGCCGCCCGCACTCAGTGCACCGCCGCGGCTTTACTGGACTCTGTGACCGGTTCCGCATCCCACATTCGGCACAACCACCCCGGGATGCCGGCGATGCCGCGCTGCCCTTCTTGCCCCCATTCCCTTTACCGGCGGCAGGGGCTTCACCCGCCTGTCCCCTGCTTTGGTGCTGATCGGCATCCTCCAGCGCCATCTCTTCGCCGTCCCGCAGTGCTGAATCCTCCTCCGTCCCGCTCCCGGCACCAGTGCCTGCACCACGGTAAGAAACCATGAGTCCCCCCAGCGCAACACACCCCAAAATTAATTTCAAGCCCCCCAACATGGAAAACATGTCATCTATCTGGAGTTCTGTAAGACCTTTGACATGGTCCCCCACAACATCCTTCTCTCTAAGTTGGAGAGAGATGGAGTTGAGGGATGGACCATTCGACGGAGCAGGAATTGGGTGGATGGTGGCATCCAAAGAGTTGTGGTCAACGGCTCCATGTCCGGATGGAGACCGGTGACAAGTGATGTCCCTCAGGGGTCCTTACTGGGACCAGCATTGTCCCCATATCTTCATCAATGACATAGAGGTGACCCCAAGCTGCGTGGGGTGGTTGATACTCCAGAGGGATGGGATCCATCCAGAGGGACCTGGACAGGCCGGAGGTTCAACCAGCCCAAGGGCAAGGTCCTGCCCCTGGGTTGGGGCAACCCCAAACGTGGACGCAGGCTGGGGGATGAAGGGATGGAGAGCGGAGAAGGACTCGGGGGATGAAGGGATGGAGAGCGGAGAAGGACTCGGGGGATGAAGTGGACGCTTGCAACCCAGAGAGCCAACCGTCTCCCGGGCCGCATCGGAAGAAGCGTGGCCAGCAGGTCGAGGGAGGGGATTCTGCCCCTCTGCTCCGGTGAGAGCCCACCCGGAGCACTGCACCCAGGGGTCCTCGGGACGAGAAGGACACGGACCTGTTGGAGCGGGTCCGGAGGAGGCCCCGGAGATGATCCGAGGGCTGGGACACGTCTGCTATGAGGCCGGGCTGAGAGAGTTGGAGAAGAGAAGGCTCCGGGTAGACCTCGTGGTGGCCTTTCGGTCCTTCTGGGGACAGGGCTTTTAGTAAGGGCTGTCGCGATAGGACGAGGCGGGGATGGGTTTTAAGCTAAAAGAAGGTAGATTCAGACTAGATCTACGGAAGAAATTCTTGGTGGTGAGGGTGGTGAGACACTGGCAGAGGTTGCCCAAAGAGGTTGGAGATGCCCCATCCCTGGAGACATTCAAGGCCGTGGCTCTGAGCACCCTGATCTGGTTGGAGATGTCCCTGCTCGTGGAGGAGGTCACCTTCAAAGGTCCCTTCCAACCCAAATCATTCCATGATTCTATGAAAAACCAGCCCCCAAAGCACCGATACCCCCAAACCTGCCCCCACCCCAGTTCCCAAGGGGTGGTCCCCAAAATGGGAGGGTCTTGTGGGGTTCCGCCCCAAATTTACCTCCATCCTTGGGTGTTTTCTTGCGGCTCCGGCGCTTCCCCCCCTGCCCCTGCTCCCGCACCAGCTCCCGCAGCATCTTCTCCACCTGGCTCCTGCCGGCCGTTTGCAGGATCAGGCCCAACTGGCGACGTAAATCGGGGTTCACCCCCCCATCGCTGGAACCGGCCCCCGTCGAGGGTTGGATCTGGGTGGGCTCCGGTTGACCCTGCTCACCCTCTGCTTCCACGCCTGGAAAAATGACTGTTAGACCCCAAAAACCTGAGGAATTCACCCAAATTTAGGGTGTCCCCAAAACCTAAGGGATTCACTCAAATTTGGGTGTCCCCCAAAACATAAGGGATTCATTCAAATTTGGGGAATCCCCAAAACCTAGGGAATACACCCAATTTTGGGGGTCCCCATAAACTTAAGGAATTCACCCAAATATGAGGAGTCCCCCAAAACCTAAGGAGTTCACTCAAATTTGGGGGGGGTCCCAAAAAAAACCAAAGGAATTCACCCAATTTTGGAGATCCCTCAAAACCCAAGGGATTCACCCAATTTTGTGGGTCCCCAAAACCCTCAGGGATTCACCCAAATTTGGGGGGGGGGTGTCTCCAAAAACCTAAGAAATTCACCGAACTTTGGAGGTCCCTAAAAACCCAAGGAATTCACCCAAAATTTGGGGGGTCCCCCCTGAACCCCAAGACTTACCCGACACCAGCCCCCGCCTCCGGTGGGATTCGGCGAAGGCGGTGATGCGCGGCCAACTGATGGCGATCTCCTCCGCTGCCGGGAAGAAGGTTGGTCTCCTCAGGCGCCCAGACCCCCCGGTGATTGGCTCCATCCCCCCTCATCCCCCCCCCCC
The DNA here is from genome assembly GCA_037953605.1 of Necrosyrtes monachus. Classification (NCBI taxonomy): domain Eukaryota; kingdom Metazoa; phylum Chordata; class Aves; order Accipitriformes; family Accipitridae; genus Necrosyrtes; species Necrosyrtes monachus. Next base: position 622,466 of record JAZGTQ010000603.1, on the reverse strand, counting down.
CCCCCAGCAGGAAGCCCTCTATTTTGGGGTGAAATGCTCCATGTTTGGGCAAAATGTGCTTCCACCAGCTGCAATTCACCACGGTGAGGGAAACTGAGGCAGCATGGGGTACCCGGGCCCCTGAAAACCCACCCTGAGTCCATGGGATGCTTGTGGCCCCCCCACATCATGGCAGTGTGCCGGGGCAGGGGAGTCCCCAACCTACACATGGGGTGACAATGGTGCTGGGGACCCCCAAAATGACACCCCCACCCCCAAAACTGGGACATCCCAGGGTCCCTCCATGCCCCTTACCCAAGGAAATCACGTTCTCGTAGTTCTCCTGCATGGTGGCCCCAAAAAATGGGGGGACGGGGGGTCCCGGGGGGGACAGGGGGGTGTCCCAGGTGGGTGGCGTCACCCCCACAACCAAAAGTCCAGTCCCTGCAACAGCAAGAGACCCCCCCCTCCTTGTTAGCACCCCAATACCCCCCAACCCCCTTTTCTGTATGGGGGGGCTGGGAGGAAGGAGGTGGGGGGGGGCTATGTGTGTCTTCCCCCTTGCTCCCCAAATTTTCCAGGGCTGTGCATGCCAATCCCCAGGCTATCCGGAGCTGTGTGCCCTGTGCTAAAGTGTGCCCACTTTTTTGGGCTACCCGGGGGGGGGGGCTTCCCTGCTCTTTGGGGTCCTCAGCAGCTGTTCACCCACTTTTTGGGGTGCCCAGGGGATGATACCTGCTCTTTGGGGTGCCCAGGGGCTGCAACCCCAGTCTTTGGGGTACCCAGGGGCTGCACCCCCAGTTTTTGGGGTGCCCAGGGGATGATACCCGCTTTTTGTGGTGCCCAAGGGCTGCACCCTCACTTTTTGGGGTGCCCAGGGGATGTACCCGCTTTTTGGGGTGCCCAGGGGCTGCACCCCCAGTTTTTGGGGTGCCCAGGGGATGTACCCGCTTTTTGGGCTGCCCAGGGGTTGCACCCCCACTCTTTGGGGTACCCAGGGGCTGCACCCCCAGTTTTTGGGGTGCCCAGGGGATGATACCTGCTCTTTGGGTTGCCCAGGGGCTGCACCCCCAGTTTTTGGGGTGCCCATGGCCACCCACCGCTGCACTCCCCTTCTCCCCCCACCCCCCCACCCCAGGACACAAGCCACCCCCCCCTCCACCCCTGCAGAATTTGGGGCACCCAGCGCGGGGGGGGGGGGGTATGGGGGCGACCCCCGGTTACCTGCGGCGGGGCGGGGGTGGGGGTGGGGGGTGGGTTGCGGGAGGGGCACAGCCCGGGTTCCCGGGGTTCCCCCCCCCCGGGCTCCGGGGACTCTCCTCGCCGAGCACCGGTCCCGGTGGAGGCGGCTCCCCGTGTGACCCGGATACAGTGAAGCCGTGGCCGCCCTCCTCCTCCTCCTCCTCCTCCTCCTCCTCCTCCTCCTCCTCCAGCACCAGCCAGGGCCCTCTAGCGGCCCCCGCCTCCGGTTCACCCCCCCAACCCCCTCCCCCCCCCCCCCCCAAGCTCCGAGTCTTCCCCGGAGCCTGGTTTCTCCATCCCCACCCCCCCGCCACCGAATTGTCGTCCCCCCCCGCCATGTGAGCTCAACCCCTATATTAGACACTGGGGAATCCCCACCGAAGGATGCTGTTAGATGGGGGGGGGGGGCTCGCCTCGCTGCCCCCTGCACCCCTACTCTGTCCCATCTTGCTGTGGATGCCTCTAGGGACCCTCTAAGGGGGAGGGTGTCAAACATGGGGGTCCGGAGCCTCAAATCCATCAGGCTTCAGAGGTGGGGGCAGATAGACCCTTGGGGGCTAACGCTGTGGCCCCCTTGCCAAGGAGGTGCCCCCAAAGATGCCCAAGTTGTTACCCAAGAAGATGCCCAAGGAGTTGCCCAAGGAGATGCCAAAGGAGTTGCTCAAGGAGTTGCCCGAAGAAACACCCAAGGAGTTGCCCAAAGAGATGCCCAAGGAGTTGCCCAAGAAGATGCTCAAGGAGATGCCCAAGAAGATGCTCAAGGAGATGCCCAAGTTGTTTGTGGCCCAAGGAGATACCCAAGGAGTTGCCCAAGGAGATACCCAAGTTGTTTTCTGCCCAAGGAGTTGCCCAAGGAGATGCCCAAGTTGTTTGTTGCCAAAGGAGATGCCTACATCCCAAGGAAACGGGTGCCCACGTCCCAAGGAAACCGGGAGATGGACTCTCCTTTGAAGCTCAACCACAGTGGTAGACGCTGGAGACTCCACACCAGGAAACTCCTCACCAGCAGGCAGGATCTGGCAGCAATGGAGGGCAGGGTACCCCTCTGTCCTGGCTACACGTGCAGAGGAGGCAGCTGCTTGCCCAGGGACCCCTAAAAGCTTGAGGGTGCGTGGGGAGATGCCCTCAGGGCAGATCCTCTCTGGACCCAGTGAAGGCAGATCTTCCTCCTTGGAGATCCTCCTGGACCCAATCAAGACAGATCTCCCTCCTTGGAGATCAACCCAGTATCCAATGAGGGAAGAGAATCTCCCTCCTTGGAGATCCTCTCTTGACCAAATCAAGGTCTCTAGACCCAATGAAAGGCAGAAGTTCCTCCTCCTTGGAGATCCTCCTGGACCCAATGAAGGCAGAAGGGTTTGGCGTTGGGTGTATTTGGGACAACCCAGCCAGCATCGGCATGGGACATTGCTGGGAAGGGCAACCTTCAAAAGAGTGGGGCATTCTGGGAGGGACACCACAGGTCGGGGACACACATAGCCCCAACTTTCACCTCCTGGCAGGCGACTCATCATCACCACCACTCAACCACAGACCATGAACCGATGCAGGCTGCCAGGCTGGTTGAGTTTCCCCAGGATGGGGGGGTTATTTTTGGACACCCCACCCAAGATGACCCCCAAATCTCTGGTTTTCCGCACGGAAAGAGCTGGGATTTGCAGCTCCTCCAAGGAGAAGCAGAAGCCACCTGCCGGGTTTTGCACTAGTCTATTTTTATTCACAATACAAACACAGCTCCTGCTCATCTTGGGAAGAGACGGACCAGGCAGCCGGCATGACCGCGACCTCAAAAATGCCAGGAAATCCCTGGGTTTGTGTCCTGATCCCATCCCTGAGGTTCACCCCAAGGGTTCAGCTCTTTTCAGCTGGGAAATACCTGCAGGTAATGCTCCCCGTGATCTCCTGGGGGTTTCTTTCCAGCCACAGGTGGTGCTACCTCCTCCCCATTACTGATGGGTTCCCACCATAAGCCCCCTTTGCATGGTGGTGGATTGATCAACCCAAGAACAACCATGAGCATTCCCACACTGGCTTGGGGACAAACCCTCCCTTGTCCCAGCTCCTGTCCCCAACAGCCTCCAGCTCACCCCAACACGTTGGGTTCCTCCAACTGCAGGTGGGCTCCCACTGAATAAATACAATAAATACATTAAATAAACCACTCAACGCTGGGTCCGCAACGAAGCATCGCCGGCGGCCAAACCGCGGCGCGTGGCTGGCAGCTGCTGGGGACGGACACCCAGGCTTGTTTCTCAACAACAAAGCCACAAAATGGGGATATTTTGCCCCAAATGGTGTCATTTGGTAGATGGCGTCATCATGCCCCAAGCGCAGCTGGGAGGGCTCAGGCTTTGGGTGTTGGTCAAGGCTGGCAGCATGGGGAAGGTGGGATGGTCAAGGGATGAAGCCACCCCAGATATTTTGGGGTCTCTCTGAGTTTGGCAAGGAGCCGGTGGGATCTCCAGCACCCCTAACCCCATCCCTCCCCCCCCGCACCTCCCCAGCCGCTCGGCACCATCTCCCCATCACCCATGGAGGTGGTTTCTCCTGGACTACGCATGGAGGAGCACAGTTGGGATGTCCTGATGTCTGTTGGCAGGATTAGGTCTGATTTTCTGGAGGGCCCCCCCCCAATTCCCACTCAGCCCCCAGCCCCATCTCCATCCTCCCCTATCTACCCTACCTTCCTACTCTACCCTACAAAAACTACGTCCTCGGGGCCGGGGTTGGTGCCACCGGGGGACATCACCGGCTTGGAAGCACCCATCACGCATGGGGGCTACCCGAGGCACCCCACGGCAGTGGTGGGGGGAGAGGAGCCACCCGGGGAGTCAACCCTCTGTCCCCCCCCTCCCTGTCCCCCGGTTAACAGGGTGTGAGGTCATCCGGCGGCTCCTCCGGTGGCTCTTCCTCACCGTGGCTACGGAGATGACGGTGAAGATGGGAACTGACGCCAAAACGCCGTCCACACTGCGGGCAAGGGAAAGGCTTCTCACCGGCATGTGCCCGTCGGTGCTTAGCCAACGCCGAACCATCAGCAAACGCCTTGCCGCAATCGGGACAGGCGTGCCGGGGACCGGCGTGAGCCCGTTGGTGCTTATGGAAGTGTAGGGTGCTGTTGAAGCTCTTCCCGCAATCGGCACAGATGTGGGGTTGCCCGCCAGCATGGGTACGTTGATGCCGGTAGAGATGGGAGGTCCGGCCGAAACGTTTGCCACAGTCCCCGCATTGGTAGGGTCGTTCTCCGGTATGGATACGTTGATGTCGTTCCCAGTGCGAGCTCCAGGAAAAACTCTTCCCGCAATCACCGCAACGGTATGGTTTCTCACCGCCACCATGGAGGCTACGCCGATGCCGGGCATATTGGGCGCGGGCGCCGAAGGCTTTACCGCACTCTTCGCAACGGAAAGGACCATCACCCAGATGAAGGCGTTGGTGTTTGACCAACGCCGGCCCATCACCAAAACTCTTCCGGCATAGGGTGCACTTGTAGGGTCGTTGGCCAGTGTGGGTACGTTGGTGCCGGTCAAAATGGAGGGTGCTACCAAAACTACGCCCGCAATAAGTGCAGATGTAAGAGCGACCGCCGGCATGGGTACGTTGGTGCCGGTAGAGGTGGGAGCTACGGCTAAAACGCTTACCGCATTCAGGGCACTGGTAGGGCTTCTCACCAGTATGGACACGTTGGTGACGGTCAAAATGGGAGCTCCAACTGAAGCTCTTACCGCAGTGACTGCATTGGAAGGGCAAGCGACCGGTGTGCAACCGTTGGTGGGTCACCAGCTCCTTGTTACGGCGAAAACTCTTCCCGCACTCCTCGCATTTATACGGCAACCCACGGGGACGCGCTGGTGGAGCTGGTGGACCTGGCCGTTCGGCAGCATGAGCCCGTTGATGCCGGTAGAGGTTGGAGCTGACATTGAAGCTCTTACCGCAATGGAGGCAGAGGAAGGGTTTCTCACCGGTGTGGGTCCGCCGGTGTTTGCTGAAGTGGGAGCTGCAGCTGAAGCTCTTGCCGCATTCCCCGCACTCATAACTCTTCTGCAACACAATGATGCTCTTGAAGTTGGAGAAGGTGCCAGCTCCTGCTCCGGTTTTACCGCCACGCCGACCTCCTGTCGCGCCAGGAGAGTCGATCTGCTGGACCACGGTCCAACGCAGGGTTTCCCGTGCCGGGCTCCGTTCGCCCGGTGAACCCTCTTCGGGGTGACCCAACAAGGCGGCCGTATCCATCTCTACGATCTCGGGATCGCCTGCTGTCTGGGGGTCTGTCTCGGGGTCGCTCGGTGTCCCTGGGACAGTGGAAGGGGGGCAGATGGGGGTCAATCCCAGTGGTGGGGGGGCTAACGGGGATGGAGACCCCCTTCCCATGGGACAATCAAGGGGGCTGAGCTGGTGCACCAAGTAACTTTGAGCTTCTTGGCACATCCTTGGTACAGAGACCGAGGACATGGAATCTGTTTGGGGGACACACCACGGGATCCGGGTGCCCATGGGGGGGTCTCCAATCCCCTTCCCAAAGCTGAAGCGCAATGAGGACGCCCCCCACACCCCACCCCATCCTCGACACTTACTCTGCATCACCGGGGGGTTGTAGGCATCCTCCTCCCCGTCACCCCCAAAAAGCACCGTCTGCTCCGGCTCCGCAGCCCCCCAGGTATCCATCGCCCGTTCCTGCACCTTGGCCAGTGACACGGGGATCCTGGAAAGCCGAGAGCACCCCGTCACCATCCCGCAGCCCCCCCCCCCCCCCAAAAGCATCGCCAGGGGCTCGGTGAAGTTTGGGGTTCAGCAGGATGGTGGGTGCCCCCCTCGTGCATGGGGGGTCCTGGTGCCTGGCATGGGGAAGTGTTTCGGGGTCCTGGTTTGTGGCGTGTCCCTGTGCCCCATGGGTGACACCGGTGGAGGGGGGGACACCAGATGCCAGCGGGGGGTGGCAGCTCCTGGCGCTTGGTGGGTGACACTGGATGCCGGTGTAGGACCACGTTGGGCACCCCAGGACCAGTGTGAGATGGAAGAGACCCCCCCTGGTCCCCCAGCCCCTCTGCCCCCCGGGTCTATATGGGATGGAGGGACCCCCCCCCGGTCCCCCAATCCCCACTGGGTCTATATGGGATGGACAGGACCCCCCCAGCCCCACTCCCCCCCGGGTCTATATGGGATGGAGGGGACCCCCGCCCCCAGTCCCCCAATCCCCACTGGGTCTATATGGGATAGACAGGACCCCCCCGGCCCCCCAGCCCCACTCCCCCTCGGGTCTATATGGGATGGAGGGGACCCCCCGGCCCCTCTCCCCCCCTCTCTCCCGACCGGGGACAAAGCCGGGCGGCGCCAGCAGCGTTCCCCATCCCCGGGGGGGGGGGCAGTGCTGGTGGTGGTGGTGATGGGGGGGCCCTCTTCTTTACCTGCCACCCGGGGAGAAGGGGCGAGGGGGGGGACACCCACGACACCCACGGCGACAACGCGACCCCCGACAACCACAAAGGCGACTCCGGTGACTCCGTTCTTTTCGGTCCCGGTGGCTTCAGCTCGTGGCCGTGTGTGTCCCCCCCCCACCACACTCCTCCTCCTCCTCCTCCTCCTCCCCGTGTCCCCCCCTCCCTTCCTGTCTGCCCCCCCCCTCCCCGGTCCCGGTTGCTCCATCCCCTTCCTGTGTGTCCGGACTCACCGAGCCGGCGTGCAACAGCCCCGGCGCCGCCCCCCCCCCCCCCAAACCTCGGTTCTTCCCCCCCCCCCTCCCCTTTCCCCAATTCCCCCCCCCACACGTTGCTTCATCGCCTCCGCATCCCTCCGGTCCCGGTACCAGGTAACGGGGGAGACCCCCGGGGATTTTGGGGGACACACACACACACGACCCCACCCGGCCGCACCCCCCGACGGGCCCCCCCCCAACCGTGGGGAGATGGGGGGGGGGGTGTTGTTCCCCATCATCCCCTCGCCCACCCCCCCTTCTATTTTACCCCCCCCCCGCCTTCACCCCGTTCGGCTTTTCACCCCCCCCTTCCCCTCGCATCCAACCGCGTCGTGTTTTCAGCCCCCCCCCTCCTTGCACCCGCCTCCGTTATATTTTCATTTAACAACACCCCCCCGCACCCACCTCCGCTGTATCCCCCCCGCCTCCCCCATTTCTCCCCTCTTTGCATTCAACCGCGATTTTCATTTTCCCTCCAGCCCTGTTGCATTTTAACCCCCCCCATTATATTTCCGCACCCCCCCCTTTAATTTCCACCCCTTTGCCTTCACCTCGGTTGCATTTAACCCCCCCATCCCCATCCCTGCTCCCTGGGGTCACCCGAACCCTTATTTAAGTGCCCCCCAACCTTCCGGGGGGGCATCTGTGCGGGCGTCCCTTCCCACAGGGTAGGTACTTTGGGGTGAAGCACCCTAAAACACCCTGCGGGGGTGTCATACCCCAGCACCCATTGCCACCCAGCCATGACACCCCCAGGGTGATGCGGGGACCCCTTGTATGGTCCCTACATCCAGCCAGACATGGCGGGGGGGTGTACTCAATTTGGGGGGGGTCCTCCAGCACCATGGACCCCAATACCTGAACCGGAGCCATTTGCATCGCAGGGACCGGTGACATCCCCCCCCCAAAACGTGCCAGCACCAGGACGAGCCTGGACCACTGGGACAAGATGCAGGAGAGCTACGAGAGCGTCATCTCCCTGGGTGAGGCTCTTAATTTCCCCTAATTTCTCCCTAATATATTATTATTCAAGGAGACTAAAATTAAATTAATTGGCCTTCATTAGTGGCTGAATTCATAACGGTGTAAAACCACCAAAATTGCCAGGATTGAGCTTAAATAGAGCCTGGGGGGGTTTCAACCGGCACCACGTTTCCAGCCGCAGCTTTATGGCTCTGGTGTCCTTGGCCATCCCCATCCTGGCATTACAATTTTTGGGGTGGAGCGAGCTATAACCGGTATCCAACTGTCTCCCCTAGCTGAGGAAATCGCCATCAGTTGGCCACGGATCACCGCCTTCGCCGAATCACACCGAAGGAGGGGGTTGGTGTCCGGTAAGTCACCGATCGTGCTGCCGGTTGGCGCCGGTGATGACCAGGAGCATGTTTTGGAAGCCCCAAAACCATGGGTTGATGGGTGCAGGAGATGGGAAAGCAATCGGATATGGCTGCCGCGATCCCGGGAGGGATGTGGGCAGCCAACCAGTGGGTTTTCAGCGGCAGGGCCGGATCCTCACCTCCTTTTTTCCCTCTAGACGATGGGTTGTTGAGCGAGAATGAAGAGGAAGACCCGCCACCGGGTGAGCTGGAGAAGGTGGACGCCGAGGGGACACCAGCAGGAAAGCCCAAGGGGACCAGCCCCACCAGTGCGGAGGGGACAAAACCCAGTGATGGTCCCCAAAAACCAGAGAACCAGCCCAGAAAGACATCAGGCAAGCGACAGGGTAAATCAGGCCACCGAGGCTTCAAGAAATTCCCCCCGCGGAGTTTGCTCAGCCACAGCCGCTGCCACGACTGCGGCAAAGCCTTGGCTTTCAGTTCAGCCTTCAACAAACGCCGACGAGGGACCGAACGACCCCATAAATGTCCCGAATGTGGGAAGTGTTTTCGGCTCAGCTCAACCCTCATCACCCATCAACGTCGGCACGCCAGCGATAAACCTTACAAGTGCCCCGACTGCGGCAAGACCTTCAGCGTTGGCTCGGCGTTCATCCAACATCAACGGGTGCATGCCAGTGCCGGTGCTGGCACAGCACCTTGCCAATGCGGTGTCTGCGGGAAGAGTTTCCCGGCCAGCGCCAGTTTGGTGAAGCACCAAAAATTACACCTGGAGGAAAAACCCTACAAATGTGGGGATTGTGGGAAAGGTTTCAACTGGAATTCACATCTGGAGCGGCATCGCCGGATCCACACCGGCGAAAAGCCCTACGCCTGCCCCGAATGTGGTAAAAGCTTCAGTTGGAGCTCCCACCTTGACCGGCATCGCCGTACCCATGCTGTCACCGGTGAACCCGCTTGCCGTTGTGCCGATTGCGGTCGCTGTCCAGCTCCTCGCAGCACTGAAGGCTCCAAAACCCCCGAGAAGCCCTTGCAGTGCGGTGAATGCGGGAAGGGCTTCACCAAGAGCGCGGCGTTGGCCAAGCACCGGCGCGCTCATGTCGGCGAGAAGCCCTACAAGTGCGGGGAGTGTGGGAAGGGTTTTGGCTTGAACGCTGCGTTGATCCAGCATCAACGGAGCCATGCCGCCGGCAAACCCTACCAATGCGGTGATTGCGGTAAGAGCTTTGCCTGGAGCTCCCATCTTGACCGGCATCGGCGTATCCATATGGGTGAGAAACCCTACCGTTGCGGGGATTGCGGGAAGAGTTTCTCCCAGAGTTCCCACTTGGAGAGGCACCAACGCGTCCACGCCAGCGCCGAGCAACCCTGCCAGTGCACTGATTGCGGTAAGAGCTTCTTGGCCTCCAACAAGCGCCGGCGGCTGTTGACCGGCACCAGTGAACGACCCTGTAAGTGCACCGATTGTGGCAAGAGCTTTCTTTGGGGTGCCCGTGCCCGACCGGCACCAGAGAGGACCCATAAGTGCAGCGAGTGTGGGAAGAGCTTCACTTACCGGGCGGAGAACGTCAAGCACCAAGGGACACAGACAGGGGAGAAACCTTATACTTGCCCTGAATGCGGGAAGAGCTTTGGGCAAAATTCGGCGTTGGTGAAACATCGCCGGATGCATACAGGAGAAAAGCCCTACAAGTGCGGGGATTGCGGGAAAAGCTTCAGCGTCCGCTCCAACCTCATCAAACATCAACGGACCCACCTTGGCGAGAAGCCCTACAAGTGTCCCGATTGTGGGAAGGGTTTCATCCAGAAGTCGGACCTCACCAAGCACCGCCGGATGCATACCGGGGAGAAACCCTACAAGTGCAACGTCTGTGGTAAATGCTTCAGCGTCTCCTCCAACCTTATCAAGCACCAACGCATCCACCTCGGCGAGAAGCCGTACCAATGTTCCGAGTGTGGCAAGAGCTTTATCCAGCGGTCCGAGCTCACCATCCACCAGCGCGTCCACACCGGCGAGAAGCCCTACAAGTGTCCCGAGTGCGGCAAGTGCTTCAGCCGTAGCTCCCACCTCAACCGTCATCAACGCACCCACGCCGGGGACAAGCCCAAAGCCACCGCTGCCGCCGCTGCTGCCACCGCTGGCAGCCCCCTGCCACCCTCCGGCGCCTTCTCCAGCACCGCCTTCTCCCCGCCGTTGGGCGGTTCGGCGGCCTCCATCCCCTCGCTGCCCTCCTTCCCTGCCTCCCCCTCGCCCCTGCCCATCCCTTCCCTCTCCAGCCCTGCCCTGGACCTGCCGTGGGCCCTCTCCTTCCCTGCCCGTGCCTTCCCCCACCCCTCCTTCCCCTCGGCCCCCGCCTCGGGGGCCCAGACCTCCTCCCTCATCAACTGAGTGGTGCCCGGCCCTGGCCGCAGCTCCATCCTCCTCCCAACCTCCCCAGACACTCGCCCAACACCCAACTGGTGTTGGCCTCAAAGGCCCATTGTTGGGAGGGCTCGTTCCTGCCCAGAGCCGTTCAGCCTTCGTGGGTAATTAATGATCTCTCTAATTAGGGGATGAGTCAGCCCCTCCAACCCTGACCACAGCCCCAGCTCCATCCTCCTCCCAACCTCCCCAGACACTCGCCCAACGCCCAACCGGTGTTGGCCTCAAAGACCCATCGTTGGCGGGCTTGTTCCCACCTGGAGCTGTTCAGTTTTGGTGGCTAATTAATGACCTCTCTAATTAGGGAATGAGGCAGCTCCTCCAACCCTGACCCCAGCTCCATCCTTCTCCCAACCTCCCCAGCCGCTCACCCAACACGCATTCTTGGTTGGCCTCAAAGCCCCAGTGTTGGGAGGCTTATTCCGACCCGGAGCCGTTCAGTCTTGGTGGCTAATTAATGATCTCGCTAATTAGGGGATGGGGAAGTTCCCCTCATGATGTGGCTCCATCCTCCTCCCACCGTCCCTAGCTGCTCACCCAACACCCATCCTGGGCTGACCTCAAAGCCCCGGTGCTGGGGGACTTATTCCCACCCAGAGCTGTTCAACCTTCATGGCTAATTAATGATCTCACTGCCGGCATTGGCTGCTCCCTGCTGGGGTCCCCCCCAGCTCCACACTGGGACCCCAACCTCCATCCCAGTCCCCCCACTCCCCACCCCACCACTCATCCCAGCATCTCTCGTTGGTATCCCCCAGAGCATCTTCCCACCTTGCCCCTCTGCTTCCCATTGGATGAAGGTCCACATCATCACCCCCATCCAGGTACCACCCTCTGCTCCCACCTTGGAAGATTTTGGGGAAAAAAACAGCAGAAACGGGGGTTTTCCCATGCCGCTGCATCACCCTCTGCCTGCCAGGGAGCTGCCGTGAGGGACTTGGGGATATTTCCACATCCCCGTCTCCTGCGGCGTCTCCCCGAGCTCGTCTTATCCCACGTCATTCCTCAGAAATGGAGCCGGTTGGGGTTTTCATCTTTTATTTTTTATTATTTTTTTCCTTTTGGAAAGAAAATACTTTTGGGCAAAACCACGCAATTTTGTGACGTCATTTTTCAGGCACTTACTGGAATATTTTGGGGGGTTTTGTTGGTTTTCTTGTTTTTCCACGCGGACTTTGCAAAAACTTTCATGCGTTTGTGGTGGGTTTTTTTTATTATTATTACTGATTTTCCTGAATTTTTATGTTTGTTTTTGCTCCGTCCCTCAGAGCAGGATTCGGCGCATTTCGGTACTATCGGGAAAAGGCAGCAGCAGTGCTTTTTTGCTGCCTGAAATCCTGATTTCTCCCATTTCCCAATTTCTCCCCATTACCAGGGGAGCAAGGGCTTCTCGGGGGAAAATAAATGAAGAAAATTTTAAAAATTTAAAGAAAAAACCACTAAAAGAAACAGAAAGGGTTACATGCAAAATATAAAAGCATCAAAAGAAATACAGAAGAAAAATAATTAAGGCTGAGAATGACTTTTTTTCCCTGAAAGAGGATAAAAAGCTGAAACAAGACTTTTGGAAAAGTAAGGGATTGCTGAAATCTCTGGAATTGGGAAGGTTTCAACTGAAAACAGAACAATTCAAGAAGTGTGGAGGTGCAATGGGAAGGACTCGTTGTGTTTATTGAAAAAAATAAATAAGTTTAAAATATTGGCAAGAGGAACAGGTAGTAATGTAGGTGCAAAAAAAAAGAGGAAAAATATCAAAATACGGAAAAAAAATTATAGAAAATGAAAAAGAAGAGGAGGAAAAGAAAGCAAAGGACATATGGAATAGAAAAAAATTGGTGATAAAAATAGAGAAAGGGATAAAAACAACCATCCTAAAGAAGTACCGGAGCCTGCGTCAGGCAGCGATTGCAGGCAGCGCCGCAGGAAGCGGGAGCCGAGCCGGCGTCGGATGTGGCAGCACCGGGAATTGCTGCCAGACCATTGGATGCAGAAAAAAATAAGAATTTAAAAAAAAATAAAGTGTCCGGAGTGGAAGGAATAGGCTCTGGGTGTTTGCTCGAGGGTTGTGAAGCTCAGAGGTGCGATGGACGGAGGAAGAGGAGGCACAGAGGGATGCGGGATGCGGCCATGGGATGCGGAGCTGCACCATCCCCTTGCCCGATTAAACAGCCCCTGAGGATTGTCCCCAGCTCCGTGCGACGTGTTTTGGGGACCTGCCTGACTCCCCGGCCAACCCCGCTGCAAAACCGGGGTGTCACCAATGGCACAACCATGATGCCACTGATGGAAGAACCAGGACATCACAGCTGGCACAACCAGGATGTCACCGATGGCACAACTAGGATGTCACCAATGGCACAACCAGGATGTCACAACTGGGATGTCACCAATGGCACAACTGGGATGTCACCAATGGCACAACTGAGATGTCATCGCTGGCACAACCAGGGTGTCACCGCTGGCACAACCATGATGTCACCAAGGATGTTAATTCTGTCTTTGCGTCGCAGGGGGACCCTCCGGATACCCCCACTGGGTTTGGATCCCCAATCCCCCCCAAGGGGCTTCCTTGAAGGCAGCACCAGCCCCACTTTGGGGGAAGAAACTTGTTTGAAGGAGCCCCAAATTCTCATATTCTTGCCTCAGTTTTGGCCGGCGGTCAACGGAAGTTGCTGTTGGGGATGGCTTTTGACGCCCACCTCCAAATCACCCCAGCAATGCACTAATTATGCATTAATGAGTGCGCTAATTATGTGCTCCCATGCAGACGCTGCCCTGCCTTGGGGCTCTCTGGCCAATTTGGGCCAAATTAGCCCAAAATCAAGGGCATGGTGAGATGATGTGGCTTGGTGGCTTGGTCACCTCTCCAATGCTGGGCTCTGTGGATGGGGTCACCAAGGGGGGGGACGACAAGGAAACCCCCTCCCCATCACCCCACAGAGCCCAGGACCTTGCAAATGGAAAGCAAGGAAGGGGGAGGAAGAGGAGGGACAGGGATGAAGTCAAGAACTTCCCCCGGGGTTCAAATAATTGAATTATTTTAGGAGGACATGGTGATCATGCCATGGGGCGCAGGGTCCCAAATGGAGCCACGAGGGACAAAAGTCACCCCCAAAAGAGCATGGAGGGCTTCAGAGAGGATATTTTGGGGGAAAAAACCCACACTGAACTGCGATTTAAGTGAAATTTATATATTTTCTGGTGTTGTCCGTGCTTCCGAAACCGGCGTGGACGTGTCGCTGTGCTGCTTGTCAACGGTCCCCTCCGTGTCCGCTTTTGGGGACCGCCTCGCCTCGTCACCGCAGCTCGCGCCTTTTTTTTTTTTTTGGAGTCGCTTTCTTTCCATGAGTAGTAATAAATTAGAGCCTAGCTACCCCGGCGGTGCTGCAGTCCTTTCCCTTGGTGTGCTGAAAAGTGGTTGTTCCTCTTCCATTTGCTTTGGAGGGCTTCAAACCATGTCCAGATCCAATTTTCCAAGGATTTTTTTTCCCCTTTTTCCCTTTGGTTGGGTTGCCCCATTCGAAACACAGTTGCAACTCATCCTGCAGTTAAAAATGTGCATTTTCCAGTGCAAGATTCCCATGAATCCAGTAAAAATCTGTCAGAATGGAGGGAAGTGTTGAGCCTTCACCAGCTGAATCCTTCGGTCGTGGACAGCCAAGAGCACGGTGGCACCAAAACCACCTTTTTAACCCCAAAAGGCCACTCCACTTGGAATATGGGGGAGGGTTGTGTCCCAGCATGTCCCTAGGGCTGCTCCAAACATCTGCTGTTGAACCCCAAGGAGAAGAAATTAAATTAAACTCCTCGAAGGCTCCAAGGGTCACCACCAGCCATGGCCACATCTCACCCACCCAAGTGAGGAGCAAGCCCATGGGGCAGATCAGCAGGGTCCACGGCCATGCGTGGATGCTACTCCAAGAAGTCCCGCAGAAGGACCAAAATTCCCAGGGCTGGGCTTAAACAGAGCCCCCGCACCGTGGGCAGGGGGTGGTGGGGTTCCCAAGTGGGGATGATCGGGGTTGTTAATGACCATTAGTGCCCTCAGCCTCCAAAATGTTTTTTAGGGTGGCTCTGCAGTACATCTCCAAGGGGTTCAGGATGTCTCTAATGGAGTTCAGCATGTCTTGAAAGGGTTAGGCACATCTCCAAGGGGTTCAGCTCATCTTGAAGGGGTTCAGGACACCTCCAAAGGGGTCCAGCATGTCTCAAAGGAGCTCAGAATGTCTTAAAGGGCTTCAGCACATCTTGAAGGGTTTCAGGATGTCTCCAATGGGGTTCAGCATGTCTCGAAGGGGTTCAGCACGTCTCCAAGGGGTTCAGCACATTTCCAAAGGGGTTCAGGTTGTTTCCAAAAGGGTCCAGCACATCTCAAAGGAGCTCAGCATGTGCTGAAGGGGTTCAGCATGTCTTGAAGGAGTTCAGCACAAGCTCAGCATGTCTCCAAAGGGTTCAGCACACCTTAAAGGGGTGCAGCACATCTCAAAGGGGTTCGGAACATCTCCAAAGGGGTTCAGCATATCTCCAAAGGAGTTCAGCACATTTCCAAGGGATTCAGCACACCTTGAAGGGGTTCACCATATCTCCAAGGGTCTTGGCCACTTCCCGGGGAGATGCAGGCAGCGCCAGCACCTTGGGGGACTTAATCAGGAAGAGCAGACCCCTTCCCACCCCATGGATTGGGGGAAGACTGAGCACCCCGAGTCAAGTGTCAGCCCCTCAACGCTGGGGCACGCTGCTTCCTCGGCCACCATCCCCATGCCCACCCCAGGGACAAGGAGCCAGTGCCAGCCCTGTCACCACCCCACAGCTCTGCCATGGGGCAGACACACCCCCCCCCCAGGCACAACCCCATTTTGGGGTCCAACCCAGGGATCTCCCCCAAGCCCTCCTGGACTTGGCTCTGCTGGAGCAGAAGGTTCTGAGGAAACATCTGCGGGGGGGCACGGTGCCAGGAGGGGAACAGGGTGGGGTCTTTATTTTTAGATGGATATTAAATTTCTGTTGTCTTAATTAAATTGCTGCCAGGGTTGGGGAGGGGAAGGGGCCTGTGTAGAATATGTATATATTCCTACTTCTATTTGGGAAAGGTTTTAATGAATAACTGTCTTAATAAATGCATAAAAAGAAGGTGTAGGAATTTTTTTTTTTTAATGCTGGAACCACAGTTACAAGGTAATTGTGGTGGCTGTTCTACGGGATAGTTATAGAAATGGAAAAAAACTTAATAAATCTGAAGTCTTAATCTGGGAAAAAAGAGGATGAAGAGTAGTATGGGGGAGCAACATTAAACCACAAAAGGCTTCCTGTATAGCAGAGCATGAAAGCAGGTCTTTGGTGAGCAAAAGGCAGTGCTGCTTCTTTGAATGAATAGTTGATACATGGAAAAAACCTTATTTTTTTCATTAAGACGAAAAAAGATCTGAAAAATCTGATGGGTATAAGCAGACAAGTGTAAAAACCTGGCAAGAAAATGGCCATAGAGAATGGGAAAATGGTAAAGTGGCTGTGTCCTGTGTCCTCCGCAGGAGCGAGAGCCGCAAAGGCATTTCTGGCATGCCAAAGATTTGCCTGCAACGTCCTCCCGAACCCAAAGGTTTCACATGGTTTGCTCCCTGAAGGGCAAACACGACCACTCCACCGAATGCCTAAAATAGCCAGCGAGGTGAAGCCGTGCCGGGGGGGGGAAACTCTTGCCCGGGAGCAGCTGCGGACGTTGCTCCTGTCTTGGGTTTCTCCACGTGACAGCAGGACGAGCCGGTCCCTTTGTTCCTTACAGCTCCAGAAAGTCAGATACAACTACGGACTCTCCAAACAACCCAACATCTGTATGAACAGGACATCCACGCTGCTCCTGAAGCATCTCCTCCATCCCTGCCTCATCTGGCATCACGGAGAAGAGTTTGGCTCTGTTAAGGTGTTGGCTCCATCACGGTTTCAGCTCCATCAAGGTTTTGGTTCCACCAAACCCTCCCTGCAAGGAACTGTGACATGATTCCCCCTGCCTTGGGACCTTCTGTGTCCCAACTCATCTCATGGATAGAGACCACCAGTCCTTATAACACGTGGACCACCCCATACAGCTGAGATGCACCCTCTCATGAAGGCTGTGGAGAACTTCTCGCCAAGGAAGTACCATCCTCTGCCCCAGGAGAAGACGTAGAGCTCTAGCACACATCATGCCGGTTCTTCATGCATGTGGGGTGGTCCCTTGCACCCCTGGGATCTGCAACCAGGTCCTCCCAACAGCTCCAAAACTGGGGGATCTTGCCCCATGTGCCTGCCAACACCACCCAGGACTTGGGGACAACTCACCTTGATGGTCATCACTCAGAACTTTGAGGACTTGATGGCCCCAAAGGCTTAGACAGCCTGGAAGACCCACCTGGACTTTATTTCTGCCACCTATCCTGGTGGGTCTCCGGGTTTTTTTGGTGGAAACACCATAAGGAATAAATCAGACTTGCCCCACACATCTTGGGGTTGAGCACCAGCCCAAAAACCCCACTGAGCTCCTTCTCCCTGCCCAATTGTGGGGTGATCTGTGGGGTGCTGCTGCCTGACACCCACCACCATCAGGCCAGGAAAGGTGTCACCTGCTTTCCCCATCCTTGGTGGGAAAGCTGGACCTCCTCTTCCCACCCCAAAGCAGGCTTATGTATGGACCCGCTGGTGACGGATGAGGGACGAGCTCTCACTGAAGCTCTTCCTGCAGCTCAGGCAGGTGAAGGGCTTCTCCCCCGTGTGGGTCCTCTGGTGCCAGTGGAGATGCGAGAGGCGTCCAAAACCCTTCTCACACTCGGGGCATCTGTAGGGCTTCTCCCCAGTGTGGATACGTTGGTGGGTTATCAGGTTGGAACTATCGTTGAAGCTCTTCCCGCACTCGGGACAAGCGTAGGGCTTCTCACCCTTGTGGGTCCTCTGATGGGAGAGGAGGTGGGAATGGAGGCTGAAGGTCTTTCCACACTCGGCACAACCGTAGGGTCTCTCCCCGGTGTGGATCCGGCGGTGCTTGGTCAGGTCCGAGCTCTGGCTGAAGATCTTCCTGCAGTCAGTGCAGGTGTAAGGCTTGTCCCCGGTGTGGGTCTTCTGGTGCATCAGGAGGACAGACCTGTAGCTGAAGCTCTTCCCACACTCAGGACATCCATAGGGTCTCTCCCCAGTGTGGACCCGCTGGTGGATGAGGAGGTTGGACCTCTGGTTGAAGCTCTTCCCGCAGTCAGGACAACTGTAGGGTCGCTCGTGGGTGTGGGTACGTTGGTGGGTGATGAGGTGGGAGCTGCGCCCAAAGCTCTTCCCACACTCAGGACACTTATAGGGCTTCTCACTGGTGTGGACTTGCCCATGGGTGGCCAGGGATGGTCCACAGGGAAAACTCCCACCCTCCCTGCAGACGTCATCTCCAGCAATGGGACCAACTGGCCACATTCGGTCCCCCATCCCACCACCCCTCATCCCCTTCTCCACCCACTTCCCAGCCCCACATTGTCCCATCCTGGCTTCTCTTCGGCATGTCTCCATCCTCTCACCATCTCTGTCCTCCTCACCATCCATGGTCCCGACACCTGCAAGGACAGACGTGCTGATGTGGGATCCCAGTATCTCACCAAGCCCCTGCACATCCCCAATGGATGACGGTTTGGAGCCAAGACCCGGAGATGATCCACTCTAACCATCTAGCTCAAGCGAGGTCTTCTAGACCCACGTCCATGTCCTTGAGTACCTCCAAGGATGGACCAGCTCCAGAAAGCCTCTTCCAACCTTCTTCCATCATGGAATAACTCAAGTTGGAAGGGACCCATAAGGATCATCGTGTCTAACTCCTTGCAGGAGGACAGCGCCCAAAACAATAAGCTTTTTTTTTTTTAAGGTTTAAGCAAAATTTCATGGTTTGGTTTTTTTTTTCTGATTTGTGCCCAGATTTCAAAGGAAAAGAGGGGAAAAAATTAAAAGGAGCTTCATAATTTCCCACCTTTTTCTGCCATCGGGACTTGGTGAAGCTCAAGGGTTTCTTCTTGGGGGGGGGGGTCCCCCAAACTTTGGGGACCACCTTCACCCCCAGACTTTGGGGATCACCCCCCTCCTCGCCCCCCCCCCCCCGCCCGTTTTGCTCCTTTTTTTAACGATGGTACAAAATAATTTGCCCTGATTCCCGTAGGAAATTGGGTATTTCCATAGAAAAATAGGGAGACACCCCCCAACACCGCCCTCCAGAAAAAAAAAAACCCATACGGCTTCCCGGTCCAGCGCCCCGGGGATGCTCGGGGGAGGCAGCCGGATGCCTGGATCTCCCCCCCCGCGGTTCCCGGTGCCTGTTGCAGGCCGGGTCGGTGTGGAAGGACACAGGAAAGGGCTGCCCCAGCTCGGAGGAAGAGGAGGAGGAAGGTCGGAGCCGGCAGGTACCGGGGGAAGAACGGGGGCGGCTCCGGGGATGCTCCGCCTGGTCCCGGGGGGATGCCCCGGGGGGATCCGGGGATGCTCGGCTCGGTCCTGGGGATGCTTTTCCCGGTCCCAGGGATGTTCTACCCGGTCCTGGGGATGCTTTTCCCGGTCCCAGGAATGTTCTCCCCGATCCTGGGGATCCTTTTCCCGGTCCCAGGGATGTTCTGCCCGATCCTGGGGATGCTTTTCCCAGTCCTGGGGATGTTCTCCCCGGTCCCGGAGATGCTTTTCCCAGTCCCAGGCATGTTCTACCCGATCCTGGGGATGCTTTTCCCGGTCCCGGGGATGTTCCACCCCATCCTGGTAGATCCCAGTCTCGGCATTTCCCTCCCGTTCCTCTCCCGGATTGCTTTAGGAACCGGTGAAAGGGTTCCCAAGCTCTTCCAGGAGGATGGTTTGCTTTTTTTAACCATCACACCCAGCTAATACACAACTGTATTTATCCCTCTGGGATCTGAACAGGGACCCCCCATCCTCCTGCTCATCCCTGGATCCCTCTGGGTCGGTGGTTTTTGGGAATCACAGGGACCAACGGAGGCATTTGTTGTTTCAGGGGCTGGAGGAGGACAGGATTTCACCGGCCATGCAGGAGAACCACGATGCTTCGGCCTCGCCAGGTGAGCGGGTCCACGTCCCGTCCCCCCCTCCATCCCGCAAAACCTATTCAATTCCCCCTTCCCACGGTGCCCCACTCAAGCATCGGGGATCCCTTGCTGCCCCCCCAAATCTCCCCATCCCTCACCATCTCCCGCAAATCCCTCCATCCCTCCCTACCTTCCCAAATCCCCCCATCCCTCCCTGCTCTCATCCCAAATCCCCCCATCCCTCTGCCTTCCCACGTCCCCCATCCCTTGTCTCCTTCTCAAATCCCCCCATCCCTCCCTGCCCTCATCCCAAATTTCCCTGCAGGCGAGGGACCAGCCAGCGCTGGGATGAGCACAACCACACCGAACTATCAGGAAAATCCCCCGGGAATGGATTCAGCTCATCCCCTTCTCCCTGGAAAGGGGTTCGACACCCTGGAGGACCCAATCCCGAGGGATAAGAGGAGATTTTTATGCACTGAATGCGGGAAGAGTTTCAACCACAGCGCCTACCTCCTCCGCCACCAACGCATCCACTCCGGAGAACGTCCTTATCCCTGTCCGAAATGCGGGAAAACTTTTACCTGGAATTCCCACCTGAATTCCCATCAAAAAACCCATACGGGGGAAAAACCCCATCGTTGTCCCGAATGCCAGAAATGCTTCAGCCGTCGATCCAACCTCCTCCGTCATCAACGCCTGCATGGGGTGGAAATTCCTTACGGGAAAAGCTTGAAGGCTGATCGTATCCTGCATTCCCAGAGCCGCCCAGATGATATTCCCTATATTTGTTCTGAATGTGGGAAATGTTTCAGTGCTCGCTCCAATCTTTTCCGTCATCAACGTATCCATACCGGAGAAAAACCCTATAAATGTCCCGAATGTGGGAAAAGTTTCGGGCAAAGTTCGGATCTCATCCAGCATCATCGAACCCACACCGGGGAAAAACCCTTTTCCTGCTCGTTTTGCGGGAAATCCTTTAATGAACGATCCCATCTTATCCGACATCAAGGTCGGCATACGGGAGAAAAACCCTATAAATGTCCGGAATGTGGGAAAAGCTTCGTACAAAGCTCGGATCTCCTTATCCATAGGCGATCCCATGCCGGCGAGACCCCCTATATGTGCGCCGAGTGCGGGAAACGATTTCGGGTCAGTTCCAGCTTGGTACGACATCAAGGATTACATACGGGAGAAAAACCTTATAAATGCGGGGAATGCGGGAAAGGATTCAGCGCTCGCTCCGTCCTTGTTATCCATCAACGGCTCCATACGGGAGAACGACCCTACGAGTGTCCAGCTTGCGGGAAACGTTTCGTTCAAAGCTCTAATCTCAGTCGGCATCGACGGATCCATACGGGAGAGAAACCGTACCCCTGTCCGGCTTGCGGGAAGAGGTTCAGCGTCCGTTCAAGCTTGGTCAAGCATCAGCGCCTCCATGAGCCACCCCATAACCCCCCCAGGGAGGAGAAGGATTTAGGATGGAGCTCGCTTTATGGGGAAAAACAAGCGCAGGAGGAGGAATTGCCCCATAGATGCTCTTGAGCATCACCCCCCCCCAAAAAAAGGGGGCTGACCCCAAAAATGTACATGGATGGAGGGAGAAAATACATTTGTAACTTCAGGATGTGGTTGGCTCGGTGGTGTCATCCCAGATGCTCCCCCCCATGCTGGGTGTGTTGGGGTAGGGGGGCAGCGATGGGATCCCCACATCCCTTGGGGTGATGAGCACCCTACCCCACTGTGGGGGTTTTTTGGGGGGGGGGGGGGGGCAGCAATGGGACCCCCCCCATCCCTTGGGGTGCCACCAGCTTCCTCCCTTCCCAGCCACAAACCACAGGGAACCCCAAATGTAGGGGGTCCCAGTCCCTTGGCCCCCCCCAGCAAAATCCAGGTGTTGACACACACCCCCCCCAAATTTTCCCCTATTTCCCCCAAATTTCCTATCTTCCCTCCAATCCTTCAAGCTGGCTCTGAAATGCCAGGTAAAACCCAAGGGGAAGAGCAGCAGTACTTCGTACCCCCCAAAATAGCCTGATGTTACGCCAAAACGCAACCCCCAGTCCGAAGGAAATCCATATTCTTTAAAAATCGCGTAAATGGGCAAATTAAACTGATTCAGATCAACCCCTTGGGGAATGAGAAGGGAATTAAGATACTTAAAAAACAGGTGTAATTTCTTCAATTGTTAATATGGAAAATTTAGGGCATGAATATTAATGTAATTACTAACAATAGTGATTTTTATTTATGTTTATAATATTTGGGGCTATTGGCTTGGTTTTTCAAGCTTCAGGGATTTGACCCCATCCCCGTAGTGGATTTTTAAAACCTCGGGAAGCAAAATCACCACCATAGGGCTGCAACGATCCCATTCCCAAAGCCGTTATCCCCCCTTGAGGCTTCAAGCTGTTCCTCAGATGCCGGAATATCATCGCGGGGGGTGTTTTTTAGGATACCTGGGGTGCAACCGAGCGAATAAAACCACACTGAGGGAGCGGGGGGGATAAATTTTACTTGCCGGAAAATACACTCCAACCGACCCCCGGGGCTGCCTCGAACTGGTGGGGTTCTCATCACAGCCCTGGCACGGCCACAGCCCCCTCCCCCACAGTACCCCGAAACGGCTGTGGGGCCCCCCCCCGTCTTGTTAGTGCAATTTGGCTTCTGCCTCACCTTTTGCTGGAAAAGGAGGAAAATAACCCCAAATAAGAGTCTGAAATTTGGGGGGGGCTGGGGTGAAAGGAGGGGGGACAGGTAAGGGGATG